>SJYX01012335.1:45233-122903 GCA_006410675.1 Oreotragus oreotragus
TAGTTTGAGCATTCTTTGGCATTGCCTTTCTTTGGAATTGGAATGAAAACTGACCTTTTCCAGTCCTGTGGCCACTGCTGAGTTTTCCAAATTCGCTGGCATATTGAGTACAGCACTTTCACAGCATCATCTTTCAGGATTTGAAATAGCTCACCTGGAATTCCATCACCTCCAGCAGTGATGCTTTCTAAAGCCCATGTGACTTCACATTCCAGGATGTCTGGTTCTAGGTGAGTGTGAGTGATCACACCATCATGATTATCTGGGTTGTGAAGATCTTTTTTGTACAGTTCTTCTGTGTATTCTTGCCACCTCTTCTTAATATCTTCTGCTTCTGTTAGGTCCATACCATTTCTATCCTTTATTGAGCCCATCTTTGCATGAAACGTTCCCTTGGTATCTCTAATTTTCTTGAAGAGATCTCTAGTCTTTCCCATTCTGTTGTTTTCCTCTATTTCTTTGCATTGATTGCTGAGGACAGACATTCATTAGATGGAATTATTAATATAAGTCCCAGAGAGCAGTGCTCATTTTTTAGTGTTTTGACTAGCTAGGACTGGTGATATTATTCTAAAATGAAAACTCTCAAAACTACAAAAGGCCCCCAGTGTTAATGTACAAATATTTTTAGCATGGAAATGTTTAAAAATGGAAACCAGCCAACCAATTGACCTGATAATTCTAATAGTAATGGAAATACATGAAGATAGTTATAGTAAATCTTTACATAAAAACAAACCCCTTTACACAATGCCGAGGTATGATAGGCATCAGTATAGGTATTAAAACATGCTTCATGTTTTCAATAGTAATTAACTATGATTGACTCATGTGAAGGAAATGGCCACCCACTCCAGTAATCTTGTTTGGAAAATCCCATGGACAGAGGAACCTGGTGGGCCTTTCAGTCCTTGGGGTCATAAAGAGTCAGACACACTGAGTGACTAAGCACATGATTAACACAAGAAAGTAAAACAAGAATACACAGTAGTATAATTTCCTTACTCATCACCAAAAGAATGTGTGTATGAGAACTTTCCTGATAAAACTCATTCTAGATATAATATGATGAATATATATAGTCTGTTTTTTACCAAAACCATGCAATATAAAAAGTATTTAATAAAGGGAGTTGTTTTTATCTTAAAAAGGAAACTAAATACTTGCATGTAAAACAACATGTTATAACCCATTAGATGTTTGTTATATATCCATTTTATCTAAGTTCTTCTGAGTATTTATATTGTCAACTTCTATTATGGCTTTAGTTAATGAATTCTCTGAGCAGTTACCTAGTGAGTTGGATGAAAGTTTCACACTCAAATGTATACTTACTTGGTGAGTAACAAAGACATCTTAAGCTCGCTTTCTTTTTTTTTTACAAATATGAGTTTGAGATGCCTACCCAGAAATACCAAGTTCATAGAGAGTTTGAAAGTCAAATGAGATTGTGGCTATTAAATAATTCTATGGATGGAGCACTCTACAGATGGAAGAAATTTACTTAGGTTGCTGTCATTCGGGGTAAAATAAATGGTCTCATTACCATGTTCTAATTGTTGTGCCCTAGATATTTTTCCTTCAAGAGTTACTCACTAAAATTTGGTGAACAAATATATGTCAAAGCCTTTATATGAAAGAATTTAATTAATGAATATGATGAAAAATGAAACACTTAAAGAGAGTCTGCAGATTGACAAGACAATGTCAGTGACTTTTAAAATGTAATTTATGATTAATTTTTTCATATATTAATTTTACTTTCTCCAAAACCTTTTAATCATTGCTTACATCAAGGGAACAATGGAAAAAGGACAACTTGTATTATTTTCAACATATTGGAGTACATTCTGTTTTACTTTCATTTCTTCTGAGAAAATTAATTGTAATTTACTTTCCATTTTCCAAGAAGTTAACCCTTGAGTAAATAAGTAGCTTTAGTTGGTTTTTAAGTTTGCTTAATCTTGGAAGAAAAGTTATGACCAACCTGGATAGCATATTCAAAAGCAGAGACATTACTTTGCTGACTAAGGTCTGTCTAGTCAAGGCTATGGTTTTTCCTGTGGTCATGTACAGATGTGAGAGTTGCACTGTGAAGAAGGCTGAGCACCGAAGAATTGATGCTTTTGAACTGTGGTGTTGGAGAAGACTCTTGAGAGTCCCTTGGACTGCAAGGAGATCCAACCAGTCCATTCTGAAGGAGATCAACCCTGGGATTTCTTTGGAGGAAATGATGCTAAAGGTGAAACTCCAGTACTTTGGCCACCTCATGCGAAGAGTTGACTCATTGGAAAAGACTCTGATGCTGGGAGGGATTGGGGGCAGGAGGAGAAGGGGATAACCGAGGATGAGATGGCTGGGTGGCATCACTGACTCGATGGACGTGAGTCTGAGTGAACTCTGGGAGGCGGTGATGGACAGGGAGGCCTGGCGTGCTGCGATTCATGGGGTCCCAAAGAGTCAGACATGACTGAGCAACTGAACTGAAACGAACTGAATAATGGCCTTGAGGATGGAATGTCCTTTAAGGATGGAATAATAAATATAGACTCTCTAAACCACTCATACAGTTCATGTGTATAATTCCAACGGTGACCTTCCCCACATCCAAATCACAAAAAAAAAAAAAAAAAAAGAAATCACAAATTATTCAATTTCAATACTTTTTCATACAGGAAATCTTGCTCAATTTCATTTACAACTATGATTAATTGTAAATCTGGCTCATAACTCTTTCCCTTAATAATATCGTTTGCACATTGATATTTTTGTCAATAGACGCTAGGACAATTTGGGATGACCCAGAGAGATAATATGCGGAGGGTGGTGGGAGGGGGGTTCAGGATTGGGAACTCATGTATACCTGTGGAGGATTCATGTCAATGTATGGCAAAACCAATGCAGTATTGTAAAGTAAAAAAAAAAAAAAAGAAAGAAAGAAATAATTTGAGAGCCAAGAAGAGGGAAGACTTCTTTAGGAATAACTCCTTTCAGAAGTGGAAATATAATGTCAAAAGGAATTAAAAGTATCTAGTTAGATTGGGAAATGTCATAGTTAAACAGACAAGGGCTATTTTTCCTTCCTGAAACATTTTTCTGGTCCCAGTATTCTCTTCAATTCCCTGTACTAAATACAGCAAAGTTCATATGCTGGCTTCCCAAAGTAAACTGATAATTGGTATAACCAGAAGGACACAATATCTAAAAGCACTAGGATATTTTCGAGCCAGTCTTCCAAAAATGATTATGCTTTACAAGAGGGAATATTTCTATCATTATCTAATTTCTCTAACAAGTTTCTGGCCAAGAGAAAGCAATAAATACCTACTCATGCTCAACTAATCTCAAATAACTTTTTAACAATCCACTTGTTTTGAAGTGCCAAATGCATGTTCAGGATGTTGCCTCCTTGCCATTTCTTTATCCCTTTTGTTGGATTTACTGGTTCAAACGAAATGTGTTTTGCAGAACTAACCTAAATCACATGGATTGAGATCAATAATAAAATAAAACATAACATGTTGTCAGTTGAAGCATTTCATCATATTTAATCTTGCAGAGCAAATTTGGAGGTTGTAAAATGTGGACAATTCACATGAGAGCAAATAGTAATCCGGTAACGGTAATTATAGAAGCCGGGTGTATGATAAATTTTATGGGTTAAATGCCCACTTGTTTCCCAAACCACGTGTGCTTTGCTGTTGACTGCTCTGTTATTGTTGCCGTTCTTCCGTCACTCTGTTGCGTCTGATTCTCTGCAGCCACATGGACGGCAGCACACCAGCCTTCCCTGCCCTTCAGTGCCCCCCAGGATTTGCTCAGACTCGTGTTCATTGAGTTGATGATGCCATCCAACCATTTCATCACCGAACCATGACTCTTCAGTATTGTCCATATTATCAGAATCAAGAATATGATTTCTTTCAAGAAAAGTTTAGCTTAAAAAAATGTGCTGTGTAATTAAAGTTATAACAAATAATGTTATAACAAATAAAAATAAAGTTTTAACAAATAATGTTGGTGAAAATTTACACTTGACTGGATTTTTTTTTTTTTTTTCACTATCTGTGATGACCAGAATTTTTCCTTAGAATTTTGAGTTTGAATAAAATTGTTAACTTCTAGTGGATGGATTCTTTCTCCTTAGACAAGCTTTTCCCAACTATATTAGTCAGGATTCTTCAGAGAATTATCAAGATATATAGAGAAATATTTATGATGAGATTTCTTACATGAATTGGCTTATACTATTACGGAGGCCAAGAAGTCTCACAAACTTGAGAGCCAGGAAAGCTGGGGGTATAGTTCCAGCTGAAGTCCAAAGACCTGAGAACCAGGAGCTCCTGTGTCCTAGCTCAAGAAAAAAGAGAATCTGTCCTTACTTGGTCTTTTTGTTCCATTTGGATCCCCAGCTGAATAGATGATACCTGCTACACAGCTCAGTCTACTGAATTTTTTCCAGAAGCATCCTCACAGACACACCCATAAGTAATGTTTTACCAGCTATCTGACCATCTCTTAGCCTAGGCAAGTTGACACATAAAATTAACCATCGCACCAACTGAGTAACCTCAGGGTTCAGTAGCTAAGCATACTTTCCATATATGAAAAGAAAATTGAAGTTGTCTCTTCCTTCCTTCCTTCCTCCCTTCATCACTTCCTTCCTTCCTCTCTCCCTCTTATTTTTAATAGCCTTTTTTCTTTTTACTTTTCACATTTCATTCTGTTCACCCATGAAATGAAAATGCACCCACCAGCCTGATATAAATCAATATAATTACAACCAAGAGATTGGAATTGAATTAAATTGAATGAGAATTTGACTCTAAAGTAAATAGGAGGGTAGATGTTAAAGGAAATTAATAAACTCTCTCTTTCCTCTAATATTGTGGTTTCCCTGGTGGCTCAGTGGTAAAGAATCCACTGAGTTTAAATTGCCAGGATGGGAAGATCCCTTAGAGAAGGAAATGGCAACCCATTCCAATATTCTTGCCTGGGAAATCCCATGGACAGAGGAGCCTGGCAGGCTATAGCCCATGGGGTTACAAAAGAGTTGGACACAACTTAGCAGCAGCAGCAGCAGCACCACCACCACCACCACCACCAATATTGTGGCAGGCAGAATAATGCCCTCTACCTAACTTCCAAGGATGTCTAAACTGTAATCCCTGGAACCCTTGAATATATTACATTATACTGCAAAGGGGAAGTAAGGTTGTACATAGAATTGTTTGTTAATCTGGTGATTTTTTGATAAGGAAATTATCCTGCATTATCTAGATGGATTCAGTATAATCACAAAGGTCTTTAAAAGTAGAAGGGGAAGAATGAAGAGGAGGTTGAATGATCTGATATAAAAAGGACACAACATATCGCTGGCTTTGAAGGTGGAGGAAAAGGACTATGAGTCAAGGAATGTGGAAAGTCTTCAGAAGCTGGAAAAAGCAAGGTAACTAATTTTCCCCTAGAACCTCAGAAGGGGATTTAGCCTAGCTCACACCTGATTTTAGCCCAGTGAGACCCTAAAGATACTACATTTTTATTGTTGCAAGCCACTAAGTTTGTGGTAATTTGCAGGAGCAAAAGATAACAAATACAAATATACCTTTTCTTTCCATAATAATTTCTCTTTGTTATTAAGTTTTGCTGTTGAAGAATTTGTAAAGGAGTATATTTGCCCTAATGTCAGACACAGTAAAAGAAGGGATCATCTGGAATGAGTCAAAACTGACATTTTCTGTTGTTCTTAAAGCTGATGTGTCTGCAGAATGAAGGCTTTTATTGTTGTTCTGCAGCATTTTATATATTTGTAAGAGAGCTATTGTTGACTCTCATTAGTTTCTTTCTTAGTCTGGGTGACCCTGTAGGGCAGAACTTGAGAAAAGAACTTGCATTCAGGTAGCTTATTTCGGAATTGATCCCAGGATTAGCAAGTGGAAGCATTTGTCCCTTGGCTCCCATCTCCTATGAGTTGAGGGTTGCCTTGTTAACTCTGCTGTGCTTGCACAAGGCCTGTGCAAGCATCATGTCCATTAAATGCCTGTGAGTATCCCACTCCTTCAGAATCAGACAAACACCATGGCAAGCCAAAGACATGCTTGAGGCAAGATGTGGTCAGTATTGGAACACTTCACCCCTTTGCTGCAGTTGCAAATGGAATCAGAACACCAAGATAAAATGAAGCATGGCACAAGTATAAAGTCCATCCTTTGTGTGCACTACATATTAAGACCAATTTGTTGCTGATTCTTCAAGATGCTGGCAGCTACAATCACTCCTCAGTGGATCTTAATACATTGGGCTAGTGTAACAAGTTACTATCCATGCTGCTACAACCGGACCTGAGGTCATAATTGGTATTCATCCTCTAACTACCTTAAAGAGATGGGAATACCAGACCGTCTGACCTGCCTCCTGAGAAATCTGTATGCAGGTCAAGAAGGAACAGTTAGAATAAGACATGGAACAACAGACTGGTTCCAAATCGGGAAAGGAGTACATCAAGGCTGTCTACTGTCACCCTTTTTACTAACTTATATGCAGAGTGCATCATGAGAAATGCCGGGCTGGATGAAGTACTAGCTGGAGTCAAGAGAAATATCAATAACCTCAGATGTGCAGATGACACCATCCTTATGGCAGAAAGGAAAAAAGAACTAAAGAGCCTTTTGTTGAAAGAGGAGAGTGAAAAAGTTGGCTTTAAATTCAACATTCAAAAAACTAAGATCATGGCATCTGGTCCCATCACTTCATGACAAATAAATGGGGAAACAGTGGAAACAGTGACAGACTAAATTTTGGGGGGCTCCAAAATCACTGCAAATGGTGACTGCAGCCATGAAATTAAAAGACACTTGCTCCTTGGAAGAAAAGCTATGACCAACCTAGACAGCATATTAAAAAGCAGAGGCATTACTTTGCCAACAAAGATCCATCCAGCCAAAGCTATGTGAGAGATGGACTATGAAGAAAGCTGAGCACTGGAAGAATTGATGCTTTTGAACTGTGGTATTGGAGAAAACTCTTGAGAGACCCTTGGACTGCAAGAAGATACAACTAGTCCATATTAAAAGAAATCAGTCCTGAAAATTCATTGGAAGGACTGATGCTGAATCTGAAACTTCAATTCTTTGGCCACCTGATGCAAAGAACTGATTCATTTGAAAAGACCCTGATGCTGGGCAAGATTGAACGTTGGAGGAGAAGGGGATGACAGAGGATGAGATGGTTTAATGCCATCACCAATTAGATGGACATGAGTTGAGCATGCTCTGGGAGTTGGTGATGGACAGGGAAGCCTGGCGTGGTGCTGTCTGTGGGGCTGCAAAGAGTCAGACACGACTGAGCGACTGAACTGAACTGAACTCCCAGTTCTATTCGTTGGAAGGATTGGCCCTCACAGTTGATATTCAGAGTTATCCCTAAAGTGGAACTATAATGCAGAAACAGCCCAGTTTTAGTTTGTTTTTATGTATTGTGCTGACCCAGTCATGCACTAGACCCAAGATTTTTTCACCTCCATCAGCTGGCTTTCAGAATTTTTCCCATCTCTTCAACAAGATGTTAGGTGTGAATTGAAGAGTTAGGCATTGGTTTAGCAGAATTGAGTGGTGTGGGAGTCAGAAGTCCTATTCATGTAGTTTTTTGTATCCTCTGATTTTGCTTGATTTTGATTTTGTACCATTTCTATAGTGCAATAGATGGCTCCTACACATGTCTGACCTTACAGTATGGTAAATCTGAAAATACCAATTCATGAAGGGCTGCAACATTTGCAGAGTCACTGTGTTAGGCATTGAGTAGGACTGCTACTAGGCCTTAGTAGCAGCCGAGGACTACTTTGCAAAAAGCATGTAGTTTCTGCCATAGAAGACAGTCTTGCTCCAAAATCTGAAGCCTCTCTACTATAGCTTTTGAATTGCATTTGCCAGGGATCCTACACCTGTATTCACTGTGGATCCACTGTTGAATTTGTTGGGCTATATAACCTGGAAGACAGGGAAGCTCGCAGTTCAGACTGGATCTGCGTCTGAGTGTTCTTTCTCCTCCAGGCTCCATCAGAAATGTCAGCCTTTTGAGTTGTCCAACAAATAAACCAGAGTGATATTCTTAAGAACAGTATATGCTGCCACCAAAATTCAAAATGGGTCACTAAATACTCTTGTTTATTTATTAGTGGTAGAGGATGTAAGATGTAACGATTGCCCTTATTGAACTTCTAAATACTTTATTAAATATGATTAAGCAAGTATATAGTAAGATGTTAATTATATAATCTAGATGTTGGATATTCAGAAGTTTGCTATGAAATTATTTCAAATTTTCTATATGCTTGAAAATTTTCATAATGAAACATTGGAAAAACTTTTTTAACTTTTTATTTTTCATAAAAAATTTATTGATATTGATATACTGACACATCAATATATAGGGTTTTTCTTTATAGGGCTTCTATCCTACCTGTGATATGCCTGTGTCTAATTTGGATATCCAGTGTACTTGCCACTGCCAGCTCACCAGTCTAATTAGTATGACCTCTGNCTTTTTTAACTTTTTATTTTTCATAAAAAATTTATTGATATTGATATACTGACACATCAATATATAGGGTTTTTCTTTATAGGGCTTCTATCCTACCTGTGATATGCCTGTGTCTAATTTGGATATCCAGTGTACTTGCCACTGCCAGCTCACCAGTCTAATTAGTATGACCTCATTAAGAAAGTGAACTAGTGTGTCATATGGAATATCAAGATTACCAAAGTTATTCTGAACTATATTATCATAGAGAAGAGGAAGGTTAACATATAGCCCTAGACAAGACCATAAATGTGTACTGCTATTCTTTCCATATGAGTGTGAGCTTCTTGTAATCAAACTCTGCATGTTTGGTATTTTATGCATTTGTAATTTGTTTAAAAGAATTTGACTTATTAGAATAAATGCCAGGCTTATGATTCTGATTTTATTATTTTATTTTATTTTTTTACTTTACAATATTGTATTGGTTTTGCCATATATCAACATGAATCTACCACGGGTGTACACGTGTTCCCAATCCTGAACCCCTCCCCCCCTTACTTCTCTCCCCATACCATCCCTCTGAGTCATCCCAGTGCACCAGTCCCAAGCATCCTGTATCCTGCATCAAACCTAGACTGGCGATTCATTTCTTACATGACAGTATACATGTTTCAATGCCATTCTCCCAAACCATCCCACCCTCACCCTCTCCCACAGAGTCCAAAAGACTGTTATATACATCTGTGTCTCTTTTGCTGTCTTGCATATAGGATTATCGTTACCATCTTTCTAAATTCCATATATATGTGTTAGTATACTGTATTGGTGTTTTTCTTTCTGGCTTACTTCACTCTGTATAATCGGTTCCAGTTTCATCCATCTCATTAGAACTGATCAAATATATTCTTTTTAATGGCTGAGTAATATTCCATTGTGTATATGTACCACAGCTCTCTTATCCATTCATCTGCTGATGGACATCTAAGTTGCTTCTATGTCCTGGATATTACACATGTCTCTTTCAATTCTGGTTTCCTTGGTGTGTATGCCCAGCAGTGGGGTTGCTGGGTCGTATGGCAGTTCTATTTCCAGTTTTTTAAGGAATCTCCACATTGTTCTCCATAGTGACTGTACTAGCTTGCATTCCCACCAACAGTGTAAAAGGGTTCCCTTTTCTCCACACCCTCTCCAGCATTTATTGCTTGTAGACTTTTGGATCGCAGCCATTCTGATTCTGATTTTAAACATAAGAATTGAATAATTGGTTTAGATTACATTTTTAATGTAAAAATTTAGTTTATAACATTTACATGGTTTACTTAAGTAATTTGGAAGAGTTTATTGAGTCAAAAATTATATTTGAAAGGGAAATTTATATCAAATTTATAAATACAGTTAAGGATATTTTAAGATATTTAATTAAGTTTATAAAGGTACCAAATATTAATCTAAGGACTTTAAAATGTTTGCTGAAATGTTAGGCTTATAAGTTTTGTGTAGCAAATTTAAAACCTTGAGGAAGTTTTATTTTTGTAGCCATAATGAATTGAATATTAATTTTTAAACCAAAGTGAACTACAAAGTGGGCTTCCCTGGTAGCTCAGCTGGTAAAGAATCTGCCTGCAGTATAGGAGACCCTGGTTTGACTCCTGGGTCAGGAAGTTTCCCTGGAGGAGGGCATGGCAACCCACTCCAGTATTCTTGTCTGGAGAATCCCATGGACAGAGGAGCCTGNCCAAAGTGAACTACAAAGTGGGCTTCCCTGGTAGCTCAGCTGGTAAAGAATCTGCCTGCAGTATAGGAGACCCTGGTTTGACTCCTGGGTCAGGAAGTTTCCCTGGAGGAGGGCATGGCAACCCACTCCAGTATTCTTGTCTGGAGAATCCCATGGACAGAGGAGCCTGGAGGGCTACAGTCAAGGGGTTGCAAAGAGTCAGACACAATTGAGTGACTAAGCACAGCACAACAAACTACAAAATAGTATCATCTGTCCATAAAAGTTGAACCTTCAAGTGCATAAAAAAGCTCATATTTAACAATATTCATCCTTCAGGTAGAAAATTCTAGTATATGGGATACCCACCAGATAATAGGCTGTTTTTCAGACATATTGAAATTGTGAAGATATCGAAATAGGTTTAATTAAAAGAGCCAAGTTGACTTTTAGACATCACCCGATTGTTTACTCCTGGTCTTTTGATTTCTTGATAATTCCCCGGATGATGACGTCTTTCTCAAGTTAACAAGTAGCTATGATGAATATATCAACTTTTGTAAGTTGGCCTTTCTAACACTCATGGGCAAAACATTACATCTCCTGTTTTCTCTTTTCTCTGAAGCAGCTGAACAGAACGGAGTTTAGTTTATCTGAATAAGGAACAAAGCCTGGAGAGCTTTAGGGTGGAGGCAGTGTTTAAAAACCTTGGAAACTAGTAAAGATAAGGGATTACAATGAAAGTCTGTATATAACCCTAACTACAGTGTTAACTAAGAAAATCATTATAGCAGCATAGGTTGGTGTGTTTATATGCTACTTTTCTTTAACAAAAGATTAGAAAAGAAAGGAGAAAGGGAAGTGGATGAGACATTCCTGTGATCATACAGCCTAAAACAGTAGACTTCAAAGCTTCCCAAGTAACCATACTTTTAATCCACTGCCTAATTCCCCTTAAGTACCAACTGGCAAGGTAGATCAGAACGGCTTAAATATTTGTTAAGATTCCTGGTAGGAAACTTTAAATAGATGCAGTGACTATTGACATAAATGGAGGTAAAGATTTTATTTTTCCTATTATTTTTAGTTAAAAAAAATCTTTATTTTGAAGAGTTAACAAAAATCCTTAAGAATACTGATCATTTGTAACTTGTTTCAGGGGTTTTGCATTTCATGCATTCATTTATTTACTCATTTTTTTTTTTTCATTCAGCTAGTACTTGCCAGCCCCACTGTGTGCAGGACTCTTCCTGCGGTTTCAGGGGCAGAATGAGATTAAAAAGTCATTAAAAACAGCTGGTATTCAGTTGGCCTGTCCCTTCTCCAGATCCTTTCAGCTACAGCCTTGGTCTAACCTACTTCCTTATTGTTTCTCATAGGGACAGGAAAAATTTTGGAGCTTGGTCTTGCTGACTTGGTATGAAATGTGAGGCTAGCTCCACAGAATTCTTTTGCCTCCATTATATGAACTGAGCTGGATGCAATCTCAAAAACAACAGAATGATCTCTGTTCATTTCCAAGGCAAACCATTCAGTATCACAGTAATGGCAACCCACTCCAGTATTCTTGCCTGGAGAATCCCATGGATGGAGGAGCCTGGCAGGCTACAGTCAATGAGGTCACAAGAAGTCGGACACGACTGAATGACTTCACTTAGTAGATGGAAGAGATCTAGGAGAGAGGGAAGAAGACAGCATGCGTCCTGGAAATATGACACATCCCAGCCCACTGCCGGATGGATCTGTTGCTTCAGGCTGTGCTCATCCAGCACTCTATGGATAATGTTTGTGAGGGTCTCAGAAAGCTCTATCCTGTTCTATACTATCCCACCTGACTCTTCCTATTGTAACCTATCCTCCATTCCCTACCTATCCGATGCTATCTTATCCTGTCTTGTGGAACTGAATATATAAGCCAATAAAAAAGCCAAAATATGTATAAGGAAAGAGTCAGACATATTAGTAATCAAATATTGCTTTCAAGCTATCAACTTGGCAAAGATATGAAATAATGTCTAATAGTAAGAGAGTCAAATGTAAACTGCTAACATGCACTGATACACTATTTCTGAATGTGGCAGCACACTGCCTTAAAACATGCATACACTTGACACAACAATGTACTTCTAGGCATTTGTTCTAAGAAATAATCAAGTATTATTTAAAAAGGTGCTCACTATAATGGTGTTTATAACATGAAGAGATGTAAGCAACATAAAAGTCTAAAATTAGGAGCTTAATGAAATGTGATAAGGCTTATAAAGGCTATTATAGAGCAATTAATGATATGGCTAGATGTTTTGATATATTTTAAGTAAAAAAGTTTCAAAATATTATATATTATGTATATCATATCAGTTTAATTCTATATATTTGGTATATCAGTGGACTAAGCACCAGAGGGAAATACACTAAAATATTGATAATGGCTACCACTGAAAGGTTTAATTATGGCACATTTAATCCTTCTCTTTAGTTATTTTTATACTTTAAATTTTCTTAACATATTTGTAAATAAAAATAAAAATAGATATCAAAATTATAAATAGATAAAAATTTATCTTAGTGATTACCCATGTAATTTAAGACAGAAATTTTAAAATAGTTTGGTTTAAGGACCCCTTTATACACTCTTAAAAGTTATTGAGACATCTAAAGCACTTTTTATTTTAATGGGTTCTTTATATTTATCTTTACTAAGTTAGAAATTTAAACTAAGAGATTTATAAAATATCTATGTATTAATTTATTTAAAATAACATACTAAACCCATTGCATGCTAACACATTTTTATGAAAAAATTACTATTTTTTTTAAAACAAAAACATTCGGTGAGAAGAGCTGCATTTTTCCACATTTTTGCCAACATCTTTAATGTCTGACTTCACAGCATAGAGCTGGGTTTTCACATTTACTTTTGCATTTAATTTACTAATCTTAAGCCTCATAACCTCTGGAAAACCCCCCTGTACTCTTGTGAAAGAATGAGAGTAAAAAGATAAATCATGCATTTATTACCATGATGACAATAATGTTTGTGTGAAAATCATTTTGACCTTATGAACCCTCTAAGAGGGTTTTAGAACCTTCTGATATCCCCCAAGACCATACTTTAACAATGGTTGATTTAAGGTATTGCAGCTAGGTAGTATGAAGAGATTAATCATAACAAAAATATAATAATTTTGAGTGTACATTATATGTTAAGAACTATGCTGAGAGGTTTAATATGTGGTTTTGTTTAATCCTGATACAATGATAAGAGCTAAATTGCCATTGTTACTTTCATGTCATAGGCTAGGAAGCTGAGGCAGAAAGAGTTCAAGCAACCTGACTATACTCTCCAAGGCATTTGTCTCTAGGTTTAGCCCTCTTGACCACTATCTACCAGTAGTGCCTCTGTGTTCTTATCTTATACCGTCCTACAAAAAGATGGCGATGTGCTGGGTAACTGTAATACTTTCTCACCACTGGGCTCTATTGTATCTGTTCAGGCATGTTCAGTTCAGTTCAGTTCAGTTGCTCAGACGTGTCCGACTCTTTGCGACCCCATGAACTGCAGCACGCCAGGCCTCCCTGTCCATCACCAATTCTCAGAGTCCACCCAAACCCATGTCCATTGAGTCGGTGATGCCATCCAACCATCTCATCCTTTGTTGTCTCCTTCTCTTCCTGCCCTCAATCTTTCCCAGCATCAGGGCCTTTTCCACTGAGTCAGCTCTTTGCATGAGGTGGCCAAAGTATTAGAGTTTCAGCTTCAACATCAGTCCTTCCAATGAACACCCAGGACTGATCTTTAGGATGGACTGGTTGGATNCCTGACTCTAAGTCTGCCTGCGCATGGTCTATCTCTGGGAGGATACACAAGAAGTGTGGACAAATAAATGTCTCTGTGGAAGTAACTGGGAAGACCAGGGGACTAGGGGATGTAAGAGGCATTTATAATTCATGGTATCCCTTTTCGTACTTTCTGATTCTTTTTATGTGTGTGTATCACCAATTCAAAAAATAAACCAGTTTTTTGAAAATTGATATTGTAGTCAAAAACTCAACAGATGAGATGAATAACATCATGAAAGTATGTTAAAGGATTTAATTTCTAGTTGAATCTTCTCACTGGTAGAAAATATCCCTTCAAAATACGTGTTGGAAATATAAGGATAACAACTGGAAAAATCGAAATAGAATGCATAATCTTCAAACCATATACAAAAATCAACACAATTCTTTCTGTCCCCAAATTAGTAAAATAATTTCATTCCACCTTTAATCAACAGAATAAAAGGAGAATATGACAAAAAACATAATCAGTGGCAAAAAATTTGAAGTTATGATGGCAAGAAGAAATTCTAGTGTATAAGTAATCACAATAAATATATCTCTACTACTAAGACTCTCATCTTGGGTTAAAAAAAAGCAACTATATTTTACTTTTAAGAGATATTCAAAATGAATTACTTAGATAAATTTAAAATCAGGGCAAGAATTACATGTCAGATTAATACTAACTAAAATAAAGCTTCAGTATTATTAAATCAATATGAGGTAAAAAAGAGTCCCAGAAAAAAAGATCAAAAAGAATAAATAAAGATAAATTTCACATTGAGAAAAGGAAAAATCAACAATAATATACAACAGTCATGAATATTATATATCTAGCAACATAGCTTTAAATTATATAAATCAAAAACAGAAGGACAAAGGAAAAATGATCAATTTGCAATCACAGTGGGAGACAACTCCTGAGAAAACAGCAGAATAATTAGACAAAAACAAGAAAGGAGCTAGAGTTGTAAATAACATCATTAACATGTTTAATATTTAACTTTATGTCTGAAAAACAATAAACTGTCTTGTCAAACACATATAGCACAGAAAATTAACTATGTATTACTAGTCTATAAAGAAGGTCTCAAGTAATTGCAGAAAGCTAAAAACAGACTGTATTCCCTGAGCACAAAACAATAAAGTGAGAAACTATTAAGAATAGAAAAAAAAAAAAAAAGCATAGCTATCCACTGTAACATACAAACTATTCTTCAAAGTCTATTTTAAAATGGCAAAAAATCTGACATTTTAATGGCATTACAGAGTTGACTTCACTGGACTGGTACACTGTGAAACCAACCGGGTTGAAAACTTGTTGGCTATAGCTGTGGTTTCAAGGAGTATTACCAAACTTAAATTTTCCTCTGGCTGTACACATTTATTCCAATAAGGCTAAGCTGTGGGAAATGTCAGAGAACAGGACATTGAGAATTTAGCGCAGTTGTAGCCAAACACATGTTGAAATTAAATTGTCAAAATAATGAAAGTGGTTTAGAGAATGGTTATAGAGACATAAATATGCTTCTATTTACATTTGGAGGAATAAAAAATTAAAATATTAGTTTTTTTCTTTCTGTGCCCCTCCCAAAGAGACAGAGAAGCACATACCCATCTTAGGAAATAACTTGAATGAAAGAAAAGTCTCTAGGTAGATAACAGGAACTCGGCAAAACAGTTCAGCATTGTTTAATGAGAAAGCTGTAGATGAAGGGCAGACCTGGGGATCTGAGCAAAAATTTCCCAGTGGTTAGCACATCTTTTGGAATCTTGTATCTGGAGGAATCCTTGTAGATAATTTTTCAGCATCGTTGCCATCATGACCAATTTCACAATGAAATAACCAGAATTTGGGTTTTTTCTTTTCCAGACAGTAACAGTATTCCTTCTACATTTCCCATTCCTGCTTAATATGTCCTTCAATTTTTTAAAAAAATTCTGAACCATAACAGCTTAATGAGTCAAGAGATTCATTAATTAAAATACTTTTAAGTTTTACTGCTTAGTGGTATAAACCTTTAAAAGTATATCAGGAAATAGTGTCACTGTCTCCCAGACAATGTGTACTCTATAAACCTTGGAAATCAAGAAGACTGTATAATTGGCACCTTTCCCGAGTTCAGCCAGTCAGGCCAATTAGGGGGATTCACAAGTATTCAAGCAGTAAAGAACCTCATGATGTGAAAATGCATATGGCAAGCTAGAGCAAAGAAAGCTGCCTTTTTGCTTAATCTGATACAGTTCCAGGGTTGGGATGTGACACTTGCGATCTTACTTATTACAAAGTAAGGATCTTATTTACTGATTACAAAGAATGATAAAGAAGACAGAAACATCCTTTAACTGCAGAAAAAATTTCATCTCTTCAAGGAAGGAGCCAGTAATTTAATAGCTGTGAATGCACACATACAAGGTTTGTTTTTTTGTTGTTGTTATTTAGGTTTTTTTTTTCATTCCCTTCTCCCAGAGGCAACTCTGCTGCATCAGAATGAATGGAGATACTTAGGAGAAGGTGAATTTCAACCTTCCATATATTTTAGCCTTGCAGTGATCGTAGTTGTAAGAAATTAGCTTCTGTTATTTTATCATCTGCTATTTTCCTATTAGACATAAGAGGTTCATAAAAGTCAGTTCAGTTCAGTTCAGTTCCGTTGCTCTGTCGTGTCTGACTCTTTGCAGCCCCACGGACTGCAGCATGCCAGGCATCCCTGTCCATCACCAACTCCTGGAATTTACTCAAACTCATGTCCGTTGAGTTGGTGATGTCATTCAACCTTATCTTCTGTCACACCCTTCTCCTCCTGCTTTCAATCTTTCCCAGCATCAGGGTCTTTTCAAATGAGTCAGTTCTTTGCATCAGGTGGCCAAAGTATTGAAGTTTCAGCTTCAGCTTCAGTCCTTCCAATGAATATTCAGGACTGAATTCTTTCAATATGGACTAGTTAAATCTCCTTGCAGTTTAAGCGACTCACAAGAGTCTTCTCCAACACCACAGTTCAAAAGCATCAGATCTTTGGTGCTCAGCTTTCTTTATAGTCCAACTCTCACATCCATACATGACCATTGGAAAAACCATAGCTTTGACTAGACAGACCTTTGTTGGCAAAGTAATGTCTCTGCTTTTGAATATGCTGTCTAGGTTGGTCATAACTTTTGTGTGTGAGATGAGTGCAATTGTGTGGTAGTTTGAGAATTCTTTGGCATTGCCTTTCTTTGGGATTGGAGTGAAAACTGACCTTGTCCAATCCTTTGGCCACTGCTGAGTTTTCCAATTTGCTGGCATATTGAGTACAGCACTTTCACAGCATCATCTTTGAGGATTTGATAGCTCAACTGGAATTCCATCACCTCCACTAGCTTTGTTCATAGTGATACTTCCAAAAGCCCACTTGACTTCACATTCCAGGATGTCTGGCTTTATGTGAGTTCAGGCATGTGGGCACGCTTATTAGTCTAAAGAACCCAAACTTACATGCCATAGAATATGAAAAGGCAAAAATCAGAGGATGTTGGAGAACATTCATTTTAGGGTTTAGTGTATTATGTCACCTTTCAGGTCATAGGGTCAGTTTCAGGTGGAAGCACTGACTAGTCTCTTTCCCCTTAGCCTCTCTGCTATCTCCCAAGGATCCTGGTTATGGGGATCCTGGCCCTGATCTTTGTATCATGCTAAGCGATCAGAGCTGTTTGCTCTGGAATATTTATGCTGCAGGGCAGAAGTGAGCTATTGATTTTATCAGAGTTGAGCACCCATCGGAGACACAAACCTCTCTGCTACCAATATTAAGCCACTTTCCCAGCAACTTCAATGCATCAAGCCTAATGTATTCTGAAAGAAAAAAAAAATTTACTGTAAAGTTAACAAAGTTCAAAAGATAATTTATTTTAATATTCAAAATGAGTTTTGCAAGCAATAATTTATCTGTCACTTGAATTTCCAAGAAACTTACATTTAGGCCATCTTTTAAAAATATGCAGCTATTGCCTGTTTTTATGACTGTGAGTATATTGAAGGGTTGGAGATACATCTGCAAAAGCTTTTCCGTGTGGATAATAAAACATTGGTTTAGACCTCTGTCTTCTCCACCTCCACCTCTAGTTTTGGTCACCTTGAAATAGCCTTCTCTATTTGTCAACATTAACAGGTAATTCTCTGTTCTCCTCTAAAGCCTGTAGACTTAGCACCAATGCAATTAGGTTTTCTGTTAGTATATTAAATCTTGGACTTTAGGAGGCACACTTTTATTCTTTTCTATCTCTCTTGACCACACATACGCACTTTAGGGGGGCAAAGAGAGTCTTTTATTCACTTCTATAACACTGTGCATAGTGGTATACATAGTAGTATATTTGATAAAAACATATGGAGTTGGTCCTAATAGAAATAATTCTTAAATTTCTTTTTCCCCCCTTCTTTCCTTCTTTTGTCATACAATAAACACATTGAATTATCTTATGAGCCAGACACCATGCTAGACAAACTAGCAAGTGACATGTTTTTTCATGCTGGACTTCAAGAGGTCCACAGTGAGCAAAGCTGTGCAATTGAAAAGGTTGGTACCATTCCTACCTTTTGGGTTTTCAAAGTAACTTGGGAAGATTAAATCAAGATAGTCTCCTAAGCATACACCTTTCTTGCTGCCAAAATTGCTGAAAAATGACAGAAACAGTGTTTGAGAGTCAAAAATCAGTAACTATACTATGGTGGCTCAGGGTAAAGCGTCTGCCTGCAATGCAGGAGACCCGGGTTCTATTCCTGGGTCAGGAAGATCCCCTGGAGAAGGAAATGGCAACCCACTGCAGTACCCTTGCCTGGAAAATCCCATGGATGGAGAAGCCTGGTAGGCTACAGTCCGTGGGGTCGCAAAGAGTCGGATATGACTGAGCGACTTCACTTCATACTATGTATAGAAAGAGTGCTAATAGCAGACCAGAAATCTGGAGGAATTTCTAAATACTAAAACAAAAAGCTACAGTTCATGGGGTCGCAAAGAGTTGAACACAATGACTTAGTGACTGAACAACAAAACAAGCAAATCAACAAATAAAAAACCAAACCAGTTGGATAAGGTCAGATCATAGGAGAAATATTTGGCAGAGAATATGGCCCCAAACATGCACACCAGAGTACTTACCCCAGGTAGGAACAATTCTGAGGAAAACCAAGCTCAGAGTCAGTTGTTAAACAGAAGGGAAGGTCCCCAGGCACCCCTCAAGGGTATATAATCAGCAGCCCCTGCTGCTGCTGCAGAGCTCTCCCTCCTTCTCTCTCTCACCTGTGCAGACTGTGGGCAGCAGCTGAGCTGTCCACAGGATACAGAGAGAGGGCTCTGGAGCCAGAAGGGCAAGGTGTTACCCTTCTTTTCCCCAGGAAGCCTGGGGAGTCTCCATACCTAGAAAATAGGATACCAGTAGGCCCTATCTTTCTCCCACAATCACTGAGGCTCGGTTAGGATAAACACAGCAAGCAGATGTACAGGGATTTTCAAAGATCAGCCCACATTCTTGGAGTAATAGAACAAACAGAAGAAGAATTTAAAATAAGTACAATTAGTATCAGAGAATTCTAAGAGATTATTGCATCCATAAAAAATAAACTTTTAAAGATTTTGGAGATTAAATATTCATCACAAAAGATTAATATCTTCAATATATGGAGAGTTCATATAAATCAATAAAAACCCAAATAATACAATAGGACAATGGGCAAGAATAAGAGAATATAAATGGTTCTTAAATATTTGACAATATACTCAACCCCACTGATGGTAAGAAAAATGCAAAGTAAAAATACAATTAGATAACATTTTTGCCTATGAATTAGTAAAGTTTGAATGCTTTGCTAATACATTGACTTGGTGAAAGTGTGAGAAAATAAATCCCTCTACATTGCTGGTAAGAGGAATATCAGCCCAGTCTGTACGAAGAACAGTTAAAATAACTAGGCAATACATGTCGAGTCATAAAATGACTTGACTCAGCAGTTGCATTTCTAGCAAGTCAGCTTATAGATATGCATGTACACAAAAAGATTTTCCTTGTGTGTATGTAAAGATCAATTGCAGAATTTTTTGATTAGCACACTATTAGAACAATCAAAATATCTACTAATAGGAAACTGGTTAAATGAGTTATAGTAATTCATACAAGGGAAAAAGTGTGTTTTTAGAAGCGAGTATAATTCTACATTTGGGAATATATCCTACAAATATTCTTGCATATACATTATGTACTTGCATAGACAGACTTGCAAAGTGAATGAAATAATATATGAAAGAGGCCATTTATTGAACCATTTCCTGTGATTGCCAAGAATTAGAATTAAACCAAATATCCATTAATAGCAGGTTGAATAAATAAATTGTGGTACAGGCAAATGATGAAGTACCATTCCAGTGTAAAAATGAAATGTAGAAACGTTATGAGTAAGATACATCCATAACTGCTCACTTCTCACTGATAAGTAAAATGAGGCCTCCCTGGTGGCTCAGCTGGTGAAGAATCTGCCTGCAATGATGGAGACCTGGGTTTGAGCCCTGGGTTGGGAGGATCCCCTGGAGAAGGAAAAGGCTACCCACTCCAGTATTCTGGCCTGGAGAAGTCCATGGTGGGTGTACATGAACTCCCAAACATGAACCCCCCTCCCACCTCCCACCCCACATCATCCCTCTGGATCACCCCCATGCACCAGCCCCAAGCATCCTGCATCTTGCATTGAACATAGACTGGCGATTCATTTCTTACATGATAGTATACATATTTCAATGCTATTCTCCCAAATCATCCCACCCTCACCCTCTCCCTCTCCCTCTCCCTCTCCCTCTCCCTCTCCCTCAGAGTAATGGTAAGGGTTTTGATTTGGGTCATACCTGAATGATCTACTGGTTTTCCCTACTTTCTTCAATTTAAGTCTGAATTTGGCAATAAGGAGTTTATGATCTGAGCCATAGTCAGCTCCTGGTCTTTTTTTTTTTTCTGACTGTATAGAGCTTCTCTATCTTGGGCTGCAAAGAATATAATCAATCTTATTTTGTTATTGACCACCTGGTGATGTCCATATATAGAGTTTTCTCTTGCATTGTTGGAAGAGGGTATTTGGTATGATGAGTGCATTCTCTTGGCAAAACTCTATTAACCTTTGCTCTGCTTCATTCTATACTCCAAGGCCAAATTTGCCTGTTGTTCTAAGCATTTCTTGACTTTCTACTTTTGCATTCCAGTCCCCTATAATGAAAAGGATGTCTTTTTTGGGTGTTATTTCTAGAATGTCTTGTAGGTCTTCATAGAACTGTTCAACTTCAGCTTCTTCAGCATTTCTGGTCAGGGCATAGACTTGGACTACTGTGGTATTGAATGGCTTGCCTTGGAAATGAGCAGAGATCCTTCTGTCATTTTTGAGATTGCAGCCACATACTGCATTCAATACTTCATATAAGTATGCACAGTCTAATATTAAGTTAGTGACTCTTGCTGGAGATGATGTACAAAACCTGCATCTATTTTTTCAGTTACTTATTCGACCTCATCCTCTACTGCTCTGCTCTCTGCTCACTTTGCTCCAACCGAATAAGCCTGCCTGGTGTGTCTCTGAGTCTTTGTGCTTGTTGTACTGAACACCCTTTCCCTAGATACCTACACAGCTCTTTCTCACAATACTTTCTCCTTTAGCCCAGATCTCATCAGCAAGGTCTGCTTTTGCATCCTTTATGTAGTAGCATACTTAATCCATAACCTCTGTCCCCTCGCAAATTCGATCTTACATAACCTATTAGCTTTTTTCATAGTACTGTTACCAAAGCATATATTTGTTTATTTTTGCTTATTATCTGTCTCCCTTTACTAGAATGAAACTTTGTTGGGCAATGGATTTGCTTTGTTCTCACAGTTGACCCTTAGTAAACATTTGCTGAATGAATGGTTAAATAATTGAACAGGTGAATTAGTGCACATAGAGAAGATTTCAAAATGGCTTCCTCCTTTACTTTGGGCTGAGATAGGACTCACTAACATTTCCAGGACAGAATGCAAATTCTTTCATACTCAGCATCTCTTTCTATCATTTGTTTTTACATCTGTCTTTTTCTATTACATTTTAGAGCCTTTGGGAGTTGTTGATCTTGTTCTATATATTTCCATGTATTTCCTTTCATCCTCCACTCATTCTCTCAGTGCTAGGTAGCATGTAGTGAATGCTCATATTTCCACTAAACAGAAAAAAATGGACACAATCAGAATAGCTTCTTTTGTTATCTAAACTAGTCAAGGAGTGTCACAGGACTGTGTCATTACATTTGAGATGCTTATGCTATCTATATACAGGGCTTTCCAGATTGCGCTAGTGCTAAAAGAAACTGCCTGCCAGTGCAGGAGACGCCAGAGTTATAGGTTTGATCCCTGGGTCAGGAAAGTCCCCTGGAGTAGGAAATGGCAACCCCCCTCCAATATTCTTGCCTGGAGAATTCCACAGACAGAGGAACCTGGAAGACTACAGTCCATGGGATAGCAAAGAATCGGACATGACTATGCATGCTCCCAACCACACCACCATGCTATATATGCACCATACATACTTTCAAGGATTAAAAATATATATAAATGGAGTACTTCAGGGTGTTTCTCTTCTTGCTCACAGTAATACCTAAATGCACTACATTTCCAACTCCTGCTCCTCAGCCTGAGGCACTGTAAAGCTAGAGCTTCTGAGTCTCCTGCAGAAGATAAATTTCTGAATTATATCAGCATTGAAAAATTGGTGGGATCTGTGTTTAGCTTTCTTTAAAAAGCAATTCTGAGAGGCAACATTTCTTTGACGAGCCATTATGAACCACCCTTTCTCAAGTGAGATTCTCTGAAGAAGTGTTTAAACGTTAGCCTTATTTTTGTAAATGTATGCATAGTAGCTCTTTCATAGAACAAGAATGATTTTCCCAGATCAAAGATTAGCTTGAAAATCATTATTTTATTAATGGTGAAGGGTCTATTTTGTTACAGTGAAATCCTAAGAACTCACTGTAGGAATTAATAGATACATTAAAAAAACAACAACGCTGAATGTATTGTGCTTTCTATGTAAAAATGACGCTTTGGACATGGCATCAATGTATTTGGCACTTTGAGTTGTTTTCTCAACAATGACATTGAAGCCACCTGTGAAAAATGGCTGCCTGGGGTGGGGTATAGTTGCTAGTCTTCCTAAAGAGTAGATGTATTGCTGTGTTGTTCAGTCACTAAGTTGTGTCTGACTCTTTGCGACCCCATGGACTGCTGCATTCCCGGTGTCCCTGTCCCTCACCGTCTCCTGGAGTTCACCCAAGTTCATGTCCATTGAATTGGTGATGCCATTCAACCATCTCACCCTCTGCCACCCTCTTCTTTTTTTGCCTTTAATCTTTCCCAGCATCAGAGTCTTCCAACAAGTTGACTATTTGCATCAGGTGGCTGAAGTATTGGAGCTTCAGCTTCAGCATCAGTCCTTCCAATGAGTTTTCAGGGTTGATTTCCCTTAGGATTGACTGGTTTAATCTCCTTGCTGTCCAAGGGACTCTCAAGAGTCATCTCCAACACCACACTTCGAAAGCAGCAGTTCTTTGGTGTTCAGCCTTCTTTATGTATATATGAATCTAATTGCTAAAATTTGAATGCATGCCTGGGAGACATTCAGGAAAACTGCTTCTTTTTAGTATAGAATGGATTATAAATCAGCACATCTGGGCTTTCCTCCTAATTCTTGCCACTTTCTGGTTATGTCTATCATTTATTCTTCCTGGATTTTATCTTTACAGAAAAGGTGTTTAAAAAATCCCAAGGTCATAAACAGTTAAACATCTAAGTGTTTCGGGTTTCTGACTCTCCAACTTTATCAATCATATCCATAAATTTCCAACTTTCAATATGCCCGTCCTAGAAGATTAAATAATAATTTTGCAATGATCAAAGGAATTACCTTAAGAGTATGCATGGGGTATCCCACAATTTATATATTAGTTTATTGAAAGTGAGTGTGTATTTGACTTGTTTGCTTTTGCTCTAAAAAAGTGGCTAGGTAACAACCTGTTGGATCATGCAGCAAAGAGCAATTGTAACAGGATCCTCTTCCTATTGACAAAAGGTCAACATGGCCGTTCTGACTGTGCTGATGGACATCTCTGTTCTGAGTAATAGTTAGGTATCTTTGTGCTTTTGCTTGCTTCATCAGAAACATTAATTTTGACTGAGGAAGCAGAAGTGGAGGCCACACCTGAAGAATGGGAGCATGGTTCCAGTGACATTGTGTATGTGCTTAGTCGCTTCGTCATGTCCGACTCTCTGCAACCCCATGGACTGCAGCCTGCCAGGCTTATCTGTCCTTGGGGGGTCTCCAGGCAAGAATACTGGAGTGGGTTGCCATGCCCTCCACCGGGGATCTTCCCAACCCAGGGATCAAATCCAGGTTTCCTGCATTGCAGGTGGATTTTATTTTATCAACTGAGCCACCAGGGAAGCCCAAGAATACTGGAGTGGGTAGCCTCTCCCTTCTCCAGGGGAACTTCCTGACCCAGGAATCAAACTGAGGTCTCCTGCATTGCATCAGGGTATCAACAATTTTGCCATCTATTCCTCATCATTTACAACAGTTCTCATCTGTTTGTTTTTAAAGGGGAATAAGCAACTCAAGGACCACGTTATTTTTTCAGAGCCTTGGATTTTTATTTTCTGAGGCTATCTTAGATCATCCTTGTACAAAGTCTGAGAGCAAATTCAATTCTCAGAAAGGCAAAATGCAGTTTGGGGTCTATTTCATGTCTTAAGTCACTTGGTTCCATTTATCTCCCTGCCCCAAACACATCAATATCCATACAATTATTTTGGTAAACTTACCCTTATAGTAGCACACAGTGAAACTGATACCATAATGTCTCATCAGTAAATCTCTAAGGTGGCGATAAGGACGTTTAATGATCCACTAAACATGCCAGGTACCAATGAATCCAGGAAACATGATACTCAGTGTACTCGGTTACTCAGAACAGAAACCCAGCTATCATCCTTGATGCCTCCTCTCCTTTACTCCCTACAACCAAATAATCCCCAAGTCCTATTGGCTTGTCTTCCTGCAAATACACTGTAGTGATTCTCATCACCTCTGTATCAGTTATTGTAGTCATCATTTGGGTCGTGACCTCTACTCTCATAGTCTTAGGGCCCTTTCAGTTAATCTTCCAAGCTAAATTAAATGTTAAACTTTCTAAAGTGCAAAACTATTTCTGTCATTGTACTATGTAAAGTCTCCACATAGCTTTTGATCACCACCAGAGAATAGCTTCTAAAAGGTGCTCAGAACGTACTTGTTAAATGAAAAAAACAATCCTTTAAGATAAAACCCAGGATTCTTAGCATGACTGATAAAACTACCCCTTCTACACTATGGTTTCTACCAATGGTATACAAGGGGGTTTTTACTGATAGGTAGTTCACTAACAAATATATCTACTTTAATGGTTATGCATTTATTTTTATGAATTGTTATCTGTTACTGACAAAGGTTGCTGATTTTCCATTTATAGAGATGATATAAAATATACTTTTGAAATAAACACCTTAGGTTATAATATCAAGTTCACTTAAAGAAAGAATATTATATAAAGAATATGATAGGTGAAACAGGGCTAAGTTCAATACTGAGAAGCCAGCACAACAATCATAGCCCATTCCACTGAATTATAATTATTTGCTTACATATTTGTCTCCCTTGCTAGACCATGAGTTCTTGTAGAGCAGTGATGGCCCTTTCACAATGTGACCATGTAAAAGTAAACTATATTTTTGAGTGAATGAAGTCAAGGAAATTCAATTTGGATAGTGCCAGGACAAGAACTTGAATTAATGATAATTGTTTGAGTAATATTTAGACAAATGGCAATGTCAATAAAGACAGTATCTTCAATATCCAACCTTTGGAATATTTCAATGACCATTTAGACATATTTTTTTGAAACTGGTTCAAAACAACTTTTTTAGGTAGTATATACGAAATACCAAATGATTTCAGAAGAAAATGAACCATTTGAATGGTTAGCTTTCACACCACATACCAAATATCCAAATCAGAAACCATTTAATGAAGACTGAATCTTTAGCTTATACCATAGCTTCCCTCTTTTAGTCTCTATTTGTGGGACACATATACTGTTGGTTCTTTCTAAGTAAAAACTGTTCTATGAAATAATAGTTTTAAATTCTAGAAAAAAAGATGAAAAGGGAATGCACAAGATGTAGTCAAGATGTTTTTCAAGGTGCTTTTGCTTATAGATTTCATTTGCTTTCACTGCTATCTTTTTCCCTTCTCCAAATTCATATAGACTTGCACAGTACAAGAGCTCAAAGGATCTTGGTGATAGTCTGATATTCTCATTTGGACAGTAAAAACACTGGTGCTGAGAGAAGTCAACACGTCCTGGTCTTAAGGCCAGGTTAAGGCAGAGTCAAGAATAGAAACCAAATCTCCTAGAGTCCAGGCTAGAGTGCTTCACTCTAGGGAACACTGCCACTCCTTCCTTTAGCATTCCTTTTTCTGTCCCTATAATTCCTATGCCTGAATTCCCCTCCTCCCTTAAGTGGGTAGTCTGTGTTTGCCTTATTAAATGAGGTGAACAAAAATAGGTATACATAGACCTCTGAACACTTTTTCCCTTAATGATCTGTTTCTGTAAATAGGGTACTTTCTAGAATTTCTTTAGCATTTCGCCACGTTTACTAAAAACTCACCTAGTGCAGAATTTATCAAAAAGTAGGTCTTTCTGGCAACTTTATCACAGAGATTAAATCAATGAGTCAGTGAAGTAAGAGACAGAAATTTGCTGTCATAAGGGGTCCTAGTGGGTAGCTCTATCAATTTGTGCAAGGTGCTAGGAGGAAAGCTAATACAGTTCTTGTTGCATAAATATAAGAATTACTTTCTTAAAAGAGTCAAGTGATTTGGAAATACAATTCACTTTCTGATCTGGTAGGAAAACTGCTCTCAGGAATATTTCACAGTTTCAATTAAGATATTTGTTTCCATAAAGAATTTCAGTTGAAGTATTTTAAGTATAGTATACCTGAAGTGAATTCAAGGTTCCAGACATGTTTTTGAGAAGTGGGCAACAGTGTGTATATCTCGAACTCTTCCTGACTGGGTAACTTGGACCATAATGTAGAAGTGGGTGTTTTACTGGGGGCCTGTTAGGCAGCTGCTCATGGCTTTCTTGGTTTACTCTGCTTTTCCATCTGTTTTACCTGTTTCTATTTCTGAATAATTTATTTTGCCATCTGCATAAACAGAACACCTGGTTGAAGGCTAACTCTTACACCTAAATAATTTAGAGAAAATAACCTCTTTAGTCTTTATTGGAATAGTGTAATGACTTTCAAGAACAAAGCCCTTAAATAAATAACTCTTAGGGACATGTCTACTGTTTTAATGATTACACTAACAGTTTAAAAGGTTAATATTAATTTATGTTTTATATTAAAAATACCTCAAATTTTTGTTCGTATTGTTTTCCTTAAGATATCAATTCTAGCAGTCATGTGGCTTTTCAGTTTCTTGCTGATGTGTTTTGTATGTCTTCATTTACAAGAACCATTGTTGTTTGTAGATGATTATGACTTTATTATATCCTGTCTAAAAAGCTGCTCAACTCTTCACTGTCTGTGAGAAATAAAAATAAATTCATTTGCTCCTTCCTAACAGCTTACTTCAGTAAGTGCTTAGATCTCTATTAACAACTATACATGGCATTACATAAGAAACACTTCATCCTGGATGATTTCTGCTTTTGCTGAGGTTATCTTGGTGATACAATTATTTTCAGTATTTTTTAATATGAAAAAAAAAAAACTCAATTGTGGCACAATGTAAACTGAAGGCAGACACTCAAGTTGAACTTCTACAGTCTGATTTATTAATAAATCATCTTATGAACTCTTAGTCATTCAAATTTCAGCGATGATAAGAATGAAAGTATCTCATATCAAGTCTCTACCTAACTGCTTACTAGCTGGGTGACCATAGGTGATTTATCTGAACTTTCTGGGTCTTGGTTTCTTCATCTGTGAGTGAGTGAGTGAAAGTCACTCAGTCATGTCTGACTCTTTGCGACCCCATGGACTATAGCCCATCAGGCTCTCCTCTGTCTATAGGATTCTCTAGGCAAGAACACTGGAGTGGGTTGCTGTTCCCTTCTCCAGGGGATCTTCCCAAACCAGGATTTGCACCCAGCTCTCCTGTTTTATTTTCTTTTAGTCTTGCTTCCCTTTGGTCTTTACCCTACTGGGGTCTTTGGGAACTGTGCGTGTGTGTAATAGCATCTACCATACCTCTTCATTTTAGCTTAGGCTGGATTTGAAGAGACAAAATGGGAAAACACTTAAGGAGACCTGAGACTCTCACAGAGAAATAAATTAGAGCTGCTGTTTATTTAAGCTTTGCTTTCCTGTTCTTTATTATTTATTTTTAAAAAATGTAATCTCTCCTTTTATCAGCCTTCATCGTTTCATACTGTAAGAAAGTGAGATCACTAAAGGCAAATAACCTCATGAATCTGCTGAGTGTGAAGTGAAAAGGCCATGGTATAGATGAATGGATTAGGAGGGAGACACCTAACTCTAGCGGTTTACAAAAAATCTCAGGCTTTGTGGTACAATAAGTATCATTATGTGTTATACAATGACTGGGTACTGATTGCTTGCAGGGACACAAACATAGCAATCCCTCAAAAATCAAGTATAAATATAACAAGAAGAAAAGCAATATGTAAAGATTCAGAAATGTTCAACTATTGCTATTTCTTGGGTGAAACTCTACTGATCAGTAGTTGGGTTATCCAGCAAAATGTGAGAACAAAAGAATTTTAGAAAGCAACAATTTTAAAGAAATGAAAGCTATGCAAATTCATTGCAGTCCTTCATTATATAGTTCATAAGTACGAAAAAAGAATTCTAGGCTGTTAATTAATTCATAATTCTGGGAAATATTTTTCCATGCAGTAAATCTATAACAATAACTGTTACACAGTTTCTCTCCCTTGCTCTCTTTATGAGGGACCCTTATTGCCAAATCTTCCCTGAGAAGCCTCTGAGGCACCATTTGCCTCCAGTTGCTTCACAAGTCACTCTTAACCCACCCCTGGAAACTATGTATAAAGTCATTTAATGTGTGCCAGTGTAAAACAGGAATAATAGTACTTATCCTATAGATTTTAGTTAAAGTGCAGCATGTGTAGCATTTAACGTATTAAAAAAAATTATACCTCTATTTGTTATTCAAATTGAATAAACATTTTAAAATGGATTATTCCAAATATCTTAAGTAAGATTTAAATAGTTTTTAAAAATTAATAATTTGGAAAAAATTCTAAAGTGTTTTACACCATTCTTTTAATCTTTTAATTTTATAATTCAGAATAAACTGAACATAATTTTAATTGAAAAAGTATGGTTATCAATGTAAATAACTGTACACTATATGCTGTATGGACTTCCCAGGTGGTTCAGTGGTAAAGAATCCATCTGCAATGCAGGAGACATGGGTCAGGAAGATCCTCTGCAGAAAGTAATGGCAACCTACTCCAATATTCTTGCCTGGGAAATCCCATGGACAGAGGAGCTGATGGGCTATAGTCTATGGGGTTGCAAAAGAGTAAGTTTACCACTTAGCAACTAAACAATAACGATATGCAGTATACTCCCTGTATAGAATAATTCAGCAGTATTCACAGGCTAGTTACGATACAAATCACTATTTTTCTACGGTTACTGGCCCTGGATAATTTCCCCTTTTGAAGTCTTAGATCTACTTTTTAAAATTTTATGTCTTTTCCCTGGCTAACAGCTGTCTTTTTTTTTTTTTTTTGCTATTGCTTATAGATTTGCTTATAGCAGTTCCTGTCTCTCATTTTAATTTTCTGCTTATAATCTATTACAGACTTGGAACACAAAGTTCCCAGGGATGGNGTGAGTGAGTGAGTGAAAGTCACTCAGTCATGTCTGACTCTTTGCGACCCCATGGACTATAGCCCATCAGGCTCTCCTCTGTCTATAGGATTCTCTAGGCAAGAACACTGGAGTGGGTTGCTGTTCCCTTCTCCAGGGGATCTTCCCAAACCAGGATTTGCACCCAGCTCTCCTGTTTTATTTTCTTTTAGTCTTGCTTCCCTTTGGTCTTTACCCTACTGGGGTCTTTGGGAACTGTGCGTGTGTGTAATAGCATCTACCATACCTCTTCATTTTAGCTTAGGCTGGATTTGAAGAGACAAAATGGGAAAACACTTAAGGAGACCTGAGACTCTCACAGAGAAATAAATTAGAGCTGCTGTTTATTTAAGCTTTGCTTTCCTGTTCTTTATTATTTATTTTTAAAAAATGTAATCTCTCCTTTTATCAGCCTTCATCGTTTCATACTGTAAGAAAGTGAGATCACTAAAGGCAAATAACCTCATGAATCTGCTGAGTGTGAAGTGAAAAGGCCATGGTATAGATGAATGGATTAGGAGGGAGACACCTAACTCTAGCGGTTTACAAAAAATCTCAGGCTTTGTGGTACAATAAGTATCATTATGTGTTATACAATGACTGGGTACTGATTGCTTGCAGGGACACAAACATAGCAATCCCTCAAAAATCAAGTATAAATATAACAAGAAGAAAAGCAATATGTAAAGATTCAGAAATGTTCAACTATTGCTATTTCTTGGGTGAAACTCTACTGATCAGTAGTTGGGTTATCCAACAAAATGTGAGAACAAAAGAATTTTAGGAAGCAACAATTTTAAAGAAATGAAAGCTATGCAAATTCATTGCAGTCCTTCATTATATAGTTCATAAGTACGAAAAAAGAATTCTAGGCTGTTAATTAATTCATAATTCTGGGAAATATTTTTCCATGCAGTAAATCTATAACAATAACTGTTACACAGTTTCTCTCCCTTGCTCTCTTTATGAGGGACCCTTATTGCCAAATCTTCCCTGAGAAGCCTCTGAGGCACCATTTGCCTCCAGTTGCTTCACAAGTCACTCTTAACCCACCCCTGGAAACTATGTATAAAGTCATTTAATGTGTGTCAATGTAAAACAGGAATAATAGTACTTATCCTATAGATTTTAGTTAAAGTGCAGCATGTGTAGCATTTAACGTATTAAAAAAAATTATACCTCTATTTGTTATTCAAATTGAATAAACATTTTAAAATGGATTATTCCAAATATCTTAAGTAAGATTTAAATAGTTTTTAAAAATTAATAATTTGGAAAAAATTCTAAAGTGTTTTACACCATTCTTTTAATCTTTTAATTTTATAATTCAGAATAAACTGAACATAATTTTAATTGAAAAAGTATGGTTATCAATGTAAATAACTGTACACTATATGCTGTATGGACTTCCCAGGTGGTTCAGTGGTAAAGAATCCATCTGCAATGCAGGAGACATGGGTCAGGAAGATCCTCTGCAGAAAGTAATGGCAACCTACTCCAATATTCTTGCCTGGGAAATCCCATGGACAGAGGAGCTGATGGGCTATAGTCTATGGGGTTGCAAAAGAGTAAGTTTACCACTTAGCAACTAAACAATAACGATATGCAGTATACTCCCTGTATAGAATAATTCAGCAGTATTCACAGGCTAGTTACGATACAAATCACTATTTTTCTACGGTTACTGGCCCTGGATAATTTCCCCTTTTGAAGTCTTAGATCTACTTTTTAAAATTTTATGTCTTTTCCCTGGCTAACAGCTGTCTTTTTTTTTTTTTTTTGCTATTGCTTATAGATTTGCTTATAGCAGTTCCTGTCTCTCATTTTAATTTTCTGCTTATAATCTATTACAGACTTGGAACACAAAGTTCCCAGGGATGGGTTTTCTTATGTATATGTTTTAGTGCAAGAATTTTGAGACATTTTGCTGTTCATTGCCCAGTGGTTGTCAATTTGTGTTAGTAGATTATTTCTTAATACTCAAAATGTATTGACTTGCGAATTTACTATTCTACAGAAGCACTAAATTGTTTATTATATGAATATATGGTTATTATGTCAACTAGGAAAGAGACAAAGCAAATTCTCATTTATCCAAATTTTGAACACTTTTATAACTTAACTTGAACAATGCTAACAAAGTAACACATCAAGAAGCAAGTTTAAGTTATGCTTGATGCAGTTTATTGTTGCATCTGAATTTACGGTATTCACCTTATTTGAAACATGTTCATATTCATTGTGGAATACCTACTAGGAGCCTGGCAATGTGTGATGTGATGAAAATATAAAAAGAATAAAAGGTGTTTTGTATCTTTAAAGAGGTACAGCAAGTGATGGCAGGATTAAGAGGAGGAAGGGAGGGCAGAGAGACAAACAAGTAAATATCATAGGAATTATGATACAAGTATGTGCAGAATATAATTAGGAGTACAAAGGCAAGAATGGTTCAATCTCCTTTGTGGGGCTCTAGAAAAGAGGAGCACAGATGTAGAAATAGGCTTCCAGAGAACGCGTGGTGTGCTTTAAATAATGATTTACTCTTCTTTAGTCAGTCCGTCTATAAATTGTATATACTGATGTGGTAAATTTAGAGGTTGAAGTGGTTCACATAACAAAAGTAACTATAAATAACTGCTGTGGCTGGAAGGTAGGATGTGTGTGTTGGGGATGGAGGAGTAGAGAGATGAGGCCATAAAGGTAAATCTGTCATGCAGAATCCTTGCTGTGCCTAGAAGTTTTCATTTTATTCTGAAGCAGGGGGAGTCATAAACGGTTTTAATCGGGCAACTGATATGTTCAGATTTTCACTTTCCAAAGATGCTTCTGATGTATTGTGTGAATGGAATGAAGCAAGAATAGAAGCACAATGACATATAGTGGAGCTGCGGCAATAGTCCGAAAAAGGAATCATGCATTTTGAACTCAGGACGTGAGAATAGAAGGATGGGTGGATTTGAGAATTAAAGGCAGGTAGGAATCAACAGGACTTAAGGACTGATTAGACTTCTGAGGGTAAATGGAGATGGAACTTGTGAGGGAAGCTCAGAAAAATAAAGAATTAAGGACAACTCCTAGGCTCATGACTGGAGTGACAGGTGACTGGTGCCTTTGACTATGAGGGGAAATAGAGGAGAACAAGCTTCCAGGAACATTTAGTTTGGGAGACACAGAATTTGGGATACTTGTGGTCTAATTTGATGCTTGATGCAATGTGCAGCTAGTATACTTGTTGGATAAACAAATATATATTGTATTTTGAAAGATCAGTGTTAAAATGTATAGTCAACTGATAGCAAACATTCATCTAGTCAGTATTAGAAGGTAAATATACAATTAAATAAGGCAAGGGAAGAATGAGTGAAGACGTCGTATAGAAGAATTTTGGGGGATTTCTTGCTCAAATAGTTCAGCTCCAAGTCTTTATGGCATAAGATGGCNCCCTTTCTAACAGCTGTGTTTTTTTTTTTTTTTTTTTTTTTGCTATTGCTTATAGATTTGCTTATAGCAGTTCCTGTCTCTCATTTTAATTTTCTGCTTATAATCTATTACAGACTTGGAACACAAAGTTCCCAGGGATGGGTTTTCTTATGTATATGTTTTAGTGCAAGAATTTTGAGACATTTTGCTGTTCATTGCCCAGTGGTTGTCAATTTGTGTTAGTAGATTATTTCTTAATACTCAAAATGTATTGACTTGCGAATTTACTATTCTACAGAAGCACTGAATTGTTTATTATATGAATATATGGTTATTATGTCAACTAGGAAAGAGACAAAGCAAATTCTCATTTATCCAAATTTTGAACACTTTTATAACTTAACTTGAACAATGCTAACAAAGTAACACATCAAGAAGCAAGTTTAAGTTATGCTTGATGCAGTTTATTGTTGCATCTGAATTTACGGTATTCACCTTATTTGAAACATGTTCATATTCATTGTGGAATACCTACTAGGAGCCTGGCAATGTGTGATGTGATGAAAATATAAAAAGAATAAAAGGTGTTTTGTATCTTTAAAGAGGTACAGCAAGTGATGGCAGGATTAAGAGGAGGAAGGGAGGGCAGAGAGACAAACAAGTAAATATCATAGGAATTATGATACAAGTATGTGCAGAATATAATTAGGAGTACAAAGGCAAGAATGGTTCAATCTCCTTTGTGGGGCTCTAGAAAAGAGGAGCACAGATGTAGAAATAGGCTTCCAGAGAACGCGTGGTGTGCTTTAAATAATGATTTACTCTTCTTTAGTCAGTCCGTCTATAAATTGTATATACTGATGTGGTAAATTTAGAGGTTGAAGTGGTTCACATAACAAAAGTAACTATAAATAACTGCTGTGGCTGGAAGGTAGGATGTGTGTGTTGGGGATGGAGGAGTAGAGAGATGAGGCCATAAAGGTAAATCTGTCATGCAGAATCCTTGCTGTGCCTAGAAGTTTTCATTTTATTCTGAAGCAGGGGGAGTCATAAACGGTTTTAATCGGGCAACTGATATGTTCAGATTTTCACTTTCCAAAGATGCTTCTGATGTATTGTGTGAATGGAATGAAGCAAGAATAGAAGCACAATGACATATAGTGGAGCTGCGGCAATAGTCCAAAAAAGGAATCATGCATTTTGAACTCAGGACGTGAGAATAGAAGGATGGGTGGATTTGAGAGTTAAAGGCAGGTAGGAATCAACAGGACTTAAGGACTGATTAGACTTCTGAGGGTAAATGGAGATGGAACTTGTGAGGGAAGCTCAGAAAAATAAAGAATTAAGGACAACTCCTAGGCTCACGACTGGAGTGACAGGTGACTGGTGCCTTTGACTATGAGGGGAAATAGAGGAGAACAAGCTTCCAGGAACATTTAGTTTGGGAGACACAGAATTTGGGATACTTGTGGTCTAATTTGATGCTTGATGCAATGTGCAGCTAGTATACTTGTTGGATAAACAAATATATATTGTATTTTGAAAGATCAGTGTTAAAATGTATAGTCAACCAATAGCAAACATTCATCTAGTCAGTATTAGAAGGTAAATATACAATTAAATAAGGCAAGGGAAGAATGAGTGAAGACGTCGTATAGAAGAATTTTGGGGGATTTCTTGCTCAAATAGTTCAGCTCCAAGTCTTTATGGCATAAGATGGCATTTGAGTTACTTTTTGCTACCCAGATGTGGATTCTGAACTTCTTTCCACTGCCACAGGAAAATAATGAAAGGGCAGGGATACATCTTGAAAATCATTGAAGATAATTTGGTTCATTGTTTAAAAGAAGAGTCCATGCAGAATATGTGGTAATGCTGATACTGCAGCCCCAGCATGGGAGAGAGATGTATATCTATATGAATACCTACATCCATAATTATACAGATATGCTTGCATATATAGATGTAGATATAGGTATACGGATATATGTGAAAAAAAGCACTCTGATGTAGGGATGATTTTAAAAGATATTCACACTGAAAGTCTCCCAAAGGGTACTATTAGAAAGGGAACAAGAAGTAAAATCCTCATAAAAGGATAAAAATAACAAAGATTGAGAGTCCAAGTGAAGTCACAGGGATGAACAAGTCAAGGCAGAAAGCAGATTTCCATGGGCAATCTGAGTATTAAAAAGAGTAAGGAAAAAGGAAAAAGCATGGACACATCTGGGTATGTGTGCATGCATGCTGTCACCTCAGTTGTATCCGATGCTTTGTGACCCCATGAACTGCAGCCCACTAGGCGCCTCTGTCCATGGGATTCTCCAGGCAAGAAGAATGCAGTGGGTTGCCATGCCGTCCTCCGAGGTATCTTCCCAACTCAGGGGTTGAACCCTCATCTCTTCTGTCTCCTGCACTGGAGGCAGTTTCTTTACCACTAGCGCCTCGTGGGAAGCCCCAATACTAGGGTGAAAAATTGGGTTTCTTCTGCTACACTTGTTATTTTAAGTATTAAAAGTCTCCTTTAAAGAAACACAGAATCATTGAGCAGGTGCCCAGCACACATGGCAGCATGTTTCACTGCTTTGTTGATTTATGACACAAAACCATCATGTGAAGTTTGTGGCTTAGACACAAATTGCTGCTGAATACTTGTCTGTAGTTCTTATTAACAACAACATTTTTAGCTTTGAAAGATTCGAAGGAAGGAGGCTTCCAAGGAAGGAGGCTTCCTCGCAGGGAAAGACAAATGTCTCCCTGCTTTCCCCTCATATCGCCTCTGGCTCTTGTGGTCTTTGAGGAGTGTCAGCTCAAGCTGTAAGACCAGACTTCCCTTGAGGTGATGGGTCTCTCAGCACGCATTTCCAGGTAAGGCAGGGAGGTCTATCCAAGAATGTAATAGGGCTGAAAGAAAACTGGAGAAGTGATTCTCTTTCTCTTCTTGTCTGAGTTGTCTTACTGCAGCCAGTCTCATGATTCACATCAGAGGATAAGGATTGGAAGAAGAGAGGAGACAGATGAGGTCAAGTTGTCTTTACTCACCTTCATCAGCTCTCTGTGGATCCAGAACAGCCCATTTTCCTCCTTGTGACAGAGGAGGAGATTGGCTAGATATATCCTACCATCCTGAAGTTAGCTTTTTAAAATGTAATTTTTATCTTATATTGGATTCTAGTTGATTTACAATGCTGTGTTAGCTTCAGGTGTATAGCAAAGTGATTCAGTTAAATATCTACCTGTATCCATTCTTTTTCAGATTCTTTTCCCATATAAGTTATTACAGAATATTAAGTAGAGTTCTCTGTGCTACACAGTAGATCCTTGTTGGTTATCTGTTTTATATACAGTAGTCTCTATATGCTAATCCCAAACTCCTAATTCATCCCTCCCCCCATCTTTTCCCCTTGGCAACTGTAAGTTTGTTTTCTGTGCTGTGGTCTGTTTGTTTTGTATAAGTTCATTTTTATCATTTTTCTTAGATTCCACACATAAATGATGTCATATGATATTTGTCTTTTTCTGTCTGACTTACTTCACTTGATATAAGTGTATAAGTGTATCATAATCTCTAGGTCCATCCATGCTGCTGCAAATGACATTATTTCATTATTTTTTATGGTTGAGTAATGTTCCATTGCAAATATGTACCACATCTTCTTCGTCCAGTCCTCTGCTTAGGGACATTTAGGTTGCTACCACATCTTGGCTACTGTGAGTAGTACTGCAGTGAACACTGGGATGTGTGTGTCTTTTCAAATTATGGTTTTCTGTGGATATATGTCCAGGAGTGGGATTGCTGAATCATTTGGTAGCTCTATTTTTAGTTTTTTTAAGAAACATCCATACTGTTCTCCATAGTAGTGGTACCAGTTTACTTCCCACCAACAGTATAGTAGGATTCACTTTTCTCCACATCCTCTTCAGCATTTATTATTTGTAAACTGTTTGATAATGGCCATTCTGCCTGGTGTGAGGGGTGCTATTGTCTCTCTGTGGGCCAATAGCAGCCCATTTTTCCCTTGGTGACAGGAGAAAAGTGCTACCATATACTAACATGCTTAAGTTATCTTTTAGTTGAATTAGTATGTGTAGTTGGAACCAAAACTTCTCATGAGTCTTGTGGTCAATGAGAAGTCTGTTAAGTCCTCTAGTTTGTATATCTCTTTGGCATTTATCATTTTCTACCATGTACAGTCTTAATTCATTCCATTATGTATAGAAGCTGTCATTGAGATCTTTATGCCCTATAGTGTCTAAAACAATGCCTTGCATGTAATAAAAGCTCATTTCGGTTCAGTTCAGTTCAGTCTCTCAGTCGTGTCTGACTCTTTGCGACCCCATGAATCACAGCACGCCAGGCCTCCCTGTTCATCACGATCTCTCGAAGTTCACTCAGACTCACGTCCATCGAGTCCGTGATGCCATCCAGCCATCTCATCCTCGGTTGTCCCCTTCTTCTCCTGCCCTCAATCCCTCCCAGCATCAGAGTCTTTTCCAATGAGTCAACTCTTTGCATGAGGTGGGCAAAGTACTGGAGTTTCAGCTTTAGCATCCTTCCTTGCAAAGAAATCCTAGGGCTGATCTCCTTCAGTATGGACTGGTTGGATCTCCTTGCAGTCCAAGGGACTCTCAAGAGTCTTCTCCAACACCACAGTTCAAAAGCATCAATTCTTCATAAATATTTATTAAGTGAGTACTTGAGTGAAGGACAAAGGTACATCTAATTGTGAATGGCAGGATAATTTTGCAATGACTAGAGGTCTATTTGATATTCATCTTTTCAATAAAATTTGTAGTATTAAAATGATTTTTTATATCTTTGTTCAGTAACTCCCTTGATGTTCCATATTAGAAATACAACAAATAATGACACAAACATATTACCTCACAGTGTCAATATTTAGGTTAACCTCTTACATTTTAAAGGGGGTACTCCAATTCTTATGCAAATTCCTCTTGCTCTAAAAGAAAAGTGGCTTTCTACAAAGTAATGTAGTCTTGTCTTCTTCCACTTCTACTTAATCAACTATATGGTACATTTTATTTCCTTCTAAGATATTAATCGTACATTTTTCACCTTTCCTTTTTATTTAAAGCCAAGAGTCAGGAATTTCAAAGGAAACACTTCGTTACAATTCTAGAACAGTGAGAAATGCAATGGTAGAGACTAAAATGGTATTTTGGCTTCCTGCCTTCCTTTAATTTTACAATGAGGGGAAAAATCAAGGTGAGACTTGATTCCCTTTAGGAGTCCCTTTCCTGTGTGTTCTGTGTCTAGCCAGGAGAGAGACTGACAGAATGATAACACTCGATGCCAGGCTCCCTTGCCCACTCAAAGACCCTCCCTCAGGTATCAGTTGCTTGGCTGAGCTTTGAGGTCACCTAGACACCTCCCCTGAGATTCACCTGGCCTGAGGGATAGAGCAACCAGAAAACCCTCTCATGGAGGGCAGCTGTTATCTGAGCTAGGATCAAAGTCCCCCTCTGTACTCCAGAAAAACATCTTCCAAACTGGGTCTCTTTCTCCACGGTTGGAATGAATGTTGAATGAGTCCCCAGAGACAACAGTTGCTTTGCTTAGAAACAAGCTGTCAGAAATACTGTGCAGTCAAAGTTCCCCTCCTTTACAAATCCTTTATGTTTGAGCATTTTTATTCATCGCCTCAAGGCTCATCAGAAGTTAATAAAGAAGTTAGGAAACGGGGAAATGTGGTGATTAACTTTTTGACACTTTTCGTTTGTGCTTCGAGTTTTGTTTGTCCTGAAGTACGACATTGCTCCTCCAGGTAGTAGGCACAGTACCCATGAGAAGTACTATGAGTGTAAAAAGCCATTGCTCAAGCACTTAGTTATAGACGTGGAAGCGTTAAAGATAATAAATAACTTTCTTATTGATCAGATTTGGGTTACAAAGTGATACAGTTTCTTTTGCTTTATACAAAATCTTTTAGATCATCAATACTGGCAACCTTAAACTAGGTGACATGTACATTCTTAATAGAAGCATGCTAGTCCAGAAAGTGCTGAGCGACGGGTCAACATGAATCATTCATTTAGCAATTTCAGATTTACAGAGACTCAAATATATCCAAAGTGGTGCTTCAGTTTATTACTAAGCAAATAAACAGCCCTGGAATGTAAACATCAAGATCTAGGACAATGTGTCATTTACCTTATATCTCTAGCAACTACCACAGGGCTTGGAACACAATAGAGGTAACGGGAATATCTCTTGAGATGAACTAGATTGAGCATAGCTTTGATTATGTTATTAGAATCACAGAACCAGTGAACTAAACTAGGGGTAAAAATGTCATAAGGACATAATATATACCTGGACCAAGCAGAGAGAATAAAGCATCTGGAAGTATGCTGTTTAGATGATGTACTTGGAATATGTCCAGTTTTTTTTCAGCATGAATATAATTTTGCTGATGTTGTAGTTATAGCCAGTTTTATTTGGTACATTTCAGGTTGCCCAGTTTAAATGAATGTTTTTGGTAGCACTACCAGTGGGTAGGTGGGTGGGTCAGATATTTTAGTCATGGCACACACTATTGTACAGCCATCTGTTAAATTGAATGGATTATTTTGTTTATCAAGTTTCTTTGAATAGCAATTTCAGTTTTGTATCTTATTTCCTTCTTTGATGAGGGTATTGCCAGCAGATGCAAGCTACATATTGGCTTGAGTTTCTTGCAGTTCCCTGGCTAGCTTTTTTTTTTTTTTTCTCCTGAGCTTTTTTTCCTTCTTCTTAGCACTTTTCTTCTCAACAAATGTGTCATTCTAAAGAAATTCAGCATTTTGAACAGTCTTCTAAAATTAACAGCTCACAAATTCTTTTAAGGAACATTTCTTATGTTTCCAAGGTTGATATCAATGATACCACAATTCCCTTTCTTTTTTTGTCTTTATATCTTGGTGAGTCCTCTCCCCCCATTCCTTATAAATAGCTAGTTCTTTTTAAGTGACAAAAGCTTTGAGAGAATATTGTGTGGTTTTGTCCAGAATGCTGTTGAAAGATTGTTCTATTTAAATCATCAGAACTCACTCTGGACTAGAGTGTGTGTCAGTAGATCACAAAAAATCAATAGTAACCACTGAATCTGAATAACCTGAAAATCAGATAAATCCAAACAAGTATTATGGTAATCCTCAGCATTGTTGGGAATAAAGCACCTCCTGCCAAGACTACAAATCTGATGATGATGGCAGTTAACACCTAACCAGCACTTGCTGTGTGTCAAGTGTCATTCAAAATATCCATCTACCTATCATCTATCTAGTCACTTAAATATCTCAACAAAACTGTAAGGTAAGTATTATCCCATTTCATATCTGAGGAAACTGAGGTTACAATTACTTTAAGTACAGCCTCCAAATTCAGAATAAATGGTTAATAAATCAAATTAGACAGGGTACCTCTAAATTCTTTTACTTTTAACCACATGCTATATTACATGTATTTACACAATCAAAGAGGGAGACAGTAGTACAGACATATTGTTGCTATCATCCCCGACTCTAAGTTGCTCAGATTAGTAGAGGATTAAAATTGGAAACAGGAGAAGGCAATGGCACCCCACTCCAGTACTCTTGCCTGGAAAATCCCATGGATGGAGGAGCCTGGTGGGCTGCAGTTCATGGGGTTGCTAAGAGTTGGACACGACTGGGCGGCTTCACTTTCACTTTTCACTTTCATGCACTGGAGAAGGAAATGGCAACCCACTCCAGTGTTCTTGCCTGGAGAATCCCAGGGATGGGGAAGCCTGGTGGGCTGCCTTCTATGGGGTCGCACAGAGTTGGACACAACTGAAGTGACTTAGCAGGAGCAGCAGCAGAATTGGAAACAGGTTAATTCAATACGAAAAGAATATATAGGAAGGCTATGTGGGGATGGAGCCTGGTTGAGGAAAGATCTCTGGAGATAGAAACCTGGCTAGCTGAGGACTGAGCAGAAGCCCAGCAGGTGATTCCAGGAGTGGGGAAGAACACGATTTGAGGCAGAAAGTCAGGATCCCATAGTGCAGATGTGAGGAGTCCCCACGTGTGGTGTCACTAGACTATAAACTGGGAATCTGGACGACGGCAGAAGATGAACGTAGAGAGGTAGTATGGAGTTTAGTGGGAGGTACTTGATGAGCAGTTGTCTGCAAGGTCAATACAAGAGTATTTAATATGGCCTTCCCTTAGCAATATGGAAAACACGAAGCTGTCAGCACCTGCTTCTTCATCTTGTCTGCTACCAGAGGGAAGACACAGCCTGTGGGGCTTATGACCAGGTGCTCAATGCTCAAAGCTCTTCCCCTCTCCTTGTCTCACATTGGAGTTTGGTCCCTGATGCAGGGCTGTGTAGTGGGAAGGGAATGGCTGGCTCCTTCCACATCAATATTTCGCTTCTCTCCATACCACCCTCCTCCTGGAATATAATCTTGAGATTGCATAGTGGTGATCCCCTTGCTTAATGACCCCAAAACATTCAGTAAAGTTCACTTTTTTTTTGGCTGGTGGAAGAATCACTGTAATTATGTAAGATGAATATAAATATTCATTGGCCTGGTAGTTTGACTGAATTGGAAAATTGGCAAAAATTAGCCATTTTGTGGAAGAAGCAAAAGGCTGACTAATAAGAGCAGGAGGGAGAGGCTTAAAACAAATTTTAAATGTGACATATTGGCGAAAGTAAGATAGGGCAGTATTAAAAGCAGATGGTGTGACTTTATTATAGTTTAATAATGCCTTATAGAGTTCAAAGTACTGAGTTGTGGTTCTAAGAGATTTTTTTCTTACCTTTATTTATGGCACTTAATATCTTGTTCCACTGTAATTAACATGTCTCTATCACTCGACTGTGAGATCCTCAAGTCTGATCTTATTCCTCTTTTCATATCTCTAACAATTATCATAGTACTTGGCACAAAGTTATTACTCAAAAAGTGAGTGTTAAAAAAAAACAACAACAACAACAATGGAGAAGTGCAGAGAGATGTGAGCCTCATTCGTATAGGTTGGGAGTTGTTTAGAGAGAAACATAGAGGGTTGAGGACAGAGGAAACTTACACAAAACAGTTAAAATGATGCCAAAACAGATAAACAATTAGATTTTATAGCCCCCTGTTGGTTTATTTCTCTCCTTGAAAAAAAATTCAGGCTCTATTTTGGAAGGCAGTTTTAAAGTTACATAAAAATTAAGAAGAAAGTACTGAGAGTTCCCATAACCTCAACCTTCCTCAGTTTCCCGTATTAGTAATGTCTTGTGTTGCTGTAGTATATTTGTTATAATTTATGAACCAATATCGATACATTATTATTAACTAAAATTGATAGTTTACACTGGAATGCACTTTTTGCATTGTGCAGTTTTATGGGTTTTGCCAAAAACATAGTGTCATGTATCCACCAGTACAGTGTCATACAGAATAGTTTCACTGCCCTGAAAATCCCCTGTGCTCCATCTATTCATCCCTCCCCCTTCCCTCTAAACCCTGGAAACCACTGATTTTTTAAAACTGTTCCTATAATTTTGCTTTTTCATCATACACTATGTATCCTTCTCAGACAGGCTTCCGTTTCTTATGAATGTGTATCTAAGATTCCCTTGAATCAGAAGGCTGAGCACCAGAGCATTGGTGCTTTCAAACTGTGGTGCTGGAGAAGACTTGAGAGTCCCTTAGACAGCAAGGAGATCAATCCAGCCAGTCCTAAAAGAAATCAACCCTGAATATTCATTAGAAGGACTGATGCTGATGCTGAAGCGCCAATACTTTGGCCACCTGATGTGAAGAGCCAACACAATGGAAAAGACCCGATGCTGGGAAAGATTGAAGGCAGGAGGAGAAGGGTACGACAGAGGAGAAGATGGTTGGATAGCATCACCAGATCAATGGACATGAGTTTGAGCAACTAACTCCTGGAGATAGTGAAGTACACGGAGGCCTGGCATTCTGCAGATCACATGAAGTCACTAAGAGTCCCACATGGCTTAGCGACTGAACAGCAACAATGTCTTCTCGTTGCTTGATGACTCATTTCTTTATATTCATGAATAATATTCCAATATATGGAAATACCACAGGTTGTTGATTGTTAAAATACATGTACGTTGCTTCCAGATTTTGGCAATTACAAATAACACTGCTATAAAGATCATGTACAGGTTTTGGTGTGAATGTAAGTTTTTTCTTCATTTGGGTGAATATCTAGGAGTGTGACTGCTGGATCATATGATAAGACTAGGGTTAGCTGTGTAAGAAACTGTCTTTCAAAGTGACTGTACATGTTGCTCCACATCCTTGCCAGTTTTCGATGATGCCTCTGTTTTGGATTTTCTCCATTCTGATAGGTTTGTAGTAGTATCCTGTGTTTTAATTTGCAATTCCATAAATAGCATATGATGTGGAGCATCTTTTCCCATGCTTACTTGCCTTCTGTATATCACCTTTGGTGACATGTTTATTCATACCTTTCACACATGTTTTATTGGATAGTGTATACACACACAATTGATGAGTTTTAAGAGTTCTTTGTATATTTTGGGCACATGTCCTTTATCAGCTATGTGCTTTGTAAGACAGCCAATGGCTTGTCTTTTCATTATTATAAGAGTACAAGTTTTTAAGTTTAATGAAATCTAACATCAATTTTTTTTTCTTTCATCAATTGTGCTTTTGCATTGTACCAGAAAACTCATCAGCATACCAAAGTCACCTAGATTTTCTCATGTTATTTTCTAGGAATCTTATACTTTTGCACTTTACATTTTAGGTCTATGATTAATTTTGAGTTAATTTTTGTGAAAAGTGTGAGGTCAGTGTCTAGATTCATTTTAAACTAACCTGTTTGGTTGTTTTCGTTATTTTGTTTGTTTTATTGTTCTTATAATATTGGTTCTGTTTTTTTGGTGCAAGCTCTTTCCTCCCCTGATTGTCTGTTTCTAAAATATGATCTTCAATAATATATTTCAACAATATATTTTATTAGCCTAATCACTTTACTTCCCAAAGGTTCTATCATGAAATATATCTGTTTGAGTAATAAACTTACTCTCTTTTTTCCTTGCATTTTCTAAGATATAAAAGTGGGGGGTAATCCTAAATATTAGAAAGCTAGTACAAGGATTAACTATCAGAGCTTGAGATGAGAGTTATTCTTTACTGAATACTTACCATATTTCAGGCACTGTACTAAGAATTTAAACATACCTAGCTCTTAAAGTGGTCTTTTGGAAGTTTTTATTCCCATTATGTCAATGAAAAACCACAAAGCTCGGAAAAATTCCAAGGAGTGGAATTAGAATTTAAAGCAAGATTTGAGCAACACCAACTAGTGAGCTTCAATCTGCTCACTTTATTCACACAAACAGTTTTCCTTTCAGGGACTCAGAAGGAGGGCTTGGAAAGAACTCATCTTTCTTTGGGTTGAAACTTAGCAGATTTTGGAGGTTGTGTTAGATTTTCAGAAGAGAGAAATAAAACTGTGAAAGAATTATTGTAATAGACCTCACAAATATTCATGCATTTACATATTTAAACAGCATTTATTAGCACCCTATATGAGTTAGGTTTTGAGAAGACACTGTGAGCATTTAGTGAGGAAAGTGATTATGGTCTAGGGCTTGAGGTGGGGGGGATGGTGGACAATTGACACTGTCTTCATTTGCTTCCAGCAGAGGCTCTGCTTCACCCTGTGGAAATAGTGTCAATCCTTAGTGTAGAGGTAAAGAACTTCAGATTGGAAAATGTCTGAGTCTTTATCACCACAGAAGCAGATTTCCAACAAGGTGTGAAGATAAACATAGACCTCTCTGCCTAGGGAGGTGATTCCAGGAGACCTGGGTTCCATCCCTCTGCATTTTATTGTTTGTTTGTTTTCTTTTGGCTTTTTTAGTCTGTTTCATATCAATTTTTCTATTTCCCTTTCTTCTTGGCAGGGAAATAGATAATGGGGCTAATCGTATGGGTCAATTTGGCTGGTCTAGGGGTTTCCCTGGTGGCTCAGATGGTAAAGAATCTGCTGCCATGCATGAGACCTGGGTTCGATTCCTGTGTTGGGAAGATCCCATGGAGAAGGAAATGGGAACCACTCCAGTATTGTTGCCTGGAAAATCCCATGGACAGGGGAGCCTGGAGAGCTACAGTCTATAGGGTTGCAAAGAGTTAGACATGACTGAGTAACTAATACTTTAACTTTTCCCTTTCTTTCAAAGGATGCCCAGATAGTTGGCCAAACATTATATCTGGGTATGTGTGGAAGGATGTTTACCAAAAGATTAGCTTCTGAATTGGGAGACTGAGTACAGATGATCATCCCCGCCAATACAGGTGAGCATCTTCCAGTCCAGTGAGTGCCCGACTAGAACAAAAATGCAGAGAGTGGGAGAATTTCCTTTTTTGCTTCAACTGGAACATCTATCCTCTCTTGCCCTTGATCACTGATGCTCCTGGAGCTCAAGGCTGAATGATGCCACTGGCTTTTCTGGTTCTCCAGCTTGCACATGGCAGATCATGGAACTTCTCAGCCTCTATAATCTCATAAGCCAATTCCTATCATAGTTTCTATGCGTGTGTATATGTATATATATGGGTGTCCCTGGTGTCTCAGCCGTAAAGAATCCACCTGCCAATGCAGGAGACGTGGGTTCGATTCCCAGGTTGGAAAGATCCCCTCAAGAAGGAAATAGCAACTCTAATATTCTTGGGTGGGAAAATCCCATGAACTGGTGGGCTACAGTCTATGGGGTCCCAAAGGGGTTGGACATGATTTAATGACTAAACAACAACAAATACATATATATCATCAGTTTCAGGAAATGACCTAATGCTAGGTGGATAGATAGATATGTTTTTTGGTAGGGTTTCCTCCTGTCTTCCTGTGCTGGCTCCATTTTATTGAGGTCTATCATCTGGAGCTTACGAGCCTGAAATGCCCATCATTTTTTTGTTGTTGTTATGGGGGACTTTTTTATTATGCATATTTGGATTGGCCAAAGAATTCATTTGGGTTTTTCTGTAACAGCTTATGGAAAAACTCTAATGATTTTTTTTTGGCTAACCTAAATATTCTTGCCTGGAGAATCCCATGGATGGAGAAGCCTGGTAAGCTACAGTCCATGGGGTTGCAAAGAGTCGGACACGACTGAGCGACTTCACTCACTCACTCAATATATTTTAAGTTATAAAATAGAAGAAAGCAATAGAAGGGGAAAGACTAAAGATCTCTTTAGGAAAATTGCAGATATCAACGGAACATTTTGCTCAAAGGTGGGCACAATAAAGGACAGAAACAGTAGAAACCTAGTAGATGCTGAAGAGATCAAGAAGAGATGGAAACAATACACTGAAGAAGTGTGCAAAAGAGACCTGAATGAATCAGATTACTACGATGGTGTGGTCAGTCACCCAGAGCCAGACATTCTGGAGAGCAAAGTCAAGTGGGCCATAGGAAGCACTGCTGTTAACAAAGCTAGTGGATGCAATGGAATCCCAGTAAAACTTTTCAAAACCCTAAAGGATGATGGCATCAAGCTATTGCATTCAATATGTCAGCAAATCTGGAAGACCCAGTGGTGGCCACAGGACTGGAAAGCCTCAATCCTTCTCTCAATTCCCAAGAAAGATAGTACTAAAGAAGTGCTAGCCATTGGACAATTGCACTCACCTCCCATTTAGTAAGGTCATGCTTAAAATCTTGCATGCTAGGCTTCAGCATTATGTGAACCAAGAACTTCCAGCTGTCCAAGTGGGTTTAGAAAAGGAATCAGAGATCAAATTGCCAACATTTGCTGGATCATAGATAAAACTACAAATACCAAAAAAAACACTTGCCTCTGTTTTATTGACTATGCTAAAGCCTTTGACTATGTGGATCATAAAGTTTGTGGAAAGCTTTAAAGAGATGGGAATACTGAATCAGCTTACCTGTCTCCTGAGAAACCTGTATGTGGGTCAAAAGGCAACAGTTAAAACCCTATATGGAACAACTGATTGGTTCAGGATTGAGAAAGAAGTAGGACATGGCTGTCTGCTGTCACCCTGTTTGTTTAATCTAAATGCTGAGCACATCATGAGAAATGCCGGGTTAGATGAGTTACAAGCTGGAATCAAGATAAGCAGGAGAAACATCAACAACCTCAGATATGCAGATGGTACCACTTTAATGCAGAAAGTGAAGAGGAACTCAAGAGCCTCTTGATGAGGCTGAAGGAGGAGAGTGAAAATGTTGGCTTAAACTAAATATTAAAAACACTAAGATCATGGCATCTGGCCACATTAATTCATGACAAATAGAAGGAGAAAAGGTGGCAGTAGTGACAGATTTCATTTTCTTGGGCTCTAAAATCATTTGTGGATGGTGACTTCAGCTTTCCTTGGCAGGAAAGCTATGACAAAGCTAGACTGTGTTGAAAAGCGAGACAATACTCTGTTGACAAAGGTCCATACGGTCAAGACTATGGTCTTTCCAGTAGTCATGTATGATTGTGAGAGGGGAACTGTAAAGAAGGCAGAATACCAAAGAATTGATGCCTTTGAAATGTAGTGGTGGATAAGACACCTGAAAGTCCCTTGGAAAGCAAGGAAATCAAACCAGTCAATCTTAAGGGATGTCAATGCTGAATACTCATTGGAAGGACTGATGATGAATCTGAAGCTCCAATATTTTGGTCATCTGATGGGAACAGGATTGGAAAAGTCAGTTTTCATTCCAATCCCAAAGAAAGGCAATGCCAAAGAATGCTCAAACTACCACACAGTTGCACACATCTCACACACTAGTAAAGTAATGCTCAAAATTCTCCAAGCCAGGCTTCAACAGTACATGAACCGTGAACTTCCAGATGTTCAAGCTGGAAAAGGCAGAGGAACCAGTGATCAAATTGTCAACATATGCTGGATCATTGAAAAAGCAAGAGAGTTCCAGAAAAAGGATCTATATCTGATCTATTTATTGATTATGCCATGGCCTTTGACTATGTTGATCACAATAAGCTGTGGAAAATTCTGAAAGAGATGGGAATACCAGACCACCTGATTTGCCTCCTGAGAAACTTGTATGCAGGTCAGGAAGCAACAGTTAGAACTGGACATGAAACAACAGACTGGTTCCAAATAGGACAGGGAGTACATCAAGGCTCTATATTGTCACCCTGCTTATTTAACTTATATGCAGAGTACATCATGAGAAATGCTGGACTGGAAGAAGCCCAAGCTGGAATCAAGATTGCCGGGAGAAATATCAATAACCTCATATATGCAGATGACACCACCCTTATGGCAGAAAGTGAAGAAGAACTAAACAGCCTCTTGATCAAAGTGAAAAAGGAGAGGAAAAAGTTGGCTTAAAGCTCAACATTCAGAAAGCTAAGATCATGGCATCCAGTCCCATCACTTCATGACAAATAGATGGGGGAATGATAGAAACAGTGTCAGACATTATTTTTGGGGGGCTCCAAAATCATCACAGGTGGTGACTACAGCCATGAAATTAAAAGATGGTTACTCCTTGGAAGGAAAGTTTTGACCAACCTAGACAGCGTATTGAAAAGCAGAGACATTACTTTGCCAACAAAGGTCCGTCTATTAAAGGCTATGGTTTTTCCAGTGGTCATATACGGGTGTGAGAGTTGGACTATAAAGAAAGCTGAGCACCGAAGTATTGATGCTTTTGAACTGTGGTGTTGGAGAAGACTCTTGAGAGTCCCTTGGACTGTAAGGAGATCCAACCAGTCCATCCTGAAGGAAATAAGCCCTGAATATTCATTGGAAGGAATGATGCTAAAGCTGAAACTCCAATACTTTGGCCACCTGATGTGAAGAACTGACTCATTGGAAAAGACCCTGATGCTGGGAAAGATTGAAGGTGAGAGGAGAAGGGGATGAACAGAGGATGAGATGGTTGGATTGTATCACCGACTCGATGGACATGAGTTTGAGTAAGCTCTGGGAGTTAGTGATGGACAGGGAAGCCTGGTGTGCTGCAGCCATGGAATCGCAAAGAGTTGGACATGACTGAGCAACTCTAATGAACTGAACTGAACTGATGGGAACAGACGATTCATTGGAAAAGTCCCCTGACGCTGGGAAAGATTGAGGGTAGAAGGAGAAGAGGGCATCACAGGATGAGATGGTTGGATGGCATCACCGATGCAATGCATATGAACTTGGACAGACTTCAGGAGATGGTGAGGGACAGAGACGCCTGGCATGCTGCCGTCTATGGGGTTGCAAAAAGTCGAACAGGGCTGGGCAACTGAACACAACACAATGTATTTTAGAATCAGGAAAATGCAAGAAATTTAAAAAGAATTTAAAAGTGTCTATATTCCTGCCCAGAAAATACTATTTTTTGATGTGTACTTACTTCACATATCAGACAAGCTCACATACATATATATTGTACACACAATTTCTACTTTCATATTTTAAATTAATTAGGATAATTAAATAGATATACAGGTTTTATACTGCTTTGTGTATGTGTATGTGTGTGTGTGTGTGTGTGTGTGTGTGTGTGTGTGTGTGTGTGTATGTATCACACTGTGTGGCATGTGGGATTTTAGTTCCCCAACTATGGATTGAATGCAAGGCTCCTGCAGTGTGGAGTCTTAACCACTGAACCACCAGGGAAGTTCCTTCCACCACTCTTTCTGAAAGAAGATTATTTCTATTTACATGGACAATCCAACCCAAGCATGAAGTTATATTAATCCTGACTGGCTGTTTCTTTCTACATATTTGAAATTCCTAATTATTCAGCCCAGTCTTCCCTGGGCTTATGACTAACTTAAAAGCATCTCCTTTTGGACAGACTGTAAGCAGTCATAATAAAACATGGATCTGAAGAAATAAACGAGAATTGGAGAAACTGGAGGAGCAGAACTTGCAAAAATAATGGTAATTCTTGAGAACTGACTACTGTAGAGCATTGTGCTACAGGCTTCATCTGATTATTTTGAATAATGCTGCTGTGATTATTCTCTTTTTTTGTGATTATTCTTATACGAGTGATTTATGAACATAAGTTTTCACTTCTTTTGAGTAAATTCCTAGAAGTGAAATTGTGGAGTTTTTTTTCCAAAGAAGTTGTACCATTTTACACTCTCACAAAGAATGTGTAAGAAACACTACTGCTGCACAACTTCACTAACATTTGTTGTTACTGGTCTTTTATCATTCCTGTAGGTATGTAACAGTATCTCATTTTGATTGGAATTTTCTTTTGCTTCATGACTAATGATGTTGAACACCTTTCATATTCTTATTGCCCTTTCATATATCTCTCTTTTGAAATGTCTGTTCAAATCTTTTGTCTACTTTTTAAAATGAGGTTGTCTTTTTGTTTTGTTTTCTTTCTTTTTTATTTATTTTTGGAGACCAATTACTTTACAACATTGTATTGGTTTTGCCATACATTGACATGAATCCGCCACGGGTATACACGTGTTCCCCATCCTGAGCCCCCCTTCCACCTCCCTCCCCATCCCATCCCTCTGGCTCATCCCAGTGCATCAGCCCTGAGCACCCTGTCTCATGCATCAAACCTGGACTGGTGATCCATTTCACATATGATAATATACATGTTTCAATGCCATTTTCCCAAACCATCCCACCCTTGCCCTCTCCAACAGAGTCCAAAAGACTGTTCTATACATCTGTGTCTCTTTTGCTGTCTCGCATGCAGGGTTATCATTACCATCTTTCTAAATTCCATATATATGTGCTAGTATACTGTATTGGTGGGGAAGGCAATGGCACCCCACCCCAGTACTCTTGCCTGGAAAATCCAATGGACGGAGGAGCCTGGTGGGCTGCAGTCCATGGGTTCGCTAACAGTCGGACAGACTGAGCGACTTCACTTTCACTTTTCTCTTTCATGCATTGGAGAAGGAAATGGCAACCCACTCCAGTGTTCTTGCCTGGAGAATCCCAGGGACGGGGGAGCCTGGTGGGCTGCCGTCTATGGGGTCACACAGAGTCGGACATGACTGAAGTGACTTAGCAGCAGCAGCAGCAGCATACTGTATTGGTGTTTTTTTTTTTTTTTTTTTTTCCTGGCTTACTTCACTCTGTATAATAGGCTCCAGTTTCATCCACCTCATTAGAACNTATTTTAAAGGAATGGCAGTGATTAGAAAGTACATCTGGAAATGTACATTGGAAAGTACAAAGCAGTATTTCTTAACATGTGGATCTTGGACTACCTGCTTTAAACTAGTCTTTTAAATTGCAAATTCCTGGGCCCAGCCTAGGCCTAAGGAACCAAAGTTTCTGAAGGTGTGGTCCAGGACCTTTCTAATAAGTATTCCAATGAAGTTTGAGAGCCTGTCTCTTATACACATCTAGATGTGTATAAGAGACAGGTATAATAGGCTCCAGTTTCATCCACCTCATTAGAACTGATTCAAATGTATTCCTTTTAATGGCTGAGTAGTACTCCATTGTATATATGTACGACAGCTTTCTTATCCATTTGTCTGATGATAGACATCTAGGTTGTTTCCTTGTCCTGGCTCTTATAAACATGCTGCGATGAACATTGGGGTACACCTGTCTCTTTCAATTCTGGTTTCCTCAGTGCGTATGCCCAGCAGTGGGATTGCTAGGTCATTTATTACTGAATTGTAGGACTTCTTTATATATCCTTTGCCAGATATGTTTTCTGTGACTATTTTCTTCCTGTTTGTAGCTTTTCTTTTCCTTTTCTTAATAGTATCTTTTGATGAGAAGTTTTAAATTTTGATTAAACCTAACTTACCTTTTTTTCCCCTTTTATGATTATAGATTTTTTTTAACCTGACTGGGAAAAGTCTTAATCACTCAGCTGTGTTCAACTCTGTGGGACCCCCATGGAGTGTAGCCCACCAGGCTCCTCTGTCCATGGGATTCTCCAGGCAAGAATACTGGAGTGGGAAGCCATTCTCTTCTCCAGGGGATCTTCTTGACCCAGGGATCAGACCTAGGTCTCCTCCATTGCAGGTAGATATTTTCCCCGCTGAGTCACCAAGGATCATGAAGATACTCTGCTATATTTTCTTCTAAAAGCTTTGTGGTTTTAACTTTTACATTTTGACCTATAATCCATCATGAATTTATTTTTCTTATGCTATGAAATAGTGGATAAAGTTAATTTTTTAATATGAATGTCTGTTTTTTCCAGCACCGTTTATGAAAAGAATGTCCTTTCCCTATTAGGTTGCTTTGTGACTTTTTCAAAAATCAAATGACAATAGTGGAAGTCTATTTCTGGGTGATTTACTTGGCTATCTATTTTAATTCTCATAACAACCCTCTGTTGTGCTGTCTAGAGATTGAATAAAGTGTCCTTCACGATATTGGAACTTTAGTAAATATAAAATATGAAAGTGAATTTGGGGAATGGGTGAGAGAGAGAGAGAGAGAGAAAGAGAGGAAGAGAAAGGGAGAAAGGGAGAAAAAGGGAATAAAGTCAAAAAACAGAGTTGGCTTCTTGTTTTGACAAAAAGTAATTAAAATCTTGTTCTACAATGAGCAACAAAGTCAAATTGATTATAACAAGAAGAGTTTCCAGGTGTTGTTGTTGGTTTTTAAATTGTTGTTCCTTATGTAATAGCTAAAAGGGCAAAAAAGACTTGCATTCAATTGATTAGGATTAATTCTATAGTGGGAACGATTTAAGAAAATTATTCTTGTTTGCATTTCAACAGTGGACATAAAAACTAAATACTGGGTTTAATCCTTCTACTGAAATGGACACTGTGGCATATGGAGTCGATGGTATAAATACATTGAATATTGAAACTAACTTGCTTTCCTGAACCCCAAACACCAAATTACATAGGGAGGTATGATAAAAAGGTTGCAGACTGCTTTAAGTTTATGAAATTAGACAGATATTTCAGTATATTTCTCACTTCTCACTACTTCTTTCATCTTTTTAATTTTTAAAAATTATTTTTAATTTTTTAAAAAAATTATCTTTTCCTTTCAAGTTTGCCATTTCTTTTTTTAACCACTCTATTGAATATATGTTACTCCTTGGAAGAAAAGTTATGACCAACCTAGATAGCATATTGAAGAGCAGAGACATTACTTTGTCAACAAAGGTCCATCTAGTCAAGGCTATGGTTTTTCCAGTGGTCATGTATGGATGCGAGAGTTTGACTATGAAGAAAGCTGAGGGCTGAAGAATTGATGCTTTTGAACTGTGGTGTTGGAGAAGACTCTTGAGAGTCCCTTGGACTGCAAGGAGATCCAACCAGTCCATCCTAAAGGAGATCAGCCCTGGGATTTCTTTGGAAGGAATGATGCTAAAGCTGAAACTCCAGTACTTTGGCCACCTCATGAAAAGACCCTGATGCTGGGAGGGATTGTGGGCAGGAGGAGAAGGGGATGACAGAGGATGAGATGGCTGGATGGCATCACTGGCTCGTTGGATGTAAGTCTGAGTGAACTCCGGGAGTTAGTGATGGACAGGAAGGCCTGGCGTTGCTGCGATTCATGGGGTCGCAAAGAGTCGGACACGACTGAGCAACTGAACTGAACTGATTGAATATATGGGCTTCCCTGGTGGCCCTAGTGGTGAAGAATCCACCTACCAATGCAGGAGATGCAAGAGATGGGGTTTCACTCCCTGGGTTGGGAAGATCCACTGGAATAGGAAATAGCAACCCACTCCAGTATTCTTGCTGGAAAATTCCATGGACAGAGAATCTTGATGGGCTACAGCTCATGGGGCCACAAACAGTCTGACACAACTGAGCACACACACTATAGGGGATTGAATGTATAGCCAGTTCTCTATTCCACTCAGCTCTTCGCATTATAAATAAAGAAGATGGTCTTATTACATTTTAATTCTTCTTTGCATGTTGATCTTCATTGTTTTGATCTGCATTGTTTTCTTCACTTTACTAAATCACTTAAAGTCTATCACAGTAGTTCTGCTTGGTTTTATTGTATATAAAGAGCTTTCCCTCTGGCTTTTCACTTTGATTATTTTATTGGTGAAATCTGTGATATCATACCTTCAGTTCAGTTCAGTCGCTCAGTCATGTCTGACTCTTTGCGACCCCACGGACTGCCAGGCTTCCTGGCCCTCACCAACTCTTGGAGCTTCCTCAAATGGAGTCAGTGATGCCATCCAACCATCTTGCCCTCTGTCCTCCCCTTCTCCTTCCACCTTCAATCTTTCCCAGCATCAGGGTCTTTTCCAATGAGTCAGTTCTTTCCAATGAGTGACCAAAGTATTGGAGCTTCAGCATCAGTCCCTCCAATGAGTATTCAGAACTGATTTCCTTTAGGATGGACTGCTTGGACCTCCTTGTAGTCCAAGAGTATTCTCCAACACCACAGTTCAAAAGCATCTATTCTTAAGTGCTCAAATTTGTTTATGGTCCAATTCTCACATCCATACACAACTACTGGAAAAACCACACATTTGACCAGACGGACCTTTGTCGGTAATGTCTCTGCCTTTTAATATGTTGTCTAGGTTGGCTGTAGCTTTTCTTCTAAGGAGCAAATATTTTTAAATTTCATAGCTGCAGTGATCATCTGCAATGGTTTTGGAGCCCAAGAAAATAAAGTCCATCACTGTTTCCATTGTTTCCATATTTGCCATGAAGTGATGGGACCAGATGCCATGATCTTAAGTTTTTTAAATGTTGAGCTTTAAGCCAGCTTTTTCATTCTCCTCTTTCACTTTCATCAAGAGTTCATGAGTTCTTCATCATGTAGTATACCTTTTACCTTCTCTTGTTTTTAAGTTTACAACTTAGTCCCTTGTTTTCTTGTTTTATTTTTTTTTTTCTTTCCCTCCGTTCCTAATAAACTTTTCCTGAAACTCTCTTTCTGCAGGTTTATGCAGATAGATTGCAGCCTGAACTTGGTGATTGAGATCATATCGCTCTTGGCTAAATACTGTACAATAACAGACATCTTTGGGTAAAAGTAGAAGCAGTGGTGAGACAGCAGTAAAGACAGACTTGGCAACGCAAACAATCAGAGAAATTTGATTCCTGTGGAGCTACCCTGGAAAGCTAGTTCCAAATTATTTCTTTCATTGCTTGCTGAAATGAAATGTTTGCCATGAAATGCTGGTTCCCACAGCTAGTATATGCAGTTGTTTCTCTTTTGTAAAGTATATCCCTTCACCAAATTTTAAACCATAACTTGTTTTATTATATTTTTTATATGTCATTTTGCCTAGTAGTATCTCAGAATGCTGCTTTGGGTGGTATTGCTGGACAGTTACTGGCTTCTAGAAAGTGTATAACTTATAAAAGTTATGATTTTTGAACTGTCTCTGTGTAATAAGGGCCTTCTTCATTTCTATGATTATCAGGTTGTATTCAAATAGACTATTGATTTTGTTTTACTCTATTAAGCAAGATAGCTACAGTTTAGTTCCGTTCAGTCGCTCAGTTGTGTCTGACTCTTTGCGATCCCATGAATCACAGCCTGCCAGGCCACCCTGTCCATCACCAACTCCCAGAGTTCACTAAGATTCACTCCATTGAGTCTGTGATGCCATCCAGCTATCTCATCCTCTGTCATCCCCTTCTCCTCCTGCCCCCAATCCCTCCCAGCATCTTCAGTCCTGGGTGTTCACTGGAAGGACTCATGCTAAAGCTGAAACTCCAGGACTTTGGCCACCTCATGCGAAGAGTTGAGTCATTGGGAAAGACTCTGATGCTGGGAGGGATTGGGGACAGGAGGAGAAGGGGACCGCAGAGGATGAGATGGCTGGATGGCATCACTGACTTGATGGACATGGGTTTGAGTGAACCTGGGAGTTGGTGATGGACAGGGAGGCCTGGCGCGCTGCGGTTCACGGGGTCGTGAAGAGTCGGACACGACTGGGCAGCTGAACAGCAGCAACAGCTGACTCACAGGGCTGTGTCATTACCGAGCACTGAGCGGAGGCTGTCTCTTATACACATCTCTCGGTGCCACCTCATGCAAAGAGTTGAGTCATTGGGAAAGACTCTGATGCTGGGAGGGATTGGGGGCAGGAGGAGAAGGGGACCGCAGAGGATGAGATGGCTGGATGGCATCACTGACTTGATGGACATGTGTTTGAGTGAACCTGGGAGTTGGTGATGGACAAGGAGGCCTGGTGCGCTGCGGTTCACGGGGTCGTGAAGAGTCGGACACGACTGGGCAGCTGAACAGCGGCAACAGCTGACTCACAGGGCTGTGTCATTACCGAGCACTGAGCGGAGGTGGCTGTGCTGTGCAGGGGGCCCTTATTAGCTTTCTACTCACAGAGAGTAGTGTGTACACAGCGGTCCCAACCTCCCAGCCCACCCCTCCCCACTCTTCTGGCCGCTGCACTCTTGCAGCTGTGTGCCACGGGCCAGGCTGTGTGCTGTCTCTTTGGGAGGCCCGGGTCTCAGAAGACTGAGACACGTGGCCACGAGCGCCGGTTCCTGCTTTCCTGCTGCTGGTTTCACCGTCTCCTAATCCTTTCCTCTCTGTAGCTCTGTCTGGTCTTTTCTCTCTGCCATTGGAAGGCCCGAAACCCGAGCCTGGTCTTCCTGGGCATAGGCTGAGAGCACGCAGCGCTGCCTACTTCGGGCCTGAGTTGGAGGCTGATGCCAGTCTAGGGAGAGGATTTCTCTCCCGAGGTCAGGTTCGTTCACTAAGGCGTTACCTTCATGATTGCAGTCACAGCCTCATGGAAACAAAGGGGATTCTTTGGTTGGCCACTGCCTCCGTGCCTCCATGTCTTCTGGTGACCTTGTGGAAATGGGGAATTGGGTCACGAAAGACAAAATTCAGAGCTTCTTGCTTACCTGGTGAAGAGGCATCCTCATCTCACATTTTGTTCCCCACACATAAGTTTGCTTCCTTCCCTCGTATATTTGCTCTTAATTCTTCCTTCTTCCTTCCAAGCCTGAGACCATCCTTTTCCTTACTTGTAGTTTTCAGTCAAATGCCTTTGGAACTTTCTTTTGCTGCAATTAGAAGTAGATTTCTCCCTTCCCTGAATTCTATAAGGCTTTCACTGCAGTTGATACATTCTGACTTGTGTGACACTTACTGCTCTATTTTTTTCCCCTTTCCAAACAGCTTGTTAGTTTAATTATCTTTGTTTTCTTCACAGTGCCTTACATAAAGCCTGGCATGTAATGTGCAATGGATGCATTAGTTGTGTCTGACTCTTTTGTGACCCCATGGACTGCAGCCCGCCAGGCTCCTTTGTCCATGGGATTCTCCAGGCAAGAATATTGGAGTGGGTTGCCATTTCCTCCTCCAGGGGATCTTCTCAACCTGGGGATCAAACCCACATCTCCTGCAGGTGCATTGGGAGGTGCAATGAACCCGCATTGGCAGCTGGATTCTTTACCACTGTATCACTTGGGAAGGCCCCTGGCATTTAACAGATTTTTAAAAATGTTTATGGAATGAATGAATTCAGATTGGTGAATANTTCCTCCTCCAGGGGATCTTCTCAACCTGGGGATCAAACCCACATCTCCTGCAGGTGCATTGGGAGGTGCAATGAACCCGCATTGGCAGCTGGATTCTTTACCACTGTATCACTTGGGAAGGCCCCTGGCATTTAACAGATTTTTAAAAATGTTTATGGAATGAATGAATTCAGATTGGTGAATATTGGAATTTATAGTATATTTTGGTTAGAGAGTCTGTAGAATTAAATAACATAAATTTTACATGTATCTGACAAGTTATTCTGGCTCAGAGTCTTGTCTCCATAGTCTGTTTTTGGGCAACTTCTTTAAGGCTAACACTGAACTGTATATACCTTAGTATAGCTTATCATGTTTCCTCCTATTATAAGCTCAGAAGGGCAGGGGCTTTTTAAATATTTTGTATGTCCCTCTTGGCACAATATTGGACCCACTGAATACACATAGATTATTGGTTGATTGAATGTGGTGTGTAATAGTTCCAGCAAGTTGATATTGCTGCAATACTGATAATATAATTGCTGTAGTTGCAGTCACTAAGGCATGTCTGACTGTTTGCGACCCCATGGACTGCAGCCCTCCAGGCTCCTCCGTCCTTCGGCGTCTCATGGAGCTTCGCTCAAACTCACGTCCATTGAGTCGGTGCTGCCATCTAATCATGGCGCCCTCTGCTGCTCCCTTCTTTTTCCTTCAGTCTTTCCCAGCATCAGGGTCTTTCCAGTGAGTTGGCTCCTCGCATCAGGTGGCCAAAGTATTGGAGCTTCGGCTTCAGCATCAGTCCTTCCAATGAATAGTCAGAGTTGATCTCCTTTAGGATGGACTGGTTTGATCTCCTTCTGTCCAAGGAGCTTTCAAGAGTCTTCTCCAACACCACAGTTCAAAAGCAGCAGTTCTTTGGCGCTCAGCCTTCTTTATGGTCCAACTCTCACATCTATACATGACCACTGGAAAAACCATTGCTTTGACTATACAAACCTTTGTCGGCAAAGTGATGCCTCTGGTTTTTAATACATTGATATGATTGCATATTGTAAATACTAAACATATTTGTAAATTAGACAATGTAGAGAGTTAACACCCTGTGAATAATTTGATGACATTTATTTATCCAGACTTAAATGTTCTCTTTAAGTCTGGTCTCCTTAGAACCAGGGAATCTGAGTAAAAACTGAAGTCTTTATTTCTTCAAAATAAGGAAACATTTTAAAAGAATTTAGTGGTTACATCAGTTGTCCTTTCACTATTGAAAGTATCTATATTAAAGAATATGACATATTTATTTTAAAATTTCTGACTAGCTGACTGCTATTTAATACAAAATTAGATACCTTAAAATAAATACAGAGAAACATTTTTAATTGAGACTTGTGATGCCAAATATAGTAATGCATTAACCAAAGTCAAAGGAATATCTCATTTTTAAAGAATTTGTATATTTTCAACAAGGAAAATTATATCTGATGGTGTAAGCTATCCAATTACATTGCATTCTTGATGAAGTAATATTAAACTATTTTTCTTGTTAAAAAATAGGAAAAATTCTAAACAAGAAACACTCTTGGATATCACAGTAGTCCATAATGGATATGACTTAAGTTTTAGCTTGAAAGAAATTAAAAGTCACTTAACTAATGTGCTGTGTATAGAGATCCATCGCTTTTTCAAGGATGGTCAGCTCAGTTGTTCATGGGCATACTCTGGAGATAAATTGATGCCTTTCTATCATCTATGAATGTGTGCATATATCAGCTACTTATTTCTCTACGTATCCCTCCATCTATCCATCTATCTATCCATCCATCAATTATCTATTGATCTTCTGTCATCTATGGAGGGAGGCCAGGGAGTTATTGTTCAGTCACTAAGCAATGTCTGACTCTTTGTGGCCCCATGGACTGCAACACACTAGGCTCCTCTGTACTCCGCTATCTGCTGGAGGGAGGGAGAGAGAGATACATATCTAGAAGTAGGAATAAACCCCACAAATGAAACAGCATTTTGTTACCTGAACTCTAGCCTCATTCATCTAGAGATTATTTTGTGGGAAGACCTTGGTGTTAACAAGTGAGTGACGGAAAATCTGACGGCCATACTTGAGTGTAGACGCTCTACAAACAGGAGAGAGTAGGAAGAACCGAGGACTATTAACATCATTAACATGTTAACTGTTAACATCACACTATTATCATCTGATGATAACAAGAGTTATCCTGGAGAATAAATATCTGTTCCCTGGTGCTTCAGCATAAAGAACCTGCCTGCAATTCAGGAGCTGCAGGAGACACAGGTTCGATCCCTGGGTCAGGAAGATCCCCTGGAGGAAGGCATGGCAACCCAGTCCAGGATTCTTGGCTGGAGAATCCCATTGGCAGAAGAGCCTGGCAGGCTGCTGTCCACAGGGATGCAGAGTCAGGCACTACCGAAGTGATTTAGTAAACAAGGTGGCGGTACTTGGCACACAGTAAGTGTTCAGTAAGTCTTAACTTGAACATCAGGAAGTTCGTGGTTGACGTATTGCTGAAGCCTGGATTGGAGAATTTTGAGCATTACCTTCCTAGCCTGTGACATGAGTGCAATTGTGCAGTAGTTTGAGCATTCTTTGGCTTTGCCTTTTTTTGGGGATTGGAATGAAAACTGACCTTTTCCAGTCCTGTGGCCACTGCTGAGTTTTCCAANCCTGGCTTGGAGAATTTTGAACATTACTTTGCTAGCGTGTGAGATGAGTGCAATTGTGCGGTAGTTTGAGCATTCTTTGGCATTGCCTTTCCTTGGGATTGGAATGAACACTGACCTTTTCCAGTCCTGTGGCCACTGCTGAGTTTTCCAAATTTGCTGGCATATTGAGTGCAGCACTTTCATAGCATCATCTTTCAGGATTTGAAACAGCTCAACTGGAATTCCATCACCTCCACTAGCTTTGTTTGTAGTGATGCTTTCTAAGGCCCACTTGACTCCACATTCCAAGATGTCTGGCTCTAGATGAGTGATCACACCATCATGATTATCCAGGTCGTGAAGCTCTTTTTTGTACAGTTCTTCTGTGTATTCTTGCCACCTCTTCTTAATATCTTCTGCTTCTGTTAGGTCCATACCATTTCTGTCCTTTATCGAGCCCATCTTTGCATGAAATGTTCCCCTTGTATCTCTAATTTTCTTGAAGATATCTCTAGTCTTTCCCATTCTGTTATTTTCCTCTATTTCTTTGCATGGATCTCTGAAGGAGGCTTTCTTATCTCTTCTTGCTATTCTTTGGAATTCTGCATTCAGATGCTTATATCTTTCCTTTTCTCCTTTGCTTTTCGCTTCTCTTCTTTTCACAGCTATTTGTAAGGCCTCCCCAGACAGCCATTTTGCTTTAGCTACAGACAGAGGCAAAAACATAAGTAGGAAGAATTTGTTTTGGAGACACTGATCTTTGGCCATGTTCTTCTGGTGACTTCTTGTTTATTTCAAGTATATTAGTTTCCCAGGGCTTCCATAACAATGTGCCACAAACTTCTGTGGCTTAAACAACAGAAATTTATCATGTCACCATTCTAGAGGCTCGAGTTACAAAATCAAGGTGGGGATTGTTTCCTTCTGAGGATCATGAGAGAAGATTCTGTTCCAAGCCTCTCTCCTTAGCTGGAGACAAAGTTCTCCCTGTGTCTTCACTTTGTCCTCACTCTGTATGTGTCTGTCTCTATTCAGATTTCTCCTTTTATAAGAACACCTGCTATATTAGATTAGGGTCCACTCTAATGACACCACCTTAACTGATTATGCCTGCAGTAACCCTATTTCTAAATGGGGTGACATTCTGAGGTACTGGGATCAGAACTTGACCATATGAATTTAGGGGGTGGAGGGCACAAAATTCAACCCATAGCATCAGTTTTCCTTATTTATTCTCTTCCTTCCTCATCACACCAAAATCTCCAACACCTTCAGGAGGTGATAAATCATAGCTTGAGGTGTTACATCTCAAAGAATACTTACATTCTCTTGAAGTCTTACATTTTAATAAACATAGTAGAAGAGGACACGAGGCAGGGTTTAGTTCAAATGATTTGTTTTTTAAATTAATTAATTGAATAATTACTATTTTGTAGGAAAGGGGTCAAGTATAAGGTACAGGGAATGTGGTAACTTTGGGAGAATCTTATTAGGTAGTCACTTGCCTATTTCACCCAGGCACTGGACTATTCATAATAGGAAACTTTCCTCAACTATTTTAAAGGAATGGCAGTGATTAGAAAGTACATCTGGAAATGTACATTGGAAAGTACAAAGCAGTATTTCTTAACATGTGGATCTTGGACTACCTGCTTTAAACTAGTCTTTTAAATTGCAAATTCCTGGGCCCAGCCTAGGCCTAAGGAACCAAAGTTTCTGAAGGTGTGGTCCAGGACCTTTCTAATAAGTATTCCAATGAAGTTTGAGAGCTGTTAACACAACAAAACAAGACAGATTGTACAAAAGGATCTGGTTAATTTACAGTCATACTATATATGTATGTGACCATGTTGATCAGTTTTCCAGTCTTTCCAAAGTTCAAACATTGGAGTTGAAATTGATAATCAACAAGGACTTGCTCATGACCCTCACCTTTTGCTCAGTAAATAAGGCAGGAAAGACTGTGCAAAGTTGTGAAAAAAACATTATTTTCTTTCATATGCACTTTTGTCTTACAGTAAAGAATCTGTGAAGCTGGCTTTCTAACAAAAGAGAGAAGATTGTGATCCCAAAGAGCAAATGATTGAGTTCTACATCATTTGGAAGTAGAGATGTTTTTTCCCTAATCAACTCAGCTTTAATAATCCAAGTGACCACTATATCTGTGCTAGACTACATTACAAATTAGTATATATACCAACTACAACTTTTGAATTTAATTTTCCTTTTAACACACAGACAATATGTGTTGTTTTCTCCTTACATAAAATTTCTTTATTTTTGCTCTGGGGTGAAAAAAATCCCTGAAAACCCCAAGTATTTAGGGGGAAAAAAAAAACAAGAAGCAATTTAGGAAGGATTAAAAGCAATTGTTCTGTTACCCTTGGCAACAGAATCTAGATGCAGCCAATCAACAAAGTTGATATATTGTTTTGACACACGTGCACATATTTCTAACATAAATAGCAACAGAGACCTAATAACAGTAGGTTTTAAAGCTGGAAACTGATGTCATTTCAAATGTGTCAATCAAAGAGAACCTATGAAAGTGTTTTTTTTCTGTCAAGCTGACATTAAATATATGCTGTAATGGCTTCTTAAGTGATGGTAGACTTCTGTCAGGCCATACAGGAGATGCTCAATCTATAATTACACTCTTGCTTCTTGGAATCTGTCCTTTAACACACCTCAAAAGAGAGAGAGAGAGAAAAAAAAAAACTTTAATAAGAAAAAGTCTGAGTCCTACAGTAAAATTCATCTGTTCATTTCACCATAAAGTATGCTCATAAAGATGAGGAAAATTAGATTAGAATTAGCTTGTTTATCCCTAAAATAGATACATTTCTTTGGTGTCTCTGTCTGTTGAATTTATGATCAACTTGCTCCAGTAAATTCTGCTATTTAAATTTTTTAAGTGCTTCAAAAATTAGCATTTGAATAGAACAATAGAAGAGAACAATAGTATTAGGCTGCCCAGAGGAAAATAAATAGGGTGATTGGTACCCAGGACTGATGACATTTACTGCTCAATATGAAAAGAGATGGCTAATGGGTCAAAGTTTATCCTCCCCTGGATAGTATTTGTAGCAGTATTAGTAAAAAATAAAATAAAAACAAAATCAATAGTAGGTACCATTTATAGGGGCTTCCCAATTGGCTCAGCAGTAAAGCATCTGCCTGCAATGCAGGAGATATAAGAGACAGTAGTTCGATCCCTGGGTTGGGAAGATCCCCTGGAGAAGAAAATGGAAATCCACTCCAGTATTCTTGCCTGTGAAATCCCATGGACAGAAGAGCCTGGTGGGCTACAGTTCATGGGGTCACAAAAGAGTTGGACACAACTTAGTGACTAAAGGACAACAATCTCATGTTTTAATATTAAAATGATCTTACATGTATAGAACACCTGTTTCAGAGAGGCCAAAAGATTTAACTCTCTTATTACATTTTATAATTAGGGTGCAGGTTTTTTTCATTTTAAGAAATTATGATGATCAAAGGAAATTAATTGGCCTGAGTGCCATAGTTGACTGTTGAATTAAGAAGAAAAATTACGAGTTACTTTTATCCCTGGCCACCATTGTCTTCTCTCTCATTCTCTTCCTTTGTCTCTGTCTTTCTATCCCTCCTCATACCCTCCCTTCTCTTTCCCTCTTTCTCCTGTAAACTAAAATATGTGGAAAATAATACATTCATCTCATTCTTATGTTCTGTGGTCATCATTGTCAGTTTATTTTAGTGTTAAATTTTTGAAATGCCTGTCCTGAAATTTTCATGTCAGGGAAATAAAAAAGAAAGAAATGCACCAAACAGGTAGCTGATGTCTAGACATCTACTGCTCATTTTCCAACATGGGAAAGTAGTACTTACAATGTTGGGAATGACATTTTATTGAAAGAAACAGTTTCATTAGAATTTCAACCTTAACTGTCATTATCTTTGCTGTCTGGAAGTGCTGTATATTGGGTTCTCCCATAGGCCAATCCTGAGTAACACCTGGGAAAAGAAAGGGTAGAAGCTGGGGTGGGCAGAGGGACTCATCAGATTGTACCATAAGCCTAACAAAGTCCCTGCCAACCCAAAGGGGAGCTCTGGAGCAAAGACTGCCCATCAGAGTCCTGTGTTGGCTTTTGTCCCACTGGACCAAGCCCTTGTGTCACTTTCTTGTTCAGTTGCTGTCTGCAGAACCCCAGAATAAAGTGTGATCTTGGGTCTAACACTGAGGCTGGTCCCAAAGAAACTACTTCTGGAAGCTGTCCATTCCCTACTCTGCTTGCAGCTGGGTAGTGACCACTTTCTTGAAGGGGGTTCTAACTGGTGCATCTTTGTATTCACCACAGAAAGTTGTCTGCTCACTTAAGGCTCACGTGAATAATTACAGTTAAGAAGAAAAAGAAATGCACATTAGCTATTTCCTTCAGTTCAGTTCAGTTCAGTTCAGTCGCTCGGTCATGTCCGACTCTTTGTGACCCCATGAGCTGCAGCACGCCAGGCCTCCCTATCTAACACCAACTCCTAGAGCCTCCCCAAACTCATGTCCATTGAGTCGCTGATGCCATCCAACCATCTCATCCTCTGTCATCCCCTTCTCCTCCTACCCTCAATCTTTCCCAGCATCAGGGTATTTTCAAATGAGTCAGCTTTTCACATGAGGTGGCCAAAGTATTGGAGTTTCAGCTTCAACATCAGACCTTCCAAAGAATACCCAGGACTGATCTCCTTTAGGATGGACTGGTTGGATCTCCTTGCAATCCAAGGGACTCTCCAATACAACAGTCTTCTCCAATACAACAGTTCAAAAGTATCAATTCTTTGGTGCTCAGCTTTCTTTATAGTCCAACTACATATCCATACATGACCACAGGAAAAACCATAGCCTTGACTAGACGGACCATTGTTGGCAAAGTAATGTCTCTGTTTTTTTAATATGCTGTCTGCTGCTGCTGTTAAGTCACTTCAGTTGTGTCCGACTCTGTGTGACCCCATAGAGAGCAGCCCACCAGGCTCCGCCATCCCATGGATTCTCCAGGCAAGAACTCTGGAGTGGGTTGCCATTTCCTACTCCAATGGATGAAAGTGAAAAGTGAAAGTGAAGTCTCTCAGTCGTGGCCGAGTCTTAGAGACTCCATGGACCACAGCCCACCAGGCTCCTCCATCCATGGGATTTTCCAGGCAAGAGTACTGGAGTGGGTTGCCATTGCCTTTTCCATAATATGCTGTCTAGGTTGGTCATAACTTTTCTTCCAAGGAGTAAGCGTCTTTTAATTTCATGGCTGCAGTCACCATCTGCAGTGATTTTGGAGCCCAAGAAAATAAAGTCTCTCACTGTTTCCACTGTTTCCCCATCTATTTCCCATGAAGTGATAGGGCCAGATGCCATGCTCTTCATTTTCTGAATGGTGAGCTTTAAGCCAACTTTTTCCTCTCCTCTTTCACTTTCATCAAGAGGCTTTTTAGTTCCTCTTCACTTTCTGCCATAAGGGTGGTGTCAGCTGCATATCTGAGGTTATTGATATTTCTCCCAGCAATCTTGATTTCAGCTTGTGCTTCTTCCAGCCCAGTGTTTCTCCTGATGTACTCTGCATATAAGTTAAATAAGCAGGGTGACAATATACAGCCTTGACATATTCCTGTCCCAATTTGGAACCAGTCTGTTGTTCCATATCCAGTTCTAACGGTTGCTTCCTGACTTGCATACACGTTTTTCAAGAGGCAGGTCAGGTAGTCTGGTATTCCCATCTCTTTCAGAATTTTCCACAGTTGATTGTGATCCACACAGTCAAAGGCTTTGGCATAGTCAATAAAGCAGAAATAGATGTTATTCTGGAACTCTCTTGCTTTTTCCATGATCCAGTAGATGTTGGCAATTTGATCTCTGGTTCCTCTGCCTTTTCTAAAACTAGCTTGAACCTCTGGAAGTTCACGGTTCGTGTATTGCTGAACCCTGGTTTGAAGAATTTTGAGCATTACTTTACTAGCATGTGAGATGAGTACAATTGTGCGATATTTTGAGCATTTTTTGGCATTGTCTTTCCTTGGGATTGGAATGAAAACTGACCTTTTCCAGTCCTGTGGCCACTGCTGAGTTTTCCAAATTTGCTGGTATGTTGAGTGCAGCATTTTCACAACATCATCTTTTAGAATTTGAAATAGCTCAACTAGAATGCCATCACCTCCACTAGCTTTGTTTTTAGTGATGCTTCCTAAGGCCCACTTGACTTCATATTCCAAGGTCTCTGGCTCTAGATGAATGATCACACCATTGTGATTATTTGGGTCGTGAAGATCTTTTTTTGTACACTTCTTCCATGTATTCTTGCCACGTCTTCTTAATATCTTCTTCTTCTGTCAGGTCCATATCATTTCTGTCCTTTCTTGAGCCCATCTTTGCATGAAATGTTCCCTTGGTATCTCTAATTTTCCTGAAGAGATCTCTAGTCTTTCCCATTCTATTGTTTTCCTCTATTTCTTTGCATTGATCACTGAGAAAGGCTTCCTTATCTCTCCTTGCTATTCTTTGGAACTNCCAACCTTTGCATTGTTCTTATAACAAATGTACTTCACCCCTTGAATATTTATATCACACATTCAATCTTTTTCAGCTTAATAAATGAGATAATCAGAATACGAGTTCTAATTCTAGAAGACAAAAGAGACAGGTTAACTCTTTCTTAAAAAGTTCTGTAGTTTCACAAGAATAATTTGTTGAGATTAGACCTTAATTTATGGTTGTTTCATCCATCTATGTTCTTTTGGAAAAAGCATTTCTTTCTTGAAAGTTACCCATATATGGCATCTTGTGGTGTGTCCATATATTTTTGTTGTTCAATTGCCAAGTTGTGTCTGACTCTTTGCAACCCCATTGACTGCAGCATTCCATGCCTCCCTGTCCCTTCACCATCTCTCAGAGTTTAGCCAAGTTCATATCCACTGAATTGGTGATGCCATCCAATCACCTTGTTCTTCGTGGCCCTCTTCTCCTTCTGCCTTCAATCTTTCATGGTATCAGGGGCTTTTCTAATGAGGTGGCTGTGTCCCTGCATCAGCAGGTGGATTCTTTACTACTCAGCCTCCAGGGAAGTTCCCCATGTGTAACCTCTGGAGCCTTCATTTCTCAATTTGTGAAATGGTGATTATGATCAAGGAAGCAGAAATTTATGTAATTCAGGAAGTTCAAGTAAGCAGTAAGTCACACAAGATGGTGGAGTAGGACTGTCTCTTATACACATCTTTCTCTTGGCAAAACTCTATTAGTCTTTGCCCTGCTTCATTTTGTACTCCAAGGCCAAATTTGCCTGTTACTCCAGGTGTTTCCTGACTTTCTAATTTTGCATTCCAGTTCCCTATAATGAAAAGGACATCTTTTTTGGATGTTAGTTCTAGAAGGTCTTGTAGGTCTTCATAGAACTGTTCAACTTCAGCTTCTTCAGCATTACTGGTTGGGGGCATATACTTGGATTACTGTGACATTGAATGGTTTGTGTTGAAAACGAACAGAGATCATTCTGTCGTTTTTGAGACTGCATCCCAGTACTGCATTTTGGACTCTTTTGTTGACTATGATGGCTACTCCATTTCTTCTAAGGGATTCTTGCTCACAGTAGTGGATAAAATGGTTGTCTGAGTTAAATTCACCCATTCCAGTCCATTTTAGTTCTCTGATTCCTAGAATGTCAACGTTCACTCTTGTTATCTCCTTAACTAAGCTATTTCCTTAACTCTGACTTAATGCTTAAATTTACCAAATACACGAAAAGTTTTTCAGAGTAACAACCTCCATCCCTATGGAATATAGTTTAGTATTTAATGCACATCTTTTGGACTCATCCTTTTCAGAGCTAATTCTAATACCAAACTGCTGTTAGAAAGCAACGTCGTCTAATCTGGAAGGAAAAGCTTAGCACAGTACCAGGTATTTGGTAAAAGTTTGTTAAATGAACAGATAAATTCAACTGCATCATGAACTATAGCAAGACTCTTTTCAATGTCACTTCAGAGTCATGGTGTAAAGAGTGGTAGCAGAATTAGTAACACCTGGACGCCAAAAACAAGTCTAGTTTTAAATGATGTTTTGAGACCTTTGCTCTATTTCAAATATTTGACCCATGACAAAACCAAAACAAAATGGAAATCCCCAAATTCGAAATGCATTTTCTAGAAGAATTTTCCACTTAATTGTAAAATCCCTCTGTATTTTAAGGAAAATTCAATCCACATGTTTTATTATTTAATTTACACTAGACATAAGATAGTTGTTTTATAAGAGCCTGTTGTACTTTCAATATTTTTCATCCCCTTTTTCCTTTTCTTAGAAGTAGGACATCTTGATTAAGGCAAAACTAAAGAAACTCCCCAGTCTGAAAATCTGGGCTGGGAATGGAGTGTCCTGTTTGGGGCTCTGTAGTGGGCAAAATGATATATCTCTTCTCCAGCCTCCATTTTCTGCCCCGCGAGGGCTGTGGGATCTCTAATAGATTGTACAGAAACTGTGAGGCCCTGGTAACTCTTTCCTCACTCTGTTTGGTGGGACAGATCCCGGGGCAGTCACAGTAGCTGCCTGTGATTTGATGTTTTGTTTTGTGGGAGAAGAAGGAGGTAGAGGGCCCTTGACAAGTCAGTGGTGGTGTAAAAATTGCAGTGGCCCAAAGAACAGCCCTCCTTATTCCTAAAGAACTTGAAACAAAAAAGGAAAGTGAAATGTTGATCCTTGGGCTACTGCTTTGCCAAGGGGCCTCTTCTTTTGAGGTGTAACCACTTCTTTCAAGGATGTCCTGAAGCAAGGGGAAGGTCAAGGATGGGCTTCACTCAAAATTCAGGCTTAGTTAAATACATGGGAAGGAGAGGTCCAGATCTTTCTAACTACTACTACTACTACTACTACTACTACTACTACTGCTACTACTAAGTCACTTCAGTCGTGTCCAACTCTGTGCGACCCCATAGATGGCAGCCCACCAGACTCCCCTGTCCCTGGGATTCTCTAGGCAAGAACACTGGAGTGGGTTGCCATTTCCTTCTCCAGTTTTCCTTTAAAATTGGAGGAAGTTGCAGTTCAGTACACACAGGCAAAGTCATATCCGACTCTTTGTGACCCCATGGACTGTTGCCCACCAGGCTCCTCTGTCCATGGAATTCTCTAGGCAAGAATACTGGAGTAGGTTGCATTCCCTTCTCCAGGGAATCTTCCTGATCCGGGGATCAAACCCAGGATCTCCTGCATTGCAAGCAGATTCTTTACTACCTGAGCCACCAAGAAAGCCCTTTCACACACAGGCAAAGGAGCTAACCTGGTCGGGGTGAGTTTTCCTCACCAATATAAATGGAATTGGGACAAAAACATTATTAAAATTTTTTTCAGTTTAATTTAACATAAAAACGAGCACTTGGCTAGTCCTTGTCTTAAATATTCCCATGAACACAGTAGTTTCCAAACACCCAGCTAAACCAATCTGTGACACTGGCCTATGCTCGTCTCCCTTCTTAAGGAGCTGGTGCTCCATTACGCCCCTTCAGTTGTATTTTGAAGAAATATTGAACAATCTCTTTACTTGACTAGGAGAACTGCCTGATTTCCCTTCTCTCTTCAGTGAATAACACCTCTGTCACCTGACAGTTTAGTAGTGAGCTGGAGTGGTGAGGTTAGTGTAATGTAATTATGGGGACTCAACAAAGGTTTCCCAGTGGAAGTGACCATGCCTGCCTATTCATGTGTCCTCTTTCCTAAATGATCCCCAAAGCTGAGGCTGAGAAATGCTCAGTGGTGTGAGGAGAGTTGCTTGCCTGCAACAACTGCAAAGCTAAATCCATGAAAATAATTTAAGGGTTCAGTGCAATGTAGGTTACTTTGCTTTGAGAATTAAACACTAGAAAGATGAGTCATTACTTGTAGTGTCATTTCTTTTAGTTTTTTCTAGTAGACTTTACATTTCCAAATTATGGAGTGAGGATTAGGCAGGTAAATCCTTCCTCCCACTTTGGTGGGTCTTCTTCTGCCTCTCAGGCACAGAGCCAGCAATAATGCGGCCAGAGGTAGAAATCATCAGCCTCCATCCCACCTCCCAGGGACAGATGTACCCTGAGGCTATATGAAGCAGAGACGGAAAGAGCTTCAAATTAAATTCACTATGGTACTATTTGAAAAAGTGATAAGAGAGAAAGAGAGAGAGAACAGTGTCTGCATAAATAGTGACATTAGCTCTGGGAGTCAAACCACAGTCTTGCTTTCAGCTTTAGGTGCTCCCTTTCACAGTGAAGAGAATGAGTACAGCTGGAATCAAGATTGTCGGGAGAAATATCAGTAACCTCAGATATACTGATGACACCACCCTTATGGCAGAAAGTGAGGAGGAGCTAAAAAGCCTCTTGATGAAAGTGAAAGAGGAGAGTGAAAAAGTTGGCTTAAAGCTCAACATTCAGAAAATGAAGATCATGGCATCCGGTCCCATCACGTCATGGCAAATAGATGGGGAAACAGTGGAAACAGTGTCAGACTTTATTTTGGGGGGCTCCAAAATCACTGCAGATGGTGACTGCAGCCATGAAATTAGNTCTTGATGAAAGTGAAAGAGGAGAGTGAAAAAGTTGGCTTAAAGCTCAACATTCAGAAAATGAAGATCATGGCATCCGGTCCCATCACGTCATGGCAAATAGATGGGGAAACAGTGGAAACAGTGTCAGACTTTATTTTGGGGGGCTCCAAAATCACTGCAGATGGTGACTGCAGCCATGAAATTAGAAGACACTTACTCCTTGGAAGAAAAGTTATGACCAACTAGATAGTATATTCAAAAGCAGAGACATTACTTTGTCAACAAATGTCTGTCTTGTGAAGGCTATGGTTTTTCCAGTGGTCATGTATGGATGTGAGAGTTGGTCTTGAAGAAAGCTGAGCACTAAAGAATTGATGCTTTTGAACTGTGGTGTTGGAGAAGACTCTTGAGAGTCCCATGGACTGCAAGGAGATCCAGCCAGTCCATTCTGAAGGAGATCAACCCTGGGATTTCTTTGGAAGGACTGATGCTAAAGCTGAAACTCCAGTACTTTGGCCACCTCATGCGAAGAGTTGACTCATTGGAAAAGACTCTGATGCTGGGAGGGATTGGGGGCAGGAGGAGAAGGGGACAACCGAGGATGAGATGGCTGGATGGTATCACGGACTCGATGGACCTGAGTCTGAGTGAACTTCGAGAGATCGTGATGAACAGGGAGGCCTGGCGTGCTGTGATTCATGGGGTCGCAAAGAGTCAGACACGACTGAGCGACTGAACTGAACTGAACTGGAACATGTTAGAGGTGGCGCTAGTGGTAAAGAACCTGCCTGCCAGTGCAGGAGAAGTAAGGGGTGTGGGTTTGATCCTTGGGTTGGGAAGATCCCTTGGAGGAGGGCATGGCAACACACTCCAGTACTCTTGCCTAGAGAATTCCATGGACAGAGTAGCCATAGGGTTGCAGATCTGGACATGACTGAAGTGACTTAGCACACAGACACACACTTTTTAAATCATTAATGGGCATTCCATGGGTTGCTCAGCTTTCTAGGAAATACCAAATGAAAATCTGATTGGATGGCTTTGTAGCCTTTTTGAAAACTTGGTAAAAATTTGTAGGCACAACTGAGATAAACTTGTAAAACCAATTATAATTACACATATACAGGAAACACATACGTCCTTCATATATAGTTTTAGAATGAATAAATCAATCTGAGTTCCTGTTTAATATTATTTTAAAAGTTAAAAGCTGGATCAGAAACAGATTCTCCTTTATTTTATTCAACAGATGTTTATATAATTGGGGGTGAGAGTGTCAAATTCATGTCAATGAATCTTTATTTTGAGTTCCTCAAGTGTTAGTAGTGAGCAGAATAAATACAAAGGAAATATAGAATAAATACACAGAAGAGTTTAAATTGGATATGTCATTGTGTTGATGTGACAACCAGAGGGGTCGGATAAGTGAGAGACCAGCATCAAAAAAGTGGGGTTCCTGACTCTACCTCAATATCATGGGGGCCTGGAATGTGTAAAAGCATCAGGACTGTCTGCATAGTGAATAATGAAAGAATGACTACCATTTGGGGTGATACTTTTTAGTGTTAAAAGGCGTTTGCATTTTGGAAACACTGGAAATCAGGTATTTTTTTCAAACACCTGCTTCCTTGATCATAATCATTAGGGCCAATGGGCCCCTGGAAAGAAATCACAATGGACTCTAGAGGTACTTTCTATAATTCACCAATTTCAAAGTGTCCACCTGGTGACATGAATCCCAAATATATTTTGTGAAACCAACCTTTGCATTGTTCTTATAACAAATGTACTTCACCCCTTGAATATTTATATCACACATTCAATCTTTTTCAGCTTAATAAATGAGATAATCAGAATACGAGTTCTAATTCTAGAAGACAAAAGAGACAGGTTAACTCTTTCTTAAAAAGTTCTGTAGTTTCACAAGAATAATTTGTTGAGATTAGACCTTAATTTATGGTTGTTTCATCCATCTATGTTCTTTTGGAAAAAGCATTTCTTTCTTGAAAGTTACCCATATATGGCATCTTGTGGTGTGTCCATATATTTTTGTTGTTCAATTGCCAAGTTGTGTCTGACTCTTTGCAACCCCATTGACTGCAGCATTCCATGCCTCCCTGTCCCTTCACCATCTCTCAGAGTTTAGCCAAGTTCATATCCACTGAATTGGTGATGCCATCCAATCACCTTGTTCTTCGTGGCCCTCTTCTCCTTCTGCCTTCAATCTTTCATGGTATCAGGGGCTTTTCTAATGAGGTGGCTGTGTCCCTGCATCAGCAGGTGGATTCTTTACTACTCAGCCTCCAGGGAAGTTCCCCATGTGTAACCTCTGGAGCCTTCATTTCTCAATTTGTGAAATGGTGATTATGATCAAGGAAGCAGAAATTTATGTAATTCAGGAAGTTCAAGTAAGCAGTAAGTCACACAAGATGGTGGAGTAGGATGTGTGCACATCTTCTGCAAGAACTCCAAAATTACAACTTGCTGCTGAACAAACATCGACAGGAGAATGTTGGATCCCACCAAAAAATGATATCTCACATCCAAGGGTAAGAGAAGAACCCCGGCAAGATGGTAGGAGGGGTAAATCGCATTTAGAATCAAATCCAATACCCGCTAGAGATGCTCAGAGGGCTCAAACAAAACCTTGTGCACTCCAGGACCCAGAGACCCCACAGAGACTGAGCCAGACCTACCTTTCAGTGTTTCAGTGTCTCCTGCAGAGGCACTGGTCAGCAGCGGCCTGCTGCAGGGGCAGGGGCTCTGGGTGCAGCAGACCTGGGTCACATAGCATGTGGCATAAGCCCTCTTGGAAGAGGTCGCCATTAACTCTACCATAGAGTTGCCAAGCAGATGACTCACAAACTGCAGAACAATTATACCAAACAAACTCTTGCACTGTTAAGTAAGTTCTAGGACCCACAAAAGATTTCCCAACCAGGGGATCTAGTAAAGGGACTGGGAACCCCCAGGGAATTTGACTTTGGAAACCAGTGGGGTTCTTACACAGGACAGGGGAAACAGACTATTAGGGGGCACAAACAAACCCTTGTGCACACCAGGATCCAGAAGAAAGAAGCAGTGACCACACAAGAGAGTGACCCAGACTTGCCAGTGAGCGTCCAGGAGTCTCTGGCAGAGGTGTGTCAGTGGTGCCCTGCTGCAGGATCAGGGGCACTGAGTGGGGCAGTGCATGCATGGGACCTTTTGAAGGAAGTCACCATCATCTTCATTACCTCCACCATAGTATGGTCTCAGGTCAAACAACAGGGAGGGAACCCAGCCCTGCCTATCAACAGAAAATTAGGTTAAAGATTTAGTGAGCATGGCCCCACCTATCAGAACAAGACCAGTTTCCCCCACAGTCAGTCTCTCCCATCAGGAAACTTCCATAAGCCTCTTATCCTTGTCCATCAGAGGACAGAAAGAATGAAAACCACAATCACAGAAAACTAATCAATCTGATCACATGGACCACAGTCTTGTCTAACTCAGTGAAATTATGAGCCATGCCATGTAGGGCCACCCAAGATGGATGGGACATGGTGAAGGGTTCTGACAAAATGTGGTCCACTGGAGAAGGCACTTCAGTATTCTTGCCTTGAGAACCGCATGAACAGTATGAAAAGGCAAAAAGATATGACACTGAAAGATGAACTCCACAGGGTGGTAGGTGCCCAGTATGCTATTGGAGAAGAGTGCAGAAATAACTCCAGAAAGAATGCAGGATGGAGCCAAAGCAAAAACAACAACCAGTTGTGAATGTAACTGGTGATGGAAGTAAAGTCTAATGCAGTAAAGAACAATATTGCTTAGGAACCTGGAATGTTAGGTCCATGAATCAAGGTAAATTGGAAGTGGTCAGACAGGAGATGGCAAGGGTGAACATAGACATTTCAGGAATCAGTGAGCTAAAATGGACTGGAATAGGCGAATTTAATTCAGATGACAATTGTATCTACTACTGTGGGCAAGAATCCCTTAGAAGAAATAGAGTAGCCATCATGGTCAACAAAAGGGTCCAAAATGCAGCACATGGTGCAATCTCAAAAATGACAGAAGGATCTCTGTTTGTTTCCTAGGCAAACCATTCACTATCACAGTAATCCAAATCTATGTCCCAACCAGTAACGCTGAAGATGCTAAAGTTGAATGGTACTATGAACACGTACAAAATCTTCTAGAAGTAACACCCCCAAAAGATGTCCTTTTCATCACAGGGGACTGGCATGCAAAAGTAGGAAGTCAAGAGATACCCGGAGTAACAGGCATTTTGGCCTTGGAATACAAAATGAAGCAGGGAAAAGGCCAATAAAGTTTTTTCAAGAGAACGCAGTGATCATAACAAATACCCTCTTCATACAACACAAGAGAAGACTCTACACATGGACATCACCAGATGGTCAATACCAAAATCAGATTGATTATATTCTTTGCAGCCAAAGATGGAAAAGCTCTATATAGTTAGCAAAAACAAGACCATGAGCTGACTGTGGCTCAGATCGTGAACTTATTGTTAAATTCAGACATAAATTGAAGATAGTAGGGAAAACCACTAGACCATTCAGGTTTGACCTAAATCAAATCCCTTATGATTATACAGTGGAAGTGACAAATAGATTCAAGGGATTAGATCTGATAGAGTTCCTAAGTATGCGAGACAGCAAAAGAGACCCAGATGTATAGAACAGACCTTTGGGATTCTGTGGGAGAGATAGAGGTTGGGATGATTTGGGAGAATGGCATTGAAACATGTATACTATCATGTAAGAAACGGATCGCCAGTCTAGGTTCATTACAGGATACAGGATGCTTGGGGCTGGTGCACTGGGATGACCCAGAGAGATGATATGGGGAGGGTGGTGGGAGGGGGGTTCATGTACACCTGTGGCAGATTCATGTCAATCTATGGTAAAACCAATACAGTATTGTAAAGTGCAAAAAAAAATAATAAAATAAAGTAAAGAGCAAAAAATAAATAAAAAAGAACTATGGATGGAGGTTCATGACACCAAACAGAGGGAGTGATCAAGACCATCCTCAAGAAAAAGAAATGCAAAAAAACAAAATGGTTGCCTGAGGAGGCCTTACAAATTTCTGAGAAAAGAAAAGTGAAAGGCAAAGGAGAAAAGGAAAGATATACCCATTTGAATGCAGAATTCCAAAGAAGAGCAAGGAGAGATAAGAAAGCCTTCCTCAGTGATCAATGCAAAGAAATAGAGGAAAACAATAGAATGGGAAAGACTAGAGATCTCTTCAAGAAAATTAGAGATACCAAGGGAATATTTCATGCAAAGATGGGCTCGATAAAGGACAGAAATGGTATGGACCTAACAGAAGCAGAAGATATTAAGAAAAGGCAGCAAGAATACACAGAAGAACCAGGCAAAAAAGATCTTCATGACCCAGATAATCACAATGGTGTGATCGCTCATGTAGAGCCAGAGATCCTGGAATGGGAAGTCAAGTGGGCCTTAGGAAGCATCACTACAAACAAAGCTAGTGGAGAAGTTCCAGTGATGGAATTCCAGTTGAGCTATTTCAAATCCTAAAAGATGATGCTGTAAAAGGGCTGCACTCAATATGCCAGCAAATTTGGAAAACTCAGCAGTGGCCACAGGACTGGAAAAGGTCAGTTTTCATTCCAATCCCAAAGAAAGGCAATGCCAAAGGATGTTCAAATTACCACACAATTGCACTCATTTCACATGCTAGCATTATAATGCTCAAAATCCTCCAAACAAGGCTTCAGTGGTAGGTGAACTGAGACTTTCCAGATGTACACTTTGGATTTAGAAAAGGTAGAGGAACCAGAATCAAATTGCCAATATCTGTTGGGTCATTGAGAAAAACAAGAGAGTTCCAGAAAAACATCTACTTCTACTTCACTGACTATGCTAAAGCCTTTGACTGTGTGGATCACAACAAACTGTGGAAAATTCTTCATGAGATGGGAATACCAGACCACCTTACCTGCCTCCTGATAAACCTGTGTGCAGGTCAAGAACCAATAGTTAGAACCAGACATGGAACAACAGACTGATTCCAAATTGGGAAAGGAGTACATCAAGGCTGTATATTGTCATCTTGCTTATTTAATTTATATTCAGGGTACATCATGTGAAATGCCAGACTGGATGAAGCACAAGCTGAAATCAAGATTGCTGGCATAAATATCAATAACCTCAGATAACACCCCCACTTATGGCAGAAAGTGAACAGGAACTAAAGAGCCTCTTGATGTAGGTTAAAGAGGAGAGTGAAAAAGCTGACTTAAAACTCAACATTCAAAAAACTAAAATCATGGCATCCAGTACAATCACTTCATGGCAAATGGGAAAACAATGGAAACAGTAAGAAATTTTATTTTCCTGGGCGCCAAAATCACTGCAGATGGTGACTGTAGCCATGAAATTAAAAGACACTTGTTCCTTGGAAGAAAAGCTATGACATACCAGAAAGACTCTGATGCTGGGAGAGATTGGGGGCAGGAGAAGAAGGGGACGACCGAGGATGAGATGGCTGGATGGCATCACTGACTCGATGGACACGAGTCTGAGTGAACTCCAGAAGTTGGTGATGGACAGGGAGGCCTGGCGTGCTGC
>SJYX01012336.1:5469-22406 GCA_006410675.1 Oreotragus oreotragus
TGGGATTTCTTTGGAAGGAATGATGCTAAAGCTGAAACTCCAGTACTTTGGCCACCTCATGCGAAGAGTTGACTCATTGGAAAAGACTCTGATGCTCGGAGGGATTGGGGGCAGGAGGAGAAGGGGACGACCGAGGATGAGATGGCTGGACGGCATCACGGACTCAATGGACGTGAGTCTGAGTGAACTTCGGGAGATGGTGATGGACAGGGAGGCCTGGCGTGCTGCGATTCATGGGGTCGCAAAGAGTCGGACTCGACTGAGCGACTGAACTGAACAGCACACCCTGGGAGAATAACATGACTTGTGCTCACTTTAAATCTGTCCCACTAAAGCCTCTGGGGAAACGACAGCTGTATAGGGAGGCTCCCACATAACAACACGCCTTCAAGACTTGGATAGGCAACTGTGTCATCTAATTTCACAGAGACAGAGACTCACACAAAACATCCCGTGGATAGAAATCCATTTTATCCTGATCGCAACAAAGAGCCAAGAACACCTAATAAAGAAAGAATAGTTTCACCTCTTCACCAGGTGGTAATGGGAAAACCGGATAAATACATGCAGAAGAATGAAACTGCCCCCTATATTTCACCACAAACAAAAACTAATTTAAATGGATCAAGACTTAAACATGAGACCTGATACCATAACTCCTAAAAGAAAATATAAGAAAGAGCATCACCTTGACACTGGTCTTAGCAGTGTTTTTCTGAGTCCAACGCCAAAAGCACAAATAACAAATGAAAAAAGAAACAAATAAGATGACATCAAACTTGAAGCTCCTGCACAAGAAAACAAACACTACACGAAATAAAATGTCAACCTACAGAATAGGAGAAATTTTGCAAACCACATATCAGATAAGGAGTTAATATATAGAATAGTTATGAGTTTATACGGCTCAATAAAAACCACAAACAATCCAGTTTAAAAACAGGCAGAGAAACTAAATAGACATTATCCCAAAGAAGACATCAAATGGCTTAAATATCACTAATTCATCAGGAAAATGCAAATCAAAACCACAATGAGATATAGCCCCACAACTACTAGAATGGCTATCATCAAGAAGACAAGAGATAATGGCAAAAATATGGACAATAGAGTACCCTTCTAAACTGTTAGCGGGAATGTAAATTGGTTCAACAAATATGGAAAACAATATGGAGATACTTTAAAAAATTAAAAATCAATCTTCCATATGATCCAGAAATTCCATTTCAAGGTATATATCCAAAGGATATGAAAACAGGACATTGAAAAGATATATGCACTCACATGTTTACCGAAGCTTTATCCCCAGTTGCCAAGTTTTAGAAAAGAAAAGATGTCCTTTTCATCATAGGAGACTGGAATGCAAAAGAAGGAAGTCAAGAGATACCTGGAATAATAGGCAAGTTTGGCCTTGGAGTACAAAATGAAGCAGGGCAAAGGCTAATAGAGTTTTGCCAAGAAAACACACCTGTCATAGTAGACACCCTCTTTCAACAATACAAGAGAAGATTCTACACATGGACATCACCAGATGGCCAATACCAAAATCATATTGATTATATTCTTTGCAGCCAAAGATGGAGAATCTCTATACAGTCAGGAAAAAAGAACTGAGAGCTAGCTATGGCTCAGATCATGAACTCCTTACTGAAAAATTCAGACTTAAATTGAAGAAAGTAGGGAAAACTACTAGGCCATTCATGTATGACCTAAATCAAATCCCTTGATTATCCAGAGGAAGTGACAAATAGACTCAAAGAATTAGGTCTGATAGAGTGCCAGAGGGGAAGGCAATGGCACCCCACCCCAGTACTCTTGCCTAGAAAATCCAATGGATGGAGTAGCCTGGTGGGCTGCAGTCCATGGAGTCGCTAACAGTCGGACAGACTGAGCGACTTCACTTTCACTTTTCTCTTTCATGCATTGGAGAAGGAAATGGCAACCCACTCCAGTATTCTTGCCTGGAGAATCCCAGGGATGGGGGAGCCTGGTGGGCTGCCATCTATGGGGTCACACAGAGTCGGACACGACTGAAGTGACTTAGCAGCAGCAGCAGAGTGCCAGAGGTCCATGACATCATATAGGAGGCAGCAATCAAAACCATCCCCAAGAAAAAGAAATGCAAAAAGGCAAAATAGTTATCTGAGGAAGCCTTACAAATAGTTGAGAAAAGAAGAGAAGTGTAAAGCAAAGGAGAAAAAGGAAAGCTATACCCATCTGAATACAGAGCTCCAAAGAAGAGCAAGGAGAGATAAGAAAACAGCCTTCTTAAGTGAATAATGCAAAGAAATCGAGGAAAAAATAGAATGGGAAAAACTAGAGAATACTTCAAGAAAATTAGAGATACCAAGGGAACATTTCATGCAAAGATAGGCACAGTACAGGACAGGAATGGTATGGACCTAACAGAAGCAGAAGATATTAAGAAATGGCAAGAATACACAGAACTGTACAGAAAAGATCTTAATGACCCGGATAACCATGATGGTGTGATCACTCACCTAGAGACAGACATCCTGGGGTTGAAGACAAATGGGCCTTAGGAAGCATCACTATGAACAAAGCTAGTGGAGGTGATGGAATTCCATGTAGGCTATTTCAAATCTTAAAAGATGATGCTGTGAAAGTGCTGCACTCAATATGTCAGCAAATGTGGGAAACTCAGCAGTGGCCACAGGACTGGAAAAGGTCAATTTTCATTCGAGTCCCAAAGAAGGGCAATGCCAAAGAATGTTAAAACTACTGCATAGCTGCATTCATTTCATATGATAGCAGAGTCATGCTCAAAATCCTCCAAGCTAGGCTTCAACAGTACACGAACTGAGAACTTCCAGATGTAAAAGCTCAAGATGCAAAATTCTCAAGAGAAGTCCAGAAAAACATCTGCTTCATTGGCTATTCTAAAGCCTTTCTCTGTGTGGATTACAACTAACTGTGGAAAATTCTTAATGTGATGGAAATACCAGACCACTTTACCTGCCTCCTGAGAAACCAGTATGCAGGTCAAGAAGCCACAGTTAGAAGTGGATATAGAAAAAGAGGCTGGTTCAAATTGGGAAAGGAGTATGTCAAGGCTCTATATTATCACCCTGTTTATTTAATTTATATGCAGAGAACATTATGCAAAATGCCAGGGTGGATGAATCACATACTGGAATCAAGATTGCCAGGAGAAGTATAAATAACCTCAGATACACAGATGACACCACCCTTATGGTAGAAAGTGAAGAAGAACTAAAGAGCCTCTTTTGAAAGTGAAAGGGGAGATTGAAAAAGTTGCCTTAAAACTCTCAACACTCAGAAAACTACGATCATGGCATCTGGTCCCATCACTTCATGCCAAATAGATGGGGAAACAATGGAAACAGTGACAGACTTTATTTCCTTGGGCTCCAAAATTACTACAGATGGTGACTGCAGCCATGACATTAATAGACACTTGCTCCTTGGATGAAAAGCTATGACAAACCTAAACAGCATTTAAAAAGTAGAGACTTACTTTTGTGGACCAAGGTCTGTATAGTCAAAGCAATAGGTTTTCCAGTAATCATGTATGGATGTGAGAACTGGACCATAAAGAAGGCTGAGTGCCAAAGAATTGATGCTTTTGAACTGTAGTATTGGAGAAGACTCTTGAGAGTTCCTTGGACTGCAAGGAGATCAAACCAATCAGTCCTAAAGGTAATCAACCCTGAATATTCATTGAAAGGCCTGATGCTGAAGCTCTGATACTTGGACCACTTGATGCAAAAAGCCAACTTATTGGAAAAGACCCTGATGCTGGGAAAGATTCAAGACAGGAGGAGAAGGGGATGGCAGAGGAAAGGATGGTTGGATGGCATCATTGACTCAATGGACATGATTTTGAGCAAGTTCTGGGAGATGGTGAAGGGCAGCGAAGCCTGGCATCCTGCCGCTCATGGTGTCATGAAGAGTCGGACATGACTGACTAAACAACCACAACAACAACAACAGTTCTCGAAACATCCTAAGTGCCCACCAGTGGATGAGTGGATAAAGAAGATGTGGTAGAATTATGCAACGGAATATTATTCAGTCATGAAAAAGAGGGACATCCTTCCACTTGTGATAACACTGATGGATCTTGAGCAGTTTATGCCAAGAGAGATAGAAAGGGGCAAGTACTATACGACTTCACCTATATGTGGACTCTAAAAAAGCCAAACTGGTAAAAACAGAAATTAAAATGATTGCTATGAGGAATGAGGCTGGGAGGATAGCACACACATTTAAGTTACAAACTTGCATTGAGTCAAAAATAAGCCCTACAGATCTAATGCAGAGTATAATGAATATAGTCAACAATATTGTATTTAGTCATCAAGCTTGCTAAGAGACTAGATCTTAATGATTCTAACCACCAAATGAAAGGATACTTAAGTCATAGAGGTGACAATGCTCTCTACAATGACAGTCATATTGCAATATATAAATGTATCAAATTAACATGCTGTACAGCTTAGGTTTACACAATGTTATCTGTCAAACATAGTTTAAAAATAAAGTCACTTTTGTCTTATGTGATGTTTCTTTAAAAAGTTTTAGTTCTGAATTTGCACGTGTAAACTTAACTATTTTTAATTTTTAACAAAGACTGAATGGATAAAAACTTTTCACACAACATTATTGCATCCAACAGATTTTGTAGTAGAATATACAAGATGCATGATTAGAATAATATTTATTTATAATGTAGCAAAGTCTTTATAGTAAAATTTATGGCCTTAGAATTTTTAATTTTGAAGAGTAAAACAATTTCAGGCTAATCTTTTACTTTACATACAAGAACTCTAAGGATAATTAAAATAACTTTTCCTCCTTTAAGGTGATGAACAGGGAGGCCCGGCATGCTGCAATTCATGGGGTCGCAAAGAGTCGGACATGACTGAGCGACTGAACTGAACTGAAGAAAGAACTGAGAATAACATCACAATATCTTGTCCTTCAACACACTGAAATACCTCAGTACTACACTGGATAAATATATCATAACTTATGATTCAAAGCCATTATTTAAATTCAATGATTAACTACTAATTTTGGAGTTAATAAGTGATTGCAAATTATCCCCTGGAGAAGGAAATGGCAACCCACTCCAGGATTCTTGCCTGGAGAATCCCATGGATAGAGGAGCCTGGTGGGCTACAGTCCATGGGGTCGCAAAGAGTCGGACACGACTGAGCGACTACACTTAAGTCATTACTAATATAACCAGGTTAAAGTTCATTATTTTGTGATTTGTTTTCTATTTGTGCCCTCCGTTCATTTTTACTTGCTTTTCCTCTATTCTCCCTTTCTCTAGTATAGCATATTATCCATTCTATCTTTTCTATTATTTTACTTTATCTTTTCTATTCTTTCTAGTTATACATTTTAAATACTTAGTAACTCATTAATCTATGAGACTTGGTTAATATATGAGATTTCATCATATATCCTTTATTTAATGCAGTACAACTTGTTAATATTTTACCAATTAATAATTTTATATAACCAACATAAAATTGTATACTTCTAATTTTCACCCACTGCCTTTTGTATGATTATTGTCAGACATTTTGCTTCTCCACGTTATAAATTTCATAATATTATTGTCATCAATTTCAGCAAAATGGAAAAGCTACCTATAGACATAGCATGGTGCACAAGTACCATATTTTTGAGTTGGATGTATATCACATCCCTAAAAGATCAGATCTTTGTGCAACTAGAGATGTGGACCTCATTACTGCAAATGAACAAAGAGGCCATAGCTTCCTCACCTCAAATCACTGTGATTCCTGAGCCAAGGCACACAGTACCTGGAATTTCCTAGGCAAGAATACTGGAGAGGGTTGCCATTTTCTCCTCCAGCTGAGCCTCCTGACCCAAGGTTAGAAACCCATGTCTCATGTTTCCTGCATTGGCAGGTGGTTCTATACAACTAGCTCTACCGAGGAAGCCCATGTACCACAATATACGGTGCCAAATGGTGCTTGAGGTCAGTGGCAAAGTCAACAGCACCAACCACTGGAGCTTCCACAAGAAGTTGCAGTTCATTTTGGCAGAAGTTGCTGTCTTGGGCTTACTTATAACCATGCAGCAGTGGAGAGCTCCCCCATTTACTGCTTTTGTGGACCACATCATTGAGTTCACAAAGAAGCCTGAGACAATGAGATCTCCCAGGATTCCCTTGACCATCCCCAAGAAGCTGTAATTTAACATCACCCCCCGATAAAGAGTAACATTGAGATGACCAAATAGAATCTCATCATGACAGAATCATGACCCAGGACCTGGATATCACAGTGATGGTGATAACAAAACATTGTTACATAAAAGCAGAAGTCTTTCAGACATTTAAAAATCAGTCTATTTATTTATGTCCTATACTTTTCAGTACTATTTATTTATTCCTGCAGTTCAGAGTGTCTATTTAGGGATCTTTGCCTTTCTTTATGTTGCAAGCCCTTTGACGTTGGTTTTGATGATGATTTGTTTGGATTTGATACCAAAAACAAAGACAAGAAAATGCAAAATAAACAAATGGGATTACTTCAAACTAAAAAGCTTCTTCACAGCAAAGGAAACTATCAGCAAAAATTAGGGTTATAGTTAGGGTTAGTATTTTGTAGTGTGAATCTCCTCATGACAAATTCCTTTTTTTTTTTCTCTGAAAATAACTTTATTTGTCTGTGTTTCAGGAACATATCTTTGCAGAATACAGAATTCTACTTTTGTTATTGTTTTTCTTCAGGCATGTCATTTTATTGTTTTCTGGTTTCATCTTTATTCAAGGTCAGCCATAACTCTTACTGTTAAATGTAATATGTACTTTTTATCTGGATACTTTTATGATTTTCTCAGTTTGCTTACTCTTGTCCTTTTTATTCAACATTGTATTGAAAGTCCTATCCAGAGAATTTAGGCAAGAAAAAGAAATAAAAGGTATCCAAATCAGATAAGAAGTAGTACAACAGTAGCCATTTGCAGATTACATGATATTACATAGAAAAAAAACCCTAAAGACTCTTTAAAAAGTGGTAGAACCAATAAGCAAAATCCATAAAGTTGCAGGATATAAAATCTATATACAAAAACCAGTCACAATTCTATATACTATATAATAATATACTATCAGTAAAAGAAATTAAGGAAACAATCCCACTTTTATTTGTTTCAAAAAGAATAAAATACCTAGGCGTAAATTTAACCAATTAGGTGGAAGACACTGAAAACTGTAAGATATTGATGAAAGAAACTGAAGAAAAAACAAATATACGGAAAGATATTCCACTATAATTGATTGGAATAATTAGTATTATTAAAATGCCCATGCTGCCCAAAGGAATCTACAGATTCAATGTAATCATTATCAACATTCAAATGGCATTTTTCACAGAAAGAGAACAAAACAATCCTAAAATTTGTTGAGACCACAAACTACCCTCAACACCCAAAATGATCCTGAGAGAGAAGAACAAAACTGGAGGTATCACACTCCCTGATTTCAAACTATACTAGTAAGCCATAGTAATCAATACAATATGATAATATTACCATGAAAACAGACACATGAATCAATGGAACAGAACAGAGCTCATAAACTCACACATATATGGTCAATTTATGACAAAGAAGTCAAGAATATACAATGGGGAAAGGACAGTCTGTTCAACAATTTGTGTTGGGAAAAATGGACAGCCACATGCAAAATAATAAAACTAAACCCCTATCTTAAACCATACAGTAATGCAAAATGGATCAAAGACTTCAAAGTAAGACCTCTAACCATAAAACTCCTTGAAAAAAACATAGGTTGCAATCCCTTTGACACTGGTTTTGATGATGATTTGTTTGGATTTGACACCAAAAACAATGGCAAGAAAATGCAAAATAAACAAGTGGGGTTACTTCAAACTAAAAAGCTTCTTTACAGCAAAGGAAACTATCAGCAAAAATTAAAAGGCAACATACTAGATGGGGGAAATTATTAGCAAGCCATATATTTGATAAGGGGTTGATATCAAAATATATAAAGAACAAATTCAACTCAACAGCAAAAAATAAGTAACAATCCAATTAAAGCAGGACAGATGATATGAATAGATATGTTTCCAAAGAAGACATACAGATAGCCAACAGTAATATGATAAGGCACGCACCATCACTAATTACCAGGGAAACACAAATCAAAACTACACAGAAATCACTTCACACCTGTTAGAATGGGTATAAGCAAAGACAAGGTATAAGTGTTGGTGAGGATGTAGAGAAAAAACTCTTGCATTGTTGGTAGAAATATAAACTGGTATAGCCACTGTGAAAAATAGCATGGAGTTTTCCCAAAAATATTAAGAATAGAACTACCATATAATCCAAATTCCACTTCTGGGTGTTCATCTGAATAAAACAAAATCAGTAACTTGAAAGATATCTGCACCCCCACGTTCACTGCAGCATTGTTTACACTAGCCAGGACTGAAGGTAACCTAAGTGTCCACTGATGGATGAAAGGATAAAAAGCATGTGATACATATACACAATGGAACATTATTCAGCCATAAATAAGATGGAAATCTTACCATTTGTGACAATGTGGATGAACCTTGACGGCATTAAGTGAAAGAAGTCAGACAGTAAAAGACAAATAATGAATGATCTCACTTACAGGTGGAATTTTTAAAAATACTTATTGAATTTAACTTCTCTGAATAGGTACAGAGAAGAGATTGGTAATTAATTGCCAAAGGGAAGGGTAGGAGGTGGAGAAAATGAATGAGGGTATCAAAGATCCAAATTTCACATTGTAAAATAAATAAATTATGGAAATGTAATATACAGATGGCATGCTGCTAAGTCACTTCAGTCGTGTCCGACTCTGTGTGACCCCATAGACGGCAGCCCACCAGGCTCCCCCATCCCTGGGATTCTCCAGGCAAGAATACTGGAGTGGGTTGCCATTTCCTTCTCCAATGCATGAAAGAGAAAAGTGAAAGTGAAGTCGCTCAGGCATGTCTGACTCTTGGCAACCCCATGAACTGCAGCCCACCAGGCTCCTCCACCCATGGGATTTTCCAGGCAAGAGCACTGGAGTGGGGTGCCATTGCCTTCTCTGACAGATGGCATGGTGACTATAATTAATAATACTGTATCATATATTTATTGTATACTGGAAATTTGCTAAAACAGAGGATTCTAAAATTCTTATCACCAGAAAAAAATATAGCAACCTTATATGTCAAAAGATGTTAACTAGACTTACTAAGGTGATCATTTCCTAATATACAAATATCAAATAATTATGTTGAATACCTAAAACTAATATGTTATATGTCAATTGTACTTCAGTAAAAAATTGGAAGTTTTTGCGTAACTTTCCCAATTGACTTTAATGTTTATCTGAAATAACAAAACATGCCTTGACACAAATATATGAAGAAATAAGAAAGAAAACATGTTTAGGATATTAAATGTCACAAACTGGATACTATTAACTGCACTAAAGATAAGTAGGAAACTGTACACACACATACAAACATACATACACACATTCAACTCTCAAAGTAGTGAATATATGCAAATTGAGGAGAAGGGAATTCAGAAAGATGAACCTGGTCCACAGAGCAGCTATTTCTCTAGAGATCACTGTAAATTTTGGAAAAGGTCACTTAGTCTGAGAAGCTGTGCCATGATAATGTAATGTCAGGGTTAGATTTCATGACAAGTGTCATGTTACTAGAGGAGCGAAAGTTACAGTACAGAGCCGCTAACAAGCCAAGTCCTGATAAACCCTTCATGCTCTAGGGACCATATCCAAGGAGTAAGTGTGCACAGGGTATATTCTCATTCTCAATACTATTAATTTCTTATTATTGTTTAAAGTGATTCCAAGATTGCTCATGCCCTCGTTGTCTGCTAGAAGTTTATGCACATCCTCTCTGAATGAACATAATATTATCCTAGGCACCATATTATTAAAATATTATAAGCAGCTTGTATCAACCAATAAAAAATCATCAGGACAATGAGGAAAGTAAAGAAAGTAAATACAACAAAGGGAAAAATATACAATAGAAATAGATGCACAGAGGAAGTGGAGAATAGAATTATCAGATACAGGCTTTAAAAATAATTAAGTTAAAGACTAGTGAGACAAAATCTAGAATTTTAATATAAAGCAGAAAATATAAATGAATAGAGAAAAAAATAACCAAATTAAGATCCCTGAAGATTGGTTTAATAGCATATTAGGCAATGCTAATCAGTGAACTGGTAACCAGGATATAGGTCAAAAAAAAAAAAAAAANATAATTAAGTTAAAGACTAGTGAGACAAAATCTAGAATTTTAATATAAAGCAGAAAATATAAATGAATAGAGAAAAAAATAACCAAATTAAGATCCCTGAAGATTGGTTTAATAGCATATTAGGCAATGCTAATCAGTGAACTGGTAACCAGGATATAGGTCAAAAAAAAAAAAAAAAAAAGAAGAAGGAAATGTAGTGTTTTAAAAAGAATGGAAATTTTAAAAACTAATAAAGGTGATATGGTGACAAGACTAATTTACGTGTAATTAGTGCCCCAGAAAAGAGGAGAGAAAGAATACTTTGACCTTGCCACTCACTGTGATTTTTGTCCATGTAGCTTCTGATAATTAATAATCTTTCTGACCAACCCAGTTGCTATCAGTGAGCCCATTTCTGCAATTTCATCTCCTATCATAAGTCTTCCCATAAAAGAGACACCCCCACTGAATTTCTTAGTGATCCTAACATCCTTTACACTAATTCATTCATTTTTGCCTTAGTAAACTATGTATCCTCTGGGTAGTATGTAAAACATAATCATTGAGTGGAGTTTTTGCCTTACATTGTATATTCATTCCAGCATTCCTACATATCCAAGCCTTTTAATCCCTTCCTGCACTATCTGTCATAGCAATTTTACCACACTAAATGTTAGTGATTGCTTTTATCATACTCCTAGAAGTCATCCCTGGAGAAGGCAATGGCAACCCACTCCAGTACTCTTGTCTGGAAGCTCCCATGGACGAGGGAGCCTGGTGGGCTGCCATCTATGGGGTCGCACGGAGTTGGACACAAGTGAGCAATTTAGCAGCAGCAGCAGAGGTCATCTCACTACCGTGTTTGTATTATCTCCCGGGCTCCTTGTCAAGATGTTGAATCCTATGTCCCATAAGAGTCCTCCTAAATGAATAATCCCTCCCTTATCCAATTTTATCTCCCAGGCCCTTGATCAAGAATCATCAGAATCTAATCCCATGCTTAATCTCTCAGCTCCTGCCAGAACACACAGTCTAGGACTTAATCTCTCAGCTCCTGCCAGAACACACAGGCTAAATTTTGCTGCCCAGTCTTTTGAGCATAGGCTCTTTCCTCTTTTATCAGATGCAGGTGTCCCCAGCTGAGTTATAATTTAACCCTAGTTACTCTCCTATTAACCCAGAGGGGTAGTACAGGCAGTGGACCTGCCTCTGAGCTTTCTACTTGTGAAGACTCAGAAATTTCAGAGTAATCCAAGGATTCACAATTTGAGGGTTCCTATTCTTCCCCAATCAGGTTCCCAATCTTGACATAGATGACTTGTCTTTACTGTGAATTTAATACTCAGATCTTGGCTACTTTTACAATGACGTCCTGATCCTGGTCCTTAGCTTTCTCTGCTCTCCACACTGCAGGAGAGGAGAGCTGTTTGTACACAACCAAGGAGTTCTCTTTGCTTGCTCAATTTAGCTTTTAATTGATGAATTACTCCCTAAAAAAATTACTTTGTAAAAACAATTTTTTTTCTAAATATCAACCGAGTCCAATAGTGACTTCTCAATTTCATTGTCCTTGTAAATTTTTTTCCATCTTTCTCAGAGGTCTGATCTATGTTGTCAGTGAAGGCATTCCTTTCTATAAGGTTATCATTGCAGTCCAATCCAACGCTTGTGGAAGTCTAATAATTGGACACCTACCTTGTATAGATATCTGGTCTTCACCTACCTTCTACACCAAGGATGGCAGTCCTCACTGTTAGCTGGGTGGCAAATGATCCAACTCAAAAATTCCACCTTCATATCTACTTTCTTGGACCATTCCTGGCATCAACTGCTACAGGTTGGGTTCCCCAGAAGAAGATACTTAGCTGCATATTATCATGTTATAGATGTGTTGAGGATGTTCCTGGGATCAGCAACTATAGAAGAAAGAGGAAAAAGGCAAAACTGGTCAGAAGGAAAAGTTGAGCTCTAATGCTGTCTCTGCAAAAGTCTTAGCCTACCCTGAGGGGAGTTCTGAAGATGAGAGGATTCTTTGAATTTTTCCAAATTGGATACATCCCTACACTGATCAGTTATTGGGTGTAGAAAACTCCACAAAGTTCTCTGAAGGGTGTTGTCTGGTAAAACCTGTCTACTTTAGCCTGCTCAATAGACATGGCACTAAATCTTCATTTCTGAGGGGTATTTGAGTGGCATATTAGAGCCACTACCAAAATGTAATATTATAACAAATATATCTCAAAGACTGATGAAACAAGCAAAAACCAAAATCAATAGGATATAAATGATTGAAACAACATGATTAACACTATTGACTTCTTTTTAAATTGGAGTATAGTTGATCTGCAAAGTTGTGTTAGTTGCAGGTATACAGCACAGTGATTCAGTTACTATAGTACCCTTATTGTTTATCTAATTTTATATATAGTAAAAACACCATTGACTTGAACTGGTATCAGATCACTGTACTTAACAACTGCAAAACATTTTTTTTTCAAATGCTATCTGAACATTTACCCATATTGACTTAACTATATCATTTAAATACTGGCGCACAATTAAGCACATTTCTACAAAGTTCAAAGGGCTGAAATTATAGATTGTGTTCTATAACCAGAGGGGAATAAGCTAGAAATTAAAAACAAAACTATAACCACAAAAAAATCCCCATATGTTAGGCTATTAAGTGTATATATCTGAATAACTCAAGTCAAGAATGAGTTAGATAAAAAATGGAAATTTATCATGCTTTTAATTGAATATAATGAAAATATGACATTTTCCTACTAGTAAGATGCAGGTAATACCATTCTTGTTGGCACTCTTAAATGTAAATATCAGAAAAGAAGTCTGATAAAACTCAACTCAAGAAGTCAGAAAAAGAAGAGCAAATTAAACTCATTTTTAGAGATGAGAACATTATGCTTATATTAAAAGTAGCATTGCTGGAGAGGGTGTGGAGAAAAGGGAACCCTCTTACACTGTTGGTGGGAATGCAAACTAGTACAGCCACTATGGAGAACAGTGTGGAGATTCCTTAAAAAACTGGAAACAGAACTGCCTTATGACCCAGCAATCCCACTGCTGGGCATACACACCAAGGAAACCAGAAATGAAAGAGACACGTGTACCCCAATGTTCATCGCAGCACTGTTTATAATTGCCAGGACATGGAAACAACCTAGATGTCCATCAGCAGATGAATGGATAAGAAAGCTGTGGTACATATACACAATGGAGTATTACTCAGCCATTAAAAAGAATACATTTGAATCAGTTCTAATGAGGTGGATGAAACTGGAGCCGATTATACAGAGTGAAGTAAGCCAGAAAGAAAAACACCAATACAGTATACTAACACATATATATGGAATTTAGAAAGATGGTAATGATAACCCTCTATGTGAGACAGCAAAAGAGACAGATGTATAGAACGGATTTTCGGACTCTGTGGGAGAGGGAGAGGGTGGGATGATTTGGAAGAATGGCATTGAAACATGTATACTATNCCGATTATACAGAGTGAAGTAAGCCAGAAAGAAAAACACCGATACAGTATACTAACACATATATATGGAATTTAGAAAGATGGTAATGATAACCCTCTATGTGAGACAGCAAAAGAGACAGATGTATAGAACGGATTTTCGGACTCTGTGGGAGAGGGAGAGGGTGGGATGATTTGGAAGAATAGCATTGAAACATGTATACTATCAGGTAAGAAACGAATCGCCAGTCTATGTTCAATACAGGATACAGGATGCTTGGGGCTGGTGCACGGGGATGATTCAGAGAGATGATATGAGGTGGGACATGAGAGGGGGGTTCAGGATTGGGAATTCATGTACACCTGTAGCTGATTCATGCCAATGTATGACAGAACCAATACAGTATTGTAAAGCAAAATAAAGTAAAAATAAAATAAAATAAAATAAAATTAGCATTGGTCTATTTTATTTAAATTTTTTTCATAATGTAAAGGTTTGAAAATAGTACAAATTCAGTTCCTAAATTCCACAAAGGAAAATATATGTATACATAAATAGAAAAGTTGAAAAAGGGCATAAATGTGTAGTTTAATTACATGAAAGAGTCATGGGCAATAAAAATCAGATTTAAGGTGAAATAACTTTTAAATTGGTCAGGTTATAAATGAAAAGCATTTTGTCAGAAACTAGCCATGACTTAATTTTACCAGAAGGACTTTACTGAACAGGGACTTTAGTAAGTAGTTGACAGTACACTGCATTTGTGCTTTGAAAAATACAAGCTCATGGCCCCTAAAAGTAATAATGTTAGTGCTTTTATATGGAAATACATTCTGAAGCTGTTCATATTGCTCCTGCTTGTGAGCATGTGTGAGAATCCATGTGGCCTGACTCAAATGCATGCAGATTTGAAACACTGTAGACCACCCATGACAATAGTACATGCCCAGTTTCTTTTAATACTATACTAGAATTCCTATCCAGAACAGCACATGGGAAAAGTTGAAGAAAGTTCCAGGGAAGAACTAAATAAATCATTATTCACAAATGACATGTTGGTGTTCATAGAAAATTCAAAATATCTACAACTTACTACTATTTAGCAAGCTCCATAGACACAAGATCAACATATAAAAGTCAAATGTATTTAAATACAAACACCCTGAAAATTAGAAAATGAACAAAATTCATTCACACTTTTATGATATATCAAAATAACATTAAGTATTCAGATAAAAATCAAATAAAAGATTTATAAGTCCTCTTCACAGAAACTATGAAATATTGAAAGAAATCAAAGGGCAAAATAAACGGAAGAAATAACATTCAAGAATTTGAAGATTCAGTACCATAAAATGGAAAATTCCTCCCAAAATTGTTCTACAGATTCAGTACAATACAGTCCCAATCTAAAGCCCAGCAAGTATTTGGGCGTGGAGGTTGGACAGGAAGTTCTGGGGAGAGAAACTGATAAACTGTGCAAAAAATGTCAAAGACAAAAGACAGTTTTGAGGAGAAATAACAGAGAATATATACCATATATAAAGACTTAAATTAGCCTTGTAAGAAATTAAGACAGAATTCTATTGATGCAAAGGAAGACAAATAGCCAATGGAAGCCATGGAAATTTCAGACAGAGCCATACATGTATGAACCTTTAACTCATGACAGAGATGGTACTGATATTATATTTTAATAAGTACTAACATGGAAAAAACTTGTATCCTTCCTGCACCCTCCACCCTAACATACATACAAACACACACACACACACCCCACATACACACACGTTAATTCCAGATGGGCCCCAAATGGAAATGTGAACCATGAAGGGTCTGGATAATCTAATAAGAGAAGATCTTGATTAGCTTGGTATAGTAGGCTGAATTAATGACCTCCTAATCTGTGAATCCTGTAAACAGCATTTTATTCGGCAAAAGCAATTTTTCCGGTGTGATTAAGAATCTTTAGGTTCAGAAATTATCAAGGATTATCTGAAATGCAATCACATCTTTTCTTATAAAAGAAGGCAGAGGGGGATGTGACTATATAGAAGAGGTGAAGGCAATGTAAAGAGGCAGAGATGGGATAAGGCAGCCACTAACCGAAGATTGTCAGCAGTCATCAAAAGCTGGAAGAGGCATAAAAGGGATTTTCCCAAAACCTCCAGAGGGCTCACAGCCATACAAACACCTTGATTTCAGCCCAGTGATGCTAATTTTCAATTTTGGTTCAACAGCTGTGGTAGAATAAATTGTTCTTTTAAGCCACCAAGTTGTTGGCAACTTGTTATAACAGCCACAGGAAACAAATATACACAGGACAAAGATTACCAAAACTGGTCATGATAAAAAGATTCATCTTAAAGGAAAATTTGATGAATTAGATTTTATTAAAATTAAGACTGTCTATTAATCAAAAGACATTAAGAAAATGAAAAAAGAAAACTAGAAATGAAACAAGATATTTACAACACATAAACGGATTTCTGTTCAGGAAAAGATATGTAAATCAGAAAGATATAAAAACAGGCAACCTGATAGAAAATTTAAAAAAAGATTTGGAGAGACACTCAATAAAATAGCCTATCAACATAGTTAATAAATAAAAAGTTAGCAACACTACTACTCATCAAGAAATACAAAGTAAACCTTCAGTTCAGTTCCGTTCAGTTCAGTTGCTCAGTCATGTCCAACTCTTTGCGACCCCATGAATCATAGCACGCCAGGCCTCCCTGTCCATCACAAACTCCTAGAGTTCACTCAAACTCAGGTTCATCGAGTCAGTGATGCCATCCAGCCATCTCATCCTCTGTCGTCCCCTTCTCCTCCTGCACCCAATCCCTCCCAGCATCAGAGTCTTTTCCAATGAGTCAACTCTTTGCATGAGGTGGCCAAAGTACTGCAGTTTTAGCTTTAGCATCATTCCTTTCAAAGAACACTCAGGGCTGATACCCTTTAGAATGGACTGGTTGGATCTCCTTGAAGTCCAAGGGACTCTCAAGAGTCTTCTCCAACACCACGGTTCAAAAGCATCAATTCTTGGGCACTCAGCTTTCTTCACGGTCCAACTCTCACATCCATACATGACTACTGGAAAAACCATAGCCTTGACTAGACAGACCTTTGTTGGCAAAGTAATGTCTCTGCTTTTCAATAT
>SJYX01012336.1:26602-76293 GCA_006410675.1 Oreotragus oreotragus
TGCCTTTCTTTGGGATTGGAATGAAAACTGACCTTTTCCAGTCCTGTGGCCACTGCTGAGTTTTCCAAATTTGCTAGCATATTAAGTGCAGCACTTTCTCAGCCTCATCTTTCAGGATTTGAAATAGCTCAACTGGAATTCCTACAATTACAGCTCCTCCAGAATGGCTTTGGTTAAAGGGACTGACAATATCAAGTGCTGGGATGGTTGTGAACATTGGAAATGCTGCAGCTGGGAATATAATTTGGTAACTACCTTGGCTATGTGTTTGGCAGTACCTACTGAAGCTGAACGTACAACATCTTATGACCCTAAAATCCCATCATATCCTTGGATACGTTCACAAAACATGCATGTGTGCACCAAAGACAAGCACAAAATCATTTACAGTATATTGTTTGTAATAACCCCAAACATGAAACACACATACCCATTAGCAGTAAAATGGGTAAATTGTGGTATACTAACAAAAAGTAAATAAAATAAAAACAAAAAATTAATAAAAGGAAACTATACACTATCTAGTGTTGAAAATAAACAAAGTATTATCATAAAGAAATGGGTGAATTTTACAGACACATTGTTGAGGAAAAGAAGCCAAATATATAATAATACATTGTTTACTATGCCATTTTAATATAGTTCAAAAAAAGGCAGTCAAAACTAAAATGTGATATTAGAAGTTAGAAAGTGGTTACCTCTAGGAGATGTTACTCATAGAGAAGGAGAATGTGAAGGTGGTTAATGATGTGCAAATGATGTTTCATGTCTTAATCTGTGTAGTAATTTCATGAGTTAGTGCATTTAGTGGGATTGCATTAAACTTTAATAATTTGTACATATTCGTATATTTTATTTTGATTTTAAGTCTATTTAAAAATTTCAGTTTGGCTCTTTTAAACCATTTTAGTCTTCCAATTATAAACTACCAGAAATGACCTTGTTGAAATTTTTAATGAAACTGCTTTGGACATTTTAACACAAATTGAATAAGTGTTACTATGAGAAAAATGAATGTTTTTAAATATTACATCCCCCATACACAAGGATGAGAAATGTTTTCACTTATTTTGTATTTCTTATGTCCTTCAGTGATTATATACACATTTTTTTCCTCCTATACAAACCTTACACTTTGTTTACAGCCTTATGGGGTCAGTTGCTACCATGAAAAGTATTTTTAACTAGCTGTTGGTACATAGAAAATTATCCTTTGTACTATTAATGTTGATGCTTTTAAATTTTTTCACATCAGCAATTATTTCATCAGCAAACAGTGAAGTTTTATTTTTCCTTTGCCAAAATTTTATCTCTTCTTTTAAAAAAACTTACTTTATTGAACCCCTTGAGTGAAATATTAGATAGAAGCCATTACAGCTGGATTTCTTGCTTGTTCTTGACCTTAAATTGAAAGCTTCTAGTATTTATGCCTTAATTATCATTTGTTTGGGGATTTGAGAAATTAAAATATTTTTTCAACTAGTCGACAAGTCTTGCATTTGGGGATTAAATTCTACTTTACTCTGATGTATTTTAACTGTGTATTACTTTATATATTTTGATAATTATTTTTAGAATTTTGCCTCTATGTTTGCCTCTATGTTTATAGATATTCATCTTTTCCTTTTCTTGCTGTTCTTATCTGGTTTGGTGGTAGCTCTTCAGAGTGATTTGGAAGACCTATTGCTCAGCATAGTATATTAGATTAACATTATCTTTTTTTAACATTCTGTGAAATACCCTTGTAAGTGCTTATAAATTTAGGACTCTGAGAAAGTGTCTGAAAGTGAAAGCCACTCAGTCATATCTGACTCTTTGCAACCCCATGGACTATAGCCTACCAGGCTCCTCTCTTCATGGAATTCTCCAGGTCAGAGTACTGGAGTAGGTAGCATTCTCTTCTCCAGGGGATTTTCCCAGCCCAAGGATTGAACCTAGGTCTCCCACATTGAAGGCAGATTCTTTACTGTCTGAGCCACCAGGGAAGCAGGACTTTGAGGGGGGAGTGGAGGGGGGGGGAGGCAAAGAACAGAACACCAATTCAGTTTCTTTAGTAATTATAGGTCTCTTCAGATTTTTACTTCTTGAGACCATTTTAATACTTTAAGTGTTTTTCAGTAAATTATCTATTTCATTTAACTTTTCAAATTCATTGACATTCATTTTTGTTGCTATTTGAATATATAATCTCTATCTTATTTTTATAACTAATGCTGCTTTTTGCATCTTCTTTTTAAGATCTATTGAGCTCTACTGATATTTTTTTTAAATGCACAGATTTAATATTGTGATGAGATTGGACATATGCACATCACTACAATCAAGATGCTAAATATATCCATCCTCCAAAAATTTCCTTGTGTGATTTTGTGTCTTACAAACACTTAACATGAGATCTATTCTTTTAACAAACTTTGAAGTGCGCAATAATGTGTTATTAACTATATATAGGCACTATGTTATAAAGCATCTCTCTAGAACTTAATGGAAGCTTATATCTATATTCCATATCCCTTCACCCTATTCCCTGAAAACCATTATTCTATTCTCTGCTTCTGTGAGTTTGGTTATTTTAGAAACTTTATGTAAGTGGAATCATATAGCATTTGTCTTTATGTGACTTGCTGATTTCACTTAGCAAAATATATTCCAGGTTCATCCACATTGTCACAAATGTAGGGTACCTGTCTGTTTTTAAGACTGAATGATATTGCATTGAAATGTATTGAAATGTCACATTCTGTTTATCCATCCATCTGTTGATGGACATTTGGGTTTTTTCCATATGTTGACTATTGTAAATAATGTTGCAATGCATATGAGGATGTGGATACCTTTTTGAACTCTTGATTATCCTTTCTTTCTAATAATTGTTACTAGAGGGTAGTTTATTAATCTTTTCAAATCATCAGCTCTGGTTTTAGCTGATCTTTGCTATTATCTCTTTGTGAAATATATTTTTTAATTCCACACAATTGGATTTAAAGTGATCTGTCAATTTAGTTACATACAGTGGGAGATATATTTGGCTAGTGTACCAATATGAGTCATTTTTAATGGAATTTACTCCATTACTATATGGAATGTAATTCACATTATTATTGAATTAATGCAAAGAAAGATTTTTTAGAAATGCTTGTATAAGCATGGCTAGATGGATGATTTCTATGCTCTAATTAAGGCATATTTCTCTCATAAGTACCAAATTTACTCCTTAGGAATCATTTTGTTCTTTCCTCTTCATTGTCTATCACATAATAAATACTCAGTCTTATATGTTGCACTGAAATGAAGTACGCAAACTAACAAATTTTGCAGATCCTGTCATTTTTGTTAATTCCAGTTGTATATCCTTCTCATCTATACTGACTCATTCCAAAAGCAGATATCTAGCACTATCCTGAGCTTGACAACACAATGGTACACAATTCAAGGAAGATCCTAATCACAGAGCTTACATTCATCTGTGAGGAAACTCAAAAAATAGACAAGAAGAGATGTGTATAAGAGACAGGTCTTATATGTTGCACTGAAATGAAGTACGCAAACTAACAAATTTTGCAGATCCTGTCATTTTTCTTAATTCCAGTTGTATATCCTTCTCATCTTTACTGACTCATTCCAAAAGCAGATATCTAGCACTATCCTGAGCTTGACAACACAATGGTACACACTTCAAGGAAGATCCTAATCACAGAGCTTACATTCATCTGTGAGGAAACTCAAAAAATAGACAAGTAAAGAAAGACAATATTAAGAAGTGATCAAGAATTATTTTTCTTAAATTCCACTGTGATAGAATTAAGCATAATTAAACAGGTACAGGGAGGAGGCACACATTATACAAAATGAAATGATCAACAAAATTCTCCTTGAAAAATATTTGCAAGACCATAACTATGAAAATGAACCAGCCATGAAAAACTTATTGCGAATTCAGTGAAGGAAAAGGATGTAACAAATGCAAAGACCACAAGAGAAGAAAGACCTTTGCATGCTTGAGTAAGAGAAAGAAAGCTGTTGTAGCTGGAACCTAGAAAAAGAAGTGATGAACAGAAAATAGAATAGGTGAAATGCAGATCGTGTGATATCTTGTAAGCAAAGGAAGCACTTGGTTTTGAGTCTCAATACAATAATAAGTCATTAAAGAGTTTTTATTGTTGTTTTATTTGTGGTTTATGTTTTAACAGAGAGCCATGACCTGATTTCAGTTTTTAAAAGAGCTTAATTACAACCTACAAAGAATGGCTTGTAAGCAACAAAAGAGTAGAAATCAAGTTGAAAGTGAAAGTGAAGTCGCTCAGTCATGTCCTACTCTTGGCGACCCCAAGGACTGCAGCCCACCAGGCTCCTCCATCCATGGGATTTTCCAGGCAAGAGTACTGGAGTGGGCTGCCATTTCCTTCCCCAGGGGATCTTCCCAACCCAGGAATCGAACCCGGGTCTCCCGCATTGCAGACAGATGCTTTACCATCTGAGCCACCAGGGAAGCCAAGTTATTACAGTTTAAAGATGACATGGATTTGGACCATCACAATAAGAGTGGATGTAGAAAGAAGTGAACCAATTCATGACACAAATTAAAGACAAATCAATCAGGATCCATTGATGAATTAAATATAAGGGATGGACATGAAGGAAAGGGAGAAATAAAGGAAAATCCAGGGTTGGTGGCTTGAGAAGATGAGCACTAGCATAATGGTATATTACAGTACAGTGGTCACGATGCCAAATTTGTTCCCACTAATTATATCGCAAAGATACTTTCTAATAGTATAGAGACAGTAAAATACAATGTGAGGAGAAATTAATTACGGGTCAGAGGACTTTGATAGGCTACTTGCTGTACAAGGCTTTCTTGCAAACCAAAAATATAAATATAATTACCAAATGATTGTGCAAATTAAATGAGATAGCACAGGCAAAAGTAATCAGCACAATTTACTCAGTATGTATTGGTTAAATCTAAATATAGATACATTTTGATCACCTTGATGACTGATGGAAAACATTCTGGTACCACTGGATTTGTTTTTTTTTTGTTTTTTTTTTTTTTACCTTTTAAAAAAATCTCATAGAGATTAATACCCTATTCTAAAATGTCATACATTTATCTATCATTTCTTCAAGAAGGTGACTTCTTTAGATGTTAATCTTGTCAAGTTTAATATAGAGATTTAGCTTTACTTAAAGAGGTTAATTTGTAGATGCTATCAGTATATTTTCTAAAATATGTCAAGCAATAAACTGTCAAAACAGGAATAAAAGGAAGGCGTTAAATAATTTGACATTAGGTTGTTTGGGGGTAAATTCCATCTCAGTTCTTTCTTATAGTCTGCGCAAATCAATTAAATCTCTCTAAAAAGAGGTTTAATTATGGTAGCAGAGGAGTAGAATAGATGATCTTTTAAACCATATTTATGTCAGGCCTCTAGGATGGGAGGAAATACACTGCATTCCTTGCTGATAATAGTTAATCAGATAATGAGTTTATATACATAAAAATCCTATGTCAGAATAGCATTGAAATTTGTATACTATCATGTAAGAAATGAATTGCCAGTCTATGTTCAATGCAGGATGCAGGACGCTTGGGGCTGGTGTATGGGGATGATCTGGAGGGATGATGTAGGGTGGGAGGTAGGAGGGGGGTTCATGTTTGGGAGTTCGTGTAAAAAAATAAATAAATACAAAAATAAAATAAAATAAAATAAAAGGGAAAAAAAATCCTCTATCAGTTCTAAAGTATAATTAATTCTTTCTGCAAATGTTTACTGAGTATATTCTATGTCCCTGACCAAGCACATATATTCTTAGAGCTAACAGTCCAGTTGCAGGAAAATAAGGAATAATTGAATGAATAAGTTGATCAGTCCATAAAAAACACAAGATAATTATTAAGGCCAAGAAAGAAAGAAACAGGAAGATGTAGGAAACAGAAAGTAACTTAACTGGGTGGGTTTCTTTACTCAATGTAGGCCCTGTGCAGGAATTATCATTTCAGCTGGAGGTTGAAAGATGAAAGTAACCCAGCCTCATGATCCAATGAAGACAGAGTTCTTGAGATAAAAACAAGTATAAATGTCTAAGCTGGGAATAAGGTTTACTGTTGAAGCAAAATGAGAAAACTAAAATGGACCAAGAAGAAGAAACAGGAGAGAGCACAGTATGAGAAGAGGTGTGAGAGTAGGCAGAGGCCAGCTCACTGATGAGTGCATAGGCCATGGAAAGTAATTTGAATTTCTTTTAGCATGATGGAAAATATGTGTAAGATCTAAGCAGTAGAGCTACATACTTCAAAATAACCAATTGCCAAGATTAGAGACAAATGGATCATTTAGCAGGCTAATAATCATGGAGGCAGTAATTATGGAAAAGATGAAAAGTGATAAGGTGTGGGAAATATATTTAACATAGGGTTAAATTGCTGGTGGGTTGGATGTACAGAACAAGGAAGGCAATAGTGACTCCTATATATACTTTTTTATATATAGGCAGCATCACTTACTGAGATGTAGAAGGCTAGAACAGGAGCAGGATGATGGAAACTGAGGGGTGGAACCAAAAGTGAGTGTTTTCTTGGAAACAAATGAAGTTTAGAATACCAACTACGCATCTATATGAAGCTTTTGTAAAGGTTAAGAAAAGTATATCATTCTTAAGCTCAGAGATTGGGGCTGAATATATAAACTTAATAGTCATGAACATAAGATGCTATTAAAAGTCACAGGACTACATTAGATCATATAAGGAGAGAGTGTGGACCTGAAAATAATTCTGAGATTTCTAAGTTGAGCAACAAGGATTGACCACTGGACTTATCAAGATGGAAGGCACTGGGGACTTTGACAAAAGCAGTTTCAGTAGATCATGGGAAAAATGTTTAACTGAAGTGGACTGAAAAGTAGAGGCGGGGAGAGAATAGTATAAATAGTGTGTCTAGAATACATGTGTGAAAAAGAGCAGACAAATAGGGTAGGCACTAGAGGAATATCGTGAAGACTAGAATTTATTAAAAATAAGAATATATTGGGGAAGATACTGTAATTTTTTCCTAATTTTCATGACAATTTTCAGATAGAAGAAATTAAATTGATTGTGAAAAGAAATAAGCTACACCTGCAGAAGCAAAATCCTTGAGTATATCACAAGCAAAGAATCTAACAACTGGGTTGATCAAATGGAAACAAATGGCTTTCCATTGGCACAGCGAGGTTTTACTAATTTCAAAATATTTCCCTTAAATATGCATTATTTTACTCGTGAGTTTTTTACTGAATTAATCTGAAATGTACAAGCCCTGGATTTGCTACAGAATGAGAACTTATTTTATTTTTTTTTATTTTTAATTTTGGAAATTCTGCAGAAATTAGAACTCTTACCTTGGTTTGAACTAAAGAGGGGACATGGGGAGGGGAGAGGGATGGGTTTGTCCAGCATGCTTGTATGTATATTTCAGAACCTTTTTTAAATGTAAAAACTGTACATTTCTGGGAAGTTCTGAATTTCTTTTGTTTCCTTTTTCCTTCAAGCATTTTGCAGTGAGCTTCTTTTATATATAGCAAACAATTTGAAAGAATACAAAAATATGTGAAGTTCATTTAAAAAAAAACTACAGTATAGCACTGGTACAGTACACTAAAAGACTTTGATAAAAAAAGGTTCCTCTGTCTGTGGGATTTCCTAGGCAAGAATACTTGAGTGGGTTGTCATTTCCTTCTCCAGGGGAGTCCAACTGACTTGATTCAAATATCAGCTCACTGTGACCATGAAAAAATCTGCTTGTGTCTCAGTCTTCCATCTGTTAAGATGGGGATAATAATAGTACCTACCTCAGAGGTACTTTTGAGATAAGGCAAATGAAACTGTCAGACCCACAGTAGACAAGGAGTACCAAACAAATGTGGTTGCTATTGTTGTCATTACTATTATTACAGCAATGTTATGTTACTATGTGCTGTGCTATGCTTAGCTGTTTAGTCAGGTCCGACTCTTTGAGAACCCATGCACTGTAGCCCTCCAGGATGATCTATCCATGGAATTCTCCAGGCAAGAATACTAGAGTGGGTACCCATTCCCTTCTCCAGGAGATCTTCCCTATCCAGGGATTGAACTTACATCCCCAGTGTTTCCTGCATTGCAGGCAGACTCTTTACCGTTGAGCCACCAGGGAAACACATAATAACCCTTATCAGCAATTAATAACTTGGAACCAAATTGGACATATAAAAGAATCAAACCTTGTAATGAAATGCTCCTTGGGGAGAATATTAGGAAAATGAGCTTGGAGCTTATTAGAGTCAGTATTTATTTGGGTAGTTTCTGTTGCACATAAATTTATATTCTTTCAAAAAACCACTAGAGAAATAGTTTCCCTGTATTTGTCTCTCTCTTTTAGTAAAAAAAAAAAAAAATAGCAAATAGAATCAAATGGTTTGTGCACAATAAATATGCTCTGCCTTGAACTGTGTATTACATAGAATCCTAAAACAAAGGTTTCACTAATGTATATTACTGAGTATTATACTGAGTCTTGGAAACAGAAAGTAGTTCAAATATATTCAACCCAGAATATTTTCATATATTCAGTGCACTAAAAGGTAACAGAAATGCACTCTTTCCCTGTATCATTGATATAAACTCCTCTTTATATAATAAACTTTTCTGGAAATGAAGCAAAAATAATTTTTAAATTCTCATAAGGATACTGATGAAACATACTGTCTAATACCCTTTGTACTGTCAGGAAGGATATATCTTTCACAAAACAAGATGAGAGAGTAGAAACAACTATACTAGGTTGAACCATATGAAACTCCCAAAATTTGATCCCTTTTTGTTGGCAAAGATATTTTCATGATTCAGCTTAATAGATGAGAACAAGAGTGGAAAATTACATTAACCAGGCATATGCTTGAGATACCTATAAGCAGTCAGTTTCCCAAGTGAGATTAAATAATAGATAGAATCTAAATTTTGTAAATAACTAAAACTTCTAAACAGATGAAAGCCATATATGTATTGAACTTTTAACTAACTTTTAGGAAATCATGTGAAAAAAGAATAAATTTTTATACTAAGATGAAGAATATGAACATTCAATTTTGTTCTATTATCTAAGAAATGACAGTTTATAGCTATTTAAAATTTTCACGCCTATTTTAAAGGGCATTTTTCCCCTACTTTCATTTTACCACATCCTCAGAACTTTCCAAAATCCAAGAGCCACCCCAGAAGCTCCACATTAAATGTCAGATCATCTGTTGTCTACTACATTGCCTTTTTAATACAAGCTTGATATTATCTAATTAGGGAGAACTTTAACTTTGGGGGGATGAAATTATGTGAAAGCTCAATTCTTTATTTCAAAGCTTCTGCTAAAGCTGTCCTCAGCCTCAAGGAACTGGTTAAGGAGTCCATCATCCCACTGCTTGATCATACCATCTAGCCTCACCCAGTGTCCCTTCGATGGTCACAGGAAGTCAGAAAAAGCTCTGGTGAGACCAGCAATTGGAGGTCAGTAAGAATCAGTAAAAGGTCAGCAGCTTCAGTTTGATCTTTCTCCTTCTAGATTCACATACATTAAATACAAAAGTCTCCAAAGAGTCAATGCTTAAGGTTAAGCAGTAAAAAAAGAACTGGGGATGTATTTAACAATGATACTTCCACAAATTTTTTATATGTGTGTGTGTGTGTGTGTGCATGTGCGTGTGCGTGTGTGCGCGTGTGTGTGTGTGTGTGTGTGATAGATTCACACAATAGCTTAGGGCAGGTCTCATCTGTTTTATCACATACAGGTGGAACACTTTTGACCCAAAATTTATAAGAAACATGCCAATTCACAAGTGGCAGGGTTGTTTTTTTGTTCACTAAAATTAAATCAGAAAAAAATTTTGAGAGTATAGTTTGATAACTAATGTATGCCTGAGTTAGCTCATCTTATTATAAAAGCAAAACAGGAGTTCTTCAGCAGTAGATAATGCTTTTTTGTTCATAAAAGCCTTTTAAAAGTGATTTCATTTAATCATTAGTAGGTAACATTGAAGGTATATAAAATCCCATTTGACTGTTGAGGAAAAGGAAGTCTAAATTGAGCAGATTTGCACAAGTTGATATAGCAAGTAGTGAAATAAAACTAAAATTCTTATTACCTGACTATATACACATCTCTCTTTCTTAGGACATACTAAATATATCATGGCATATATGAAGAGATTCTCAGTAAGCCTTAAGCATTATACTGTCCTTTATTCCCTGTTCCTTTCAGAGACTTGGCCATCATCAGTTCTTGTCATTACGTGGTTTTTTGCTTATAGTCATGGTCAGTGAACAATCAATGACTTCCCTGAACTCACAATATCAGTCTAGGTCCTCTTAGTTGTATTTAAGTCCTAAAAGAGGCCCTGGGAGAGGACTCTGAGTCAAGCAAAACAAAATAATCCAAAGAACGAACAAATAAAACAGAAATAACCAAAATAAAACAAAAAAAAAGAGATAAACATAACAAAATACAAATAAGCAAAACAAAACTGCTCAAGAAACCCAGTTTTTGCACTAACTATTCTAAACTCTATTTTTTTTAAATATTTTTCTGCATTCTTTTGTGTACCATGCTATTCCAATGAACAGAGTACTGACTTGTAGAAAAAAAGATAACATTAAGATTAACTTTTTCTTTATGTGGTTCTCCTATCATTGTAAGAATGAATAGTTCTTTAGCTTTCAAGGTTATTATAAATTCTGGTGATAATAAAAGTTAAAAATCTTGAAAGGAAAGTGAAGTCGCTCAGTCGTGTCCGACTCTTTGCAACCCCAGGGACTGTAGCCTACCAGCTCCTCCATCCATGGGATTTTCCAGGCAAAGGTACTGGAATGGGTTGCCATTTCCTTCTCCAGAGGATCTTCCTGACCCGGGGATTGAACCCAGGTCTATCTGCATTGCAGGCAAACGCTTGTATTTCCACATACTATTGTATTGCCTTCTTATATATGATACATGGGCTTCCCTGGTGGCTCAGATGATAAAGAATCTGCCTGCAATGCAGGAGACCCGGGTTCAATCCTTGGGTCTGGAAGATCCCCTGGAGAAGAGAATGGCTACCCACTCCAGTATTCTTGCCTAGAGAATTCCATGAACAGAGGAGGCCTGGAGGGCTACCGTCCATGGGGTCACAAAGAGTCAGACAAAACTGAATGACTCACACTTTTACTTTCACATGTGATACTTAGAAAACTAAGCTCTTGGAACATATTTTTTGATGATTTCTTTACAGCTTTATCGATACTTACTATGCTGTTCAAGCATGATTTGAGAAAACTATACCATTGATATCTTAGCTAAGTTTGCTGGGGTTTTTTTTGTTTGTTTTTTATAGCAACAGTAGTGTTAATATTAGGAATTCAAATTATTTGAGGGTAGAGAAAAACAGATGTAAACTGTAATCAAACAAATTCTTATTGCTGTTGTGTGTATGTAACAATATTACAAATAAAGATGTTAGTCCATGCATGGTATAAATAACAAAAAAAATTGCTCAGCTGTAAGGTGTAGACTGAATTAACTTAGTCTTCCTAACTGTGAAGACATTTGTAGGCAATTCCAAGAATGTTAAAACTTTAGATCTTGGGGGAAAAACGTGATGCTAAAGTCGTAAGATTTGATACTCCTGAAACAATATACCATTTAGCCTTCATTGGGAAGATAAGAATATTGTGCAGTGGGCTGCAGGGAACTTGAATTAGCTCAGTCAATTAAGTCATGAATTAGTCTTCCTAACTGTGAAGACATTTGTAGGCAATTCCAAGAATGTTAAAACTTTAGATCTTGGGGGAAAAACGTGATGCTAAAGTCGTAAGATTTGATACTCCTGAAACAATATACCATTTAGCCTTCATTGGGAAGATAAGAATATTGTGCAGTGGGCTGCAGGGAACTTGAATTAGCTCAGTCAATTAAGTCATGATTAATTTATGTTAGATGCTGCTCTCCTGAGTCTGTAAAAGACAAGATTTTAGTTAGCCAGCAGTATTTAATAAAAGTCTTTAAAAATGAATTCTAGAGAGAGAAAAATCGACTATTGACACAATCAATGGACAGCAAGAGTCCCGTTTTAATTTGTGTCAATGGAAGTTAAAATAAATTTAGAAACTACTAAGAACAGGGTTGCTCCCTTCAAATGGATGACCAAATTTCCCAGATAAGTTATTAGCATTAGCATGGCTTATACAGCAGCGCTGCCTGGACGTGTGACAAATCATAAGTATGCACAAGAGCAAAGCCTTTCTTTCCTTGCAGCAATTGCTGCCGCTAGTGATAAGTTCATGTTCTCTCTGGGTCTAACAAGAAACATTCAATTTTCTAGCGCCTTCAGTCAAAAATGATTCTGCAGAGGCTGTGAGTAGATTTTGATTACTCTAATTATCCATCTGAACATAACACATGAGCCTAATGGGCCTTTGTGTATTTAGGGTACATTGAGGGAGCATGCGGTTGTAGACCTAGCTGGGTTCCTAAACCACAGAGTAAATAACAGAGGGCTCATGCCATCTGTTCACAGGAAAAAGCAAGAATGAATCTTGTAGAAAATGCTGCAGCTGCATTCACACAGTGGCTCAGGTAACCTAAATATGGTGGAAAGCATTTCATTGAAGACAAGAGTAGCACCTAGGATTGATCTTTCTTTAAAAGAAACCAACGAGGGCCGTACACACTTTCAGGAATATCTTCTTGGCTGATAAAGAGAAGTTATATGGCTGATTTGATTCACTCATTTGTCTGAAAATATTTGAATTAACACTGCCTGTGTAACTTGAGTTCTAGAAAAGTCATGAATAATGTCATCATATAGGATTAACTTTGATAGGGCAATTACTCTCCATGAGATGATGAATGGATACTACTATAAGTTCAAATATTATGTTTCCAAGAATACCATGTGTGAATTTTGCTAGGCCTAATAAAATGTTTGAGAATATAAGAACTGTAGTGCAGATTGCAGACTGCCTGGGTTTTAATTCTGAACTTATCAAATAGTTGTGCAATCTTGAACAATTTATTTGACTTCAATTTTCTTCATATGTACCACAAGGATAATAAAATAATAGTCTGTACTATAAAGGTTATCATTAGGAATGATGTATATGTGTATATATACACACACACACACACACATTATATACCTGTAGCACTTTGTCTGACATTTAGTCAAAGCTCAGGAAATACTGGCTCTAATTATTGTTTTTAGCATTTCTATCATTTGTCTCCTTACTTGAATGGTATAGGAGGTGGTATTGGGCTGGCGGCAGGTGGAGGGGGCGGTGATTATTGGTTTCTAGGTTAAAACACACAATTACATGATTTTAAGACTTTTGCCTTGCGGTCAAAAGGAAGAAAGCAGAAAGGGATGAATTAGAGCCTGTTTACCTAACCAAGAGACGTCTGAGGCTCTGTCCCTCATCTCTCTTCTGAGGCATAGTCTAAGGCAAAGTGGAACATCTCATGTAAACTAATGGTNACACACACACACACACACATTATATACCTGTAGCACTTTGTCTGACATTTAGTCAAAGCTCAGGAAATACTGGCTCTAATTATTGTTTTTAGCATTTCTATCATTTGTCTCCTTACTTGAATGGTATAGGAGGTGGTATTGGGCTGGCGGCAGGTGGAGGGGGCGGTGATTATTGGTTTCTAGGTTAAAACACACAATTACATGATTTTAAGACTTTTGCCTTGCGGTCAAAAGGAAGAAAGCAGAAAGGGATGAATTAGAGCCTGTTTACCTAACCAAGAGACGTCTGAGGCTCTGTCCCTCATCTCTCTTCTGAGGCATAGTCTAAGGCAAAATGGAACATCTCATGTAAAATAATGGTGGTTAAATACAGAAGGCTTTCTAAGTATGTTCTTATATTCCTTCTAAATTAAACTTTAGCTTCTTTCTATCATTTTTTAAAATATATCAACATAATACCATTACACCTAATTAAAATCAGAGCTAGTATGTTACATAAAATATCTGAGATTGTAACAATTAATTTCCTGTTTATTTACTTATTATACTTTTGATTTTGAAACATATGCTTACAAAGGAAAGGAGGCAATTGAATTTTTTTTTAAACATATACTGAATATTTTTTATGTGATACTAAGAATTCTGGCTACAGTCATCCGTGTCAAATATGAAGTAACTGTTCACAAAAATATGACAGAGATAGACACATTCTCCATGATCGCAAATGCCTAAGTGCTCACATTATTCTTCATGAACCACATGCCTTAAGTAGTGATCAAGCCTAGCCATCGTCCTTCTCACAGGCAATGTGCCATGAAGTAAGAAGAGTCCCATCTTTGTGACATGCCATGTTTCACTGCCAGCATGAGAGGATCTGGGTTTTTTTCTTTTTTTTTGGCCAGTCAGTTGGTAGGTAATGATATGGTAGCTCAAATATGTCATTTTTCAGCAGTAACTATCATAATTTCTATTGGTGCAGAAAATCAACAATGGTTGTTCACACTGACTGAAGCACCAACTGCACAATGGAAGGACAGGTGTTTTGACAACAGTGGCACTTGTACCAGGGCCTCAAAAGCAAAACTAGGGTATGAAAAGTGTTGTGTGTGGGGGTGTGTGTGTGTGTGTGTGTGTGTGTGTTTTAGTGAATGTGAAGATGCTCTTGTGTAATGATAGACTGGTGTCTTCAAAAAGGAAAATAAAAAAGTGAACTGTTTATGAGGTCTGGCAAAGGATAGATCACTAGAAATAATTTTAGAAAATTGGTTTAAAAAAAAAAACAGAGAAACATGGAGATGTTACACGACTGTATAAAAATTCAAGCCCTTTTGAAGACTCGGGGAAATGGTAAAAACAATAACAATCTCATGTGCTTAATTGTTACCCAAATCCTTTGTTTAAAATACTAGCAAGTTTATTTTCTTATTAAGGAATATAGTACATCGTAAGCAACTTGGAAAATACAGCTAGACAGAGTATCATTTAAATAATCCATTATCCCACTAACTACCTTTGCATTAGTTCATTTTATACAAAGCAACTGCTGTGATCTTTGTAAATTGTTCATCTGCTCAGAACCCTCTAATGGATCCCTGGCACACCTCGAAGTCTAAATGACTCTCCCTGCCTACACAGCCCCAAATGACCTGGCCCCAGGCTTTCTCTGTTTCTCCCTGATTTGCCATCACTCTTGCCTTACCTCATTCTGCTCCAGTCCAGAATATTGAGCGAGGATTTCTCAAACATTCCAAGCTCATTCCTACTACAGGGCATTTCCAGCTGTTCCTTGACTAGAACCTTTATCCAGGTACTCATGGCCTTGGCTGTGGATTCATTCAGGTCTCTACTCAGCATCAGCCCTCAAATAGGCCCTCCCTGAGCACCCCAACTGAAACAACACCTTTCCCATAACCCCCCTTCTGAATCCTACCACTTCTAAACCTCCTTTTGGCACCATTATATAACTTTGGATTGCATATTAATTTTTTTAATCTCCATGTATATTCACTAAAATGTAAGCTTCCTGAGGATGTTTTTGTTCATCAGTGCATCCCCAGTGTTAATCAAAACTCTTCACCTACAACGTGCTCTCAATAAATATCTGTTGAGTAAATGAATATCCAATGTTAACATTCTGATTATAAAAATTAAAAATAATGTCTTGGGCTGCTAATTTGGGGCATTCTTCTAAATTCTTTATATGTGCAAACATACTGAATTCTCCTAACAATCAGACAAGAAAGGTGTCATTATTTTTCCCAATCTTATGAGCGAGGAAACTGAGACAACAGAAATACTTGCCCAAGATAGAGTTAGTAACTGACAGAATCAGAATATGAAACTAGGCAGGCTGGCCTCATAAACAAAATCTAAATCACTAGTTAACTGTGTCCTTTCTTTCTCACTGTTATACAAACACACAAACACACTTACATGCACAAACGTGCACAGAAGGGCAGAGCTAACAGTATTTGGAGAATATTTTCCACATAATTAAATATGCTCTGGCAAGATTACTTTATGCCTGTACCATATTTCATTCTATGAGTCTGTCAGAAGGATTTTTAAACCATTCTCATATGATGAACATTTATAGATATTATTCTTTCACTATTGTTATTAATATAATTAATATTATTTTCTATAAATTATTAGATAAACAAGTGCATTTTTTCTCAGGGTCTTAAATTTTATATTACCAAGTTGTTCTCCAGAAAAAATAACATAATATCCACTTCTCCATACCATTACAAACCTGAGTATATATATTTAAATTTTATTCATTTTGATAAGAAAATTTTATTTAATATGTGCCTGCTTTTTCAGAGGGGTTGAGCCAAGAATATTAGAAATATCAAGGGAACATTTCATGCAAAGATGAGCAAAATAAAGGACATAAATGGTATGGACCTAACAGAAGCAGANGATAGAGTGCCGGATGAACTATGGACAGAGGTTCGTGACATTGTACAGGAGACAGGGATCAAGACCATCCCCATGGAAAAGAAATGCAAAAAAGCAAAATGGCTGTCTGAGGAGGCCTTACAAATAGCTGTGAAAAGAAGAGAAGCGAAAAGCAAAGGAGAAAAGGAAAGCTATAAGCATCTGAATGCAGAGTTCCAAAGAATAGCAAGAAGAGATGAGAAAGTCTTCCTCAGTGACCAGTGCAAAGAAATAGAGGGAAATAGCAGAATGGGAAAGACTAGAGATCTCTTCAAGAGAATTAGACATACCAAGGGAACATTTCATGCAAAGATGGGCTCGATAAAGGACAGAAATGGTATGGATCTAACAGAAGCAGAAGATATTAAGAAGAGGTGGCAGGAATACACAGAAGAACTATACAAAAAAGATCTTTACAACCCAGATAATCACGATGGTGTGATCACTCACCTAGAGCCAGACATCCTGGAATGTGAAGTCAAGTGGGCCTTAGAAAGCATCACTACGAACAAAGCTAGTGGAGGTGATGGAATTCCAGTTGAGCTATTTCAAATCCTGAAAGATGATGCTGTGAAAGTGCTGCACTCAATATGCCAACAAATTTGGAAAACTCAGCAGTGGCCACAAGACTGGAAAAGGTCAGTTTTCATTCCAATCCCAAAGAAAGGCAATGCCAAAGAATGCTCAAACCACCAACATAGTATATTAACACATATACATGGAATTTAGAAAGACAATAATGACGACTCTATATATGCAAGACAACAAAAGAGACACAGAAGTAAAGAACAGACTTTCGGACTATGTGGGATAAAGACAAGGGTGGGATAATTTGAGAGAACAGTATTGAAACATGTGTATTACCATATGTAAAATAGATGACCAGTGCAAGTTCGATGTATGAAGCAGGGCACTCAAAGCTGGTGCTCTGAGACAACCCAGAGGGATGGGGTGAGGAGGGAGGAGGGAGGTGGATGCAGGATAGGGGAAAACATGTGCCCCCATGGCTGATTCATGTTGATGTACGGCAAAAACCACCACAGTATTGTAAAGTAATTATCCTCCAATTAAAATAAATAGACTAATATTTTTAAGTCCATTTTCCTTGAAATCAGTTAGCAAGTACAGTTTAGCAAAGCTTGGACTCAGCAAATACAAGAAAGAAGAGCATGCTCCTCGACCTTAGGGAGTTAACAATTCAACCAGAGATTACCCTTCCACTGGGAAAGGAGGAAGAGACCTGTGGGGCAAGGGAAGATTTGGCAGAGATTCATCAATGCAGAAGCAAATGTGAATCAGCAGGATGTTATCAGATGCTTGAAAGATGGGTACATAGAGGAGGGAAGGGCTCCAGGGGAGGAGGGCAGGTGAAGAAGCAGAAAGAGGCAGAGGCCAGCAAGTCCACACTGGAGGCACCGGTAGTGCTGTGAAAAGCCTGTGACCTGAACTGATACTGGGGATTTTGCAACCTAATGACCCTGAGGAAGGAGTCACCAGGAACTGCACTCCTGGCCACGGGTTTCTTAGCAAACTTGACCCACATGAAACCAAAGAGCAAAGAGACACTTGTGGTTCATGACGCTGATGCATCCATCCCATTGCTGCCAACCAACTTGATTCGCAAGTGTTTACTTACTTGGTCAGAGGGAAGTTGGGTGCAATCCCACTTTCATCACGAAGGCTTGCTTCCCTGCATGCTCAGAAACATGGTGGGACAGGTCCTGGCCAGAGGATGAGAGAATGAAGGGGGACTAGGCATGCTCCTGGGGGAAAATGTATCTTTCTCATCCCAATACATGATGTGCTGGGAAAAGAGAAGAAGACCAGCTATCCCAACCTGGGGGTCAGGGAAGGCTTCCTGGAGGAGACAGTACTTGAACTGGTTGGGAAGAGCATGTGGGAGTCTGAGAGGGGAGAGGGTTCCAGGCAGAGGGAGCAGCACAGGAGAGGGAATGGGGCGTCTCTTCATGCAGTAACCTCAACCTGGCTGGAGTCTGACACTGAGTGCGTGGACAAGGTAAGGGGTGATGCTGGAGTGGAGGCCACTTTCTCGGCAGGGCGACTTAAACAATGGAGTTAGCTGATGAGTGATACGGAAGTTTGCTGAAGTCACCGATGAACCCTGTGTTGCCGAATCCATTTTGTACTTTTCAGTCTGCATCTAAGGTTAACTCTCACGGTAGCGTTGGTCCACTGCCCTCTCCCTCCCTCCTGGAGCATTCCCATGTCTTGACTTCTCAGTCACCACATTCTCCTGGAGCTCTGTCCGCCTCCCTGGTCACCTGCTCAGCTTCTACTTCTCTCACTGGGCTCTGAACGTTGGTATTTGACAGGCTGTGTCTTGGCCGCTTCTCGCCATTCACTCTTGCTCTCAACAACCTCATTTATTCCCATGGCTTCACATGCATCTATTATACGTAACAGAATCAGGGAGAGGAGAGGACTGAGAATCAAGTCAAATCAAGCATAGGGTCCTGTCTCCAGGGTGTCACGGCTGAGTCTGCATGTTCATGCTGAATCATCAACAATTGTGGGATGGGTCAGGGTGGAGAGGCTCAGAATGAGTAGTTCAGAGATTAGTAGAGGCATGTAATGCGGTGGGGGGCGGGGAAGAGGAGAGTTGCAGATTAGTATAGTTAGTGTCCTGGATCAGAAAGAAAGCAGAGAACACAACTCACTGTTCCCAAGCATGGAGGGAGTGGTGGACATTGATGCACATTAAAAGACCAAGTCCAAGGTCACAGAAAAATGTGATTGCAGAGAGGTTCAGGAAAGACGCATAGGCCCATCTGACTCCAAAGTCCAGGAAATCACCCAAGGCAGGGATCCAGACCACAAGAGCAAGGCCAGCAGACTGGTGGCCCTGGCCTGGCTTGAACTTCTGCTGTGGTGTGGGCAGGCAGGCAGGCATCCAAGGATATGCTCCCAGATGAGGACAAAGGCTTGGGGGTGTTGGTGGACTCTGTGTGCAGTCCAGACCACACTGACACATTCATGGTGAGACAGGGAAATCATGAGCCATTCCTGGTCCCTTATGGTTTCCAACCTTACATGCCCCAGGACAAAGAATTTAGCCACTGATAAAGCAAATTCCTTTTGTGCTTCATTAGGAGTAAGGCTACAAACAAGATCCAAACATGGTCTAAAGAGATTTTTGTGGCATTTACAATCAGCAGGAAAAGGCAGATTATTCAGTAAATGATGTTAGAACAATTGACTATCTATTTAGAAAAAATTAAGTTAGAGTCTTACCTTAAAATCAAGAACTAAAATAAATCTAATAATTAGTAATTAATTTTAAAACTTCCCAGAAAGAAAAGCCTAGGTTCCAATGACTTCATTGATGAATTCTATCAAACATTCAAAGAGAGCTAATACTAATCTGTCACAAACTCTCCCTCAGAATAGAAGAAAGAATATTTTCTAATTCATTATTTGAAAAGACAACCCCCTGAATGGGAGAAAATATTTGCAAATCATATATCTGATAAGGGATTTGCACAGAGAATATAAGAAGAACTCTCACAACTCAGTAATAAAGAGACAACCCAATTTAAAAATGGGCAAAGATCCAGGTAGATATTTCTCCAGTGAAGATATACAGATACCCAATAAACACATGAAAATATCTCAGCATCATTAGTCACTAGGGGAATGGAAATCAAAATCACAATGAACAGACATAGAGAACAAACTTATGGCTATCAAGGGGAGAAGAGGGAGTGGGACAGACTGGGAGGTCACAGTTGGTGTATACACACTTCGTTGTTGTTTAGTAGCTAAATCGTGTCCAGATCTTTTGAGACCCCATGGACTGACGCCCACCAGGCTCCTCTGTCCATGGAATTTCCCAGGCAAGAATACTGGAGTGGGTTGCCACCAGTCGGATTGAACCCATGTCTCCTGCATTGACAGGCAGATTCTTTACCACTGCGCTATATGGGACCTGCAATACATTTTCATGTCTGAGTGAGAAGCTGAGAATAACCAGCCTTCCATGCTGAGGCAGCAGGCGGAAAGTAAGCCCTGGGGGATCTTTGAAATGTTCAGTGTAAGGAGAATTTTGACCCAGCATTTCTACTTCTAGAATTGTATCCTCAGAAATGTTTCAAAGGCACCCAAAGAATCTTTACTATAGCTATGTCGGTCAGTCAGTCAGTCAGTTCAGTTGCTCAGTAGTGTCCGACTCTTTGTGACCGCATGAAATGCAGCACGCCAGGCCTCCCTGTCCATCACCAACTCCCGCAGTTTACTCAAACTCACGTCTATCGAATTGGTGATGCCATCTAGCCATCTCATCCTCTGTCGTCCCCTTCTCCTGCCCCCAGTCCCTCCAAGCATCAGAGTCTTTTCCAATGAGTCAACTCTTTGCATGAGGTGGCCAAAGTACTGGAGTTTCAGCTTTAGCATCATTCCTTCCAAAGAAATCCCAGGGCTGATCTCCTTCAGAATGGACTGGTTGGATCTCCTTGCAGTCCAAGGGACTCTCAAGAGTCTTCTCCAACACCACAGTTCAAAAGCATCAATTCTTTGGTGCTCAGCTTTCTTCACAGTACTAGCAAACAATTAATGTCCATTCATAGGAAACTAGCTACAAATGATGAATCCTCACCATTAGACACTAAATGGCCATTAAAAAAAAAAAAAAACTCAATTACTGATGACATAGAAAGATGCTTGAAATACATTGTTAGAGAAGAAAAATAAGTTACAGAACAGTATGTCTAATGTCAATTTTGAAAAAATAATGGTGTGGATGTTTGCATATGCATAGAAAAATTTCTGGGTAAGTACACAATGAACTATAACAGCAGTCACCTGTGAGGACTGGATATTTGGAAGAGAGAGAGTATGGGGAGTGGGGGAAGGAAATTTTCTTTTATACCTTTGAATCATTTTTATACTTTGATAAATAAGGAAAAATAAAGCAATTACCTTTGGAGAAAACCAGGAAGGAAGCAGAGAAGGTTGAGAGGGAAGGTACAATATAGGAATAGTAATTAACATTGATTTTTACCTAGGTGATGGAGTTTTGGAGAATTTTTCCCATTTGCCTATCTGCATTTTCTAATTTTTCAATGAGTTTTTATTAGTTGTTGAAAAAAATAGAAATAAAAACAACGTCCTAATGCCTTTTTGTTCACCAGTTAAACAGATAAGGAAAGACTCGGTGACATGGGTACAAAAGGAGATAGTTTCCAAACAATGAAGCCACTTAGAGAATGTTAAGAGAAATGGTGCTGGAAACACATAGAGGAATGAAATCCGGGTGCTTCCCTGGTGGTCCAGTAGTTAAGATTCCACGCTCACAATGCAAAGGGCATGGGTTCGATCCCTGGTGGGGAAATTAAGATCCCACATGCCACCTGGTACAGTACAGGAAAAAAAAAAAAAGAATGAAATCCTAAGTCACATACTTAGTAATCATGAAAATGTCTCTCAGAGGCATCAGAACTTCAAAATTGTAATGTATTTTTGGTGCAACATGGACTTGAAACTTGAAAGTTCTATTATGCTAATTGATCACTATGGACTACAGTACTCAAATGACATGTGTGAGTCCAGATGGTAAATAAGGTAACATTTTAATTTGTTAGAAGTCTTAGAACTCCTTTTGTCTTTTCTCCCATTGGTAAGTAAATAATTGAGTCAGGTAGGTTCCCTATCTTAAAGCAAGATAGATAAGGAAGTTTATTACAACAGTATGACATTTTTGAAAACCAATCATTTTTTAAACTTTAAAAGAATATTTGCATATGTGTGAATATGGTATGTATATCTATTTATCTGTCTATATATACTCTGCTATGTTAGGATACAGTTTATTGTGATCCACACAGTCAAAGGCTTTGGCATAGTCAATAAAGCAGAAATAGATGTTTTTCTGGAACTCTCTTGCTTTTTGCATGATCCAGCGGATGGTGGCAATTTGATCTCTGGTTCCTCTGCCTGTTCTAAAACCAGCTTGAACATCAGGGAGTTCACGGTTCACATATTGCTGAAGCCTGGCTTGTAGAATTTTGAGCATTACTTTACTAGCGTGTGAGATGAGTGCAATTGTGTGGTAGTTTGAGCATTCTTTGGCATTGCCTTTCTTTGGGATTGGAATGAAAACTGACCTTTTCCAGTCCTGTGGCCACTGCTGAGTTTTCCAAAATATATATATATATATATACACACACATACATAGTAAAAAAAATACGAGTCAGATTTGCACAAAATGCTTGTACATATTGGGTTTTAATTCTGCCTAGATACCTACAATTTATTTCTCTGAGCCTCAGTATCCTCATCCGTGTGATAAGTGTATCAACTTCATAGGGTACTAATGAGGAATAAAGGAGTTACCAGGAAATAAGTACTTACATATTTACAGTATCTGGCATATCATAAATATCAACCTGCGTTAGCTTTTTAAATTATTATTTGGCTCTAATTATTAAGACAGCACAACACAGGAGGGACAGACAAATACATAAACCAAACATATCCAAGAATTCAGAAAAGACTCACCCAAAAATGGAAATGAATAAACAACAAAGCTGCCCCTTCAGATCCATAGGAAAGGATGTATTGTGATGTGGTATAATTGATTGCTTGATTATTTATGTGGAAAAAAAATGAAAAAGGATATTTTCCTCTCACTAAAAACAAACCAAATGTTCAGCAACTAAAGAATGTAATATGCTCATGTCATGGCCACTATACAAGGTGAAAATGAATGAATGAGTTTGTCATGTAGATACATATAGGAATCTCAAGAAACAATGCTAAGCTAAAATAAATGGTTGTTGTTTAGTCACTAAGTCATGTCTGACTCTTTTGCAACCCCGTAGACTATAGCCCACCAGGCTCTTCTGTCCATATGATTTCCCAGACAAGAATACTGGAGTGGGTTGCCATTTCCTTCTCCAGGGGATCTTCCCAACCCAGGGATCGAACCTGCATCTCCTGCACTGGAAGATGGTTTCTTTGCCACTGAGTCACCAGGGAAGCCCAAAAGTAAATTATAGGAGCANTCTGTCCATATGATTTCCCAGACAAGAATACTGGAGTGGGTTGCCATTTCCTTCTCCAGGGGATCTTCCTGACTCAGGTATCGAACCTGCATCTCCTGCACTGGAAGATGGTTTCTTTGCCACTGAGTCACCAGGGAAGCCCAAAAGTAAATTATAGGAGCACAAACACTATTTAAGGTCATTTCTATAAAATGAAAAAAGTGAAGTCAAATTATATGTCTATAGATAGATTCACACTTGCAAAACTATGAAGAAAAACAAGAGAATCATTAAAGCTTAATCCAGTGAAGCTGTCACATCAGGGTCCAAGGACCATATGACCAGTTGGAAGCACTTAGAGGATTTCACATTCTCCAAAGGTAATATTTTATATCTAAAGCTAGGCAATGGGTCTGTATGTGTTCTTTGTATTTTTTATCATTACATTTTAGTTTAGAGCCTTTTTATAGTTGCTGTATCTCGAAATCTTTAAAGATTATCTGAGGAGTGCCTAAAAACCCAAATATCATTTTTGTGGTATATCAGTAGTTTACTGCTTCCATCCTCTTGTCCTGGTTAGCTGGCATCACCAGCTCATTGGACATGAACTTGAGCAAACTCTGGAAGATAATGAAGGACAAGGAAGCATGGCGTGCTGCAGTCCATGGGATCGCCAAGAGTCAGACACGACTTATTGACTGAACAACGGCACTGCTTTCATGAATGTGTTATATGTGATATTTTAAAATTTTAATACTGCATTATAAACTTTTGCATAATCTAAAAAAGAATTCTACATTATAAATATCCCATGAAGAGCTTTTCCCGAAAGCAAGTTTACCACGGGTTAGAATTAGGGGTCTCCTGAGGACATAAAAACAGTTGTCAAAGAAGAAACAGGAATGAAGGAAGCCAAGGGCTGTGAAATGACATTAAACTATGATCGAAAATGAACCCTGTTTCACAGTTTTCTTAACTGCCCATAAGTGGGTACATTTTTTTGTCTATGATTTTTTTTTTAGAGCTGAAAAGAATCATCTGAATAATCCTACCATGGACTGGGGTTGCAAAACAATTCATAAAGAGACTTTAGAGCCTCATCTGCTTTTGGAAATTAGATGTGTCTAAAAACAGAGGAATACCAAACCACTCTTGAAGATGCACGCTGCTCTGTTTCTCTGCATAAATATCTGCATTGCCTTGTTTGCGAACAAGAGTCTGCAGAGATATGAGGGTTATGGACTGTTCCTGCACAGCATGGTATAAATTCTTCCTTTCATCCACTCTAAAGAGTATTCAGGGACTAAGGCAAGCACATAAAAACAAATGCAGACTGCTCAGTGGATCTTTATTTATTCACTCAAAAGAAAATGGGACACTCTGGTACAGGAGCTTCTATAGTGTAATTCAGGACAAATTTTGGAAAGTCAGGGCCAAAAAATTTGCTAGCAAGAATTTGAAAGTCGCGAGGGGAAATCTCTCCCTCACTTTGAGGAGGATGTGCTATTCCTTTCCAGAAAAAGAGATGCTCTCCAAAGAGAAGAAAAGACAGTGGCAGGGAAGAAGAGACAGGAGACAAGTTCTGGAAAGGTGGTTTCAGAGTCTTTAGGGCAAATCCGTCTCTAGCCTTGCTTATTACCACGGGAGAAGTTGTTTGCATTTGTCTTTGTAAAGTAAGAAAGAAAATGAAATTCAGTTCCAGTTCCAAGGGCTTTGCATCCTCTGCATGCACAGCCGTGTGACAATGCAAGGGGACTTGTTGGGTCTGGTGGCAGCTGAAGTTTGGCCTCAAAGGAAAAAAAAATCACTTCTCTTTTCTGGCAGCAGAATAACTCTGCTGATCTCCTTTTTTAAAAAAACACTTATTAGGCTACAGCAGGTCTTTTAGTTTTGGCATGCAGAATCTTCATTCACGGCATGCGAACTCTTAGCCTGTGGGGTCTAGTTCCCTGACCAGGGATCAAACCCAGGTCCCCTGCATTGGGAGCGTGGAGTCTTAGCCACTGGACCACCAGTCCCTGCCTATCTCCTTAAATTCATCTTGTGAAAATAGAATTGCATCTAGGCCTTGTCTAGAGGCTACAGAAAATTGTAGCGAGGGAGAAGATGGACCATTGTCTAGCCCTAGTTTCACAAGGAGAAATTACAGTGCCAACTGTGTGCAAATGTGAATCTGAAGAACTTTTACTGTGATACAGTATACCATTTTGACTATTTTAAAGTGCACGGTTCTGTGGTATTAAGTGCATCCACATTGTGCAACCATCACCACCATCCACCTCCAGAACTTTTTAATCTTCCTTAATTGTATCTCTATGCTTTAAATGATAAGTCCGCACTCAGCCCCTGGTAACCATGGTTCTGTTTTCCTTACGTATTGACTACTCTAGGTATTTTATATCGGAGAAAGCAATGACACCCCACTCCAGTACTCTTGCCTAGAGAATCCCATGGACGGAGGAGCCTGGTAGGCCACAGTCCAGAGGGTCGCTAAGAGTCAGACACGACTGAGCGACTTCACTTTCACTTTTCACTTTCATGCATTGGAGAAGGAAATGGCCACCCACTCCAGTGTTCTTGCCTGGAGAATCCCAGAGACGGGGGAGCCTGGTGGGCTGCCGTCTGTGGGGTCACACAGAGTCGAACACGACTGACGCAACTTAGCAGCAGCAGCAGCAGGTACGTTATATAAGTGGGATCATTCAATATCTGTGCTTTTATGATTGTCTTATTTCATTTAGCATAATGTCTTCAAGGTTCATTATGTTATAGCTTATGTCAGAATTTCCTTCCTTTTTAAGGCTGAATAGTATTCCATTGTGGGCTTCCCTCGTAGCTCAGCTGGTAAAGAATCCACCTGCAATGCAGGAGACCCCAGATCAATTCCTGGGTCAGGAAGATCCCCTGGAAAAGGGATAGGCTACCCACTCCAGTATTCTTGGGCTTCCCTGGTGTCTGAGATGGTAAAGAATCTGCCTGCAGTACAGGAGACCTGGCTTCAATCCCTGGGTTGGGAAGATCCTCTGCAGGAAGGCATGGCAACCCACTCTAGTATTCTTGCCTGGAGAATCCCCATGGACAGAGGAGCCTGTGGGCTGCAAAGAGTCAGACACGACTGAGCGACTAAGCACAGCACAGCACAATATTCCATTGTATGCATACACCCCATTTCGTTTATCCATTCGTCTATAGATGGACAGTTGGGTTACTTGCATCTTTGGACTACTGTGAATAATGCTGCTATGAACATGTACAAATAACTGTTCAAGTTCCCGTTTTTATTTTGGGTATATATCGAGAAATAGAATTGTCAGATCACATAGTAATTCTACATTTAATTCTTTGAGGAACCACCAATACTGTTTTACTCAGTGGCTACACCATTTTATATTCCCACCAAAAGTGCACAAGGATTCCAGTCCTTCCCCATCGTCCCTAATTCTTGTTATTTTCTGATTTGGAGGGATTTTTGTCTGTTTATTTGTAACATTCATCCACATAGGCTTGAGGTGATTTTTTTTATTGAGGTTTTGATTTGCATTTCCATAATGATTAATGATGTTGAGCATCTTTTCACGTGCCTTTAGGCCTTGAATAATGTTGAAAGCTGTGCTATCTTATATTCAAAGAGCCATTTTTTAATTTCACTATTCTTTTGGCATCTCATTTCTGTATTACTTTTGTGTAAAATTTACTGTGGTTTGAATAAAGAGAAAAGGGAACTGTAGTCTTTAAACGTTTAGAAACAACACTTGTGTTGACTTTGGTTGTGGATCAAATCTCAAGATGTCTTCATGTTTAATGGATGCACTTTCCCCTGATCATGTATTAGAAGTTAATTGAATACATAGCATATTTTAAATTTGTTCCATTTTCTTATTCACATCATGATTTCTTGAACCCCTCACCACCATTAAATCAGAGCATTTGAAAGCTTGTGAAAACCAGAGAGAATTTCTCTGGTATTTAAAAAAAGTAGCTGGTGTCTGTTGCACGAAATGTCATTCCATATTTCCACAAGTGCCTGGAAGTTCTGAAATAACCTCTTCTTAATTTTTCCTTTTTTAAGATTTGACTTTTGGTGACCTGAAATATTCAACATTTGGGATGTTTTATAACAAGAACTTGAGCAAGATAATTTTAAATCATACACATGGAGCCACATCATCTTTTTAAAAAATACACATAAGCTTCACTAATAAATCTCAACCTCATTTATAACGAAAATCATGTTAAGATAATGAAATACTTTTTCTTACAACCAAGAGACTGACAAAGTTTAAAATTTTGGTAGTAAATTACTTTGGTCAAAGTGTGTGGTTTCACAGACATTCCCATTTCCTCTTGGTAGAAACCTAATTGTTAAGACTTCAATGAAAGATTATTTTGGTAGTATCAATCATAATATGAAATGATGAGGTGATATCTCATAGTTTTCATTTGCATTTCTCTAATAATTAGTGATGCTGAACATCTTTTCATATGCCTCTTGGCCATCTGTATGTCCTCTTTGGAGGAATGTCTACTTAGGTCTTCTGCCCATTTTTTGATTAGGTTGTTTATTTTTTGGATATTGAGCTGCATGAGCTGTTTGTAAATTTTGGAAACTAATTCACTGTTGGTCCCATCGTTTGCAAATATTTTCTCCCACTCTGTGGGTTGTTTTTTCATTTGTTTCTGGTTTCCTTTGCTGTGCAAAAGCTTTTGAGTTTAATTAGGTTCCATTTGTTTATTATTGTTTTTATTTCTGTTACTCTGGGAGATGGATCGAAAAGTTACAGCAAGAATTAACAAGCTCATGCACTCACCAAATAATCACTGTGTGTTGCTTGCCTCCTTCCAAGTGTTCACTGGATTTATCTCTGTGTTTTTTTCTTCTTCTTCTCAGAACTGTGTAGATCTACTTAAAAAAATTTTTTTTAATGAGGTGGGAGTTGTCCTCCATCACCATTGTCTCATTTGCATTTTAGAATAAGTAAAAGGTACTGCCCATTAGAATTACAAGTACTTTAAAACCTCATGGATAAATCTGAAGACACTATTATTACCAGTAAGTCATAAGAATACCTTTTAGGTTACTCAGTGTTTTCAAGGATTATATTTTATTTATTTTTGGTTGCACTGGGTCTTCACTGCTGTGCACAAGCTTTCTCTAGTTGTGATGTGGGGGTTTCAGTAGTTGTGGTGCATGAGTTTAGTTGCTCCTAAAGATTCCTATGTGGAATCTTCCCAGACCAGGAATTGAAGCCCTGTCCCCTGCTGGCAGGCAGATTCTTAACCTCTGGACCATCAGAGAAGTCCAAGGTGTTATATTTTATGTTATTCTTTCAATAATATCACTGAAGTCCAGCCTAATAAAAAAAAATAGCTGATCTTTACTTCAGGATTCCACTTTTAAATACACAATTTTAACTTGCACTTAGAGAAGATATAATTCTTAAAATGGCACATGGAAAACCAACCGTCTGTAACTAAATTCCAGCCTCCCGCACAACCTGGCTGTCTAACACATTTTTGGACTACTTTTTCAGACTGCTTCCAAATCTGTGGTTGGTTCCGATAAAGTTGTTCTGCCTTCTATGTATGGGAGTGTTTTGCAATAAAAACCAAAAAAGTTCTTCTTGGCAGTGACAATTTTATAACATACCGAAGCATGTCCTAAATAATTTTAAGGTTCTTTTACAATGTAGAAGTGCAGATGGGTGACATCATGGTGTAAAGCAACTTTTATTGAACTCATAAAAAAATGCTTTTTAAAGGATTCTTAGAAATTAGAGTTGTTAAATCAAGAAATATCTCTGTCACATTTAACTAGGAAATTGAAGAATCTGAACATACAAGTCTTTGTCTTGAACCTCCGAAGCATGAAAAATTTTACAGGATAAGTTTAGACCACAGATTCAGTTACCCAGGCACTCAGACTATGACTCCTTACATCTAGCAACCTATGTAGATTAATTACTGGTACAAAATGGCAAAGCATGGTAGGATCCAGCCAGCCAAAGTGGTGAGGGGTATTCCTGGCCCTGCTGTGTTTTGTTATTGTTTGAATTAATATTGGCTGTTCTTGGAGACTACCGAGAGACTTACCTCTAGTCACTGAATGTGATGCAATATCCAACTACAGGAAGGTAGTTTGACAAATCGTTCACATCTCAGTTTGGACCCAGAGCAGAGAGTGTGCTCAGTTACACATATAATAAGACAAGGAATCCATAAAGCAGATTTTAGTCAAGAAGACAGGAATTAGATTGGTATTGTTATTCATAGATGGTTAATTGGTTGTGATAGAACAGAGATCAGCAAAAAGTGAGTAACTTGGTCATATTAGTTTTTATAAATAAAGTTTTATTGAAACACAGCCTTGCCCAATCACTCATGTTTGGTCTGTGGCAGCTTTCTAAAGTTGAATAGTTCCAAAAGGGATCATATAGTTCCCAAAGCTGAAAATATTTACTGTCTGGTCCCTTACAGAAAAACTTTGCTGACCATTCATTTTATAAAAGACTCTGCCAGGATACCTAAGCAGTCTTCAACCAGGACAAATAGGAAAATTGGTCATTTATATCCACAAAAATTATTACCTTTAATTCATGTGTTATTTTACAATTGTTAAAATGCTTTCATATTTCTTTAATGTCACTCGATTGTTGCAACAACCCTGGGATTGAAACAGAGAAGATACTAGGACACCTTTTTCAAGGTGATTTGGTCGTGAGAGGTGAAATGACTTCTCTGTAGTGATGTAACAAGTCAGGGTGTTTCTATGGGCAGAGTGAGTGCCAAAGGCAGACCAATTTTTTTTTTTTTAATTGGTGTAGAGTTGCTTTACAATGTCGTGTTTCTACTATACAGCAAAGTGAATCAGCCGTATGTATACATATATCCCCCTTTTTGGATTTCCTTTCCATTTAGGTCAGCACAGAGCACTGAATAGAGTTCCCTGTGCTATACAGTATGTTCTCATTAACTATCTGTATTATACCTAGTATCAGTAGTATATTTATGTCAATCCCAAACTCCTGTTTAATCCCCGCCCTTCCCCGCTTGGTGTCCATAGGTTTGTTCTCTACATCTGTGTCTCTATTTCGCAGATAGGTTCATCTATACCCCTTTGCTAGATTCCACATATATGCATTAATATATAATATTTGTTTTTCTCTTTCTGACTTCACTCTAAATGACAGTCTCTGAGTCCATCCATGTCTCTGCAAATGGCACAATTTTATTCCATTTTATGGCTGAGTAATATTCCATTGTATGTATGTACCCTATCTTCTTTATCCATTCCTCTGTTGGTAGACCAAACCAATCTCACCAAGTTGTTTTGCGTGACATGTGGTCAGAAAGCAAGATCAGGAGGCAGTGATGTGAAAGGGCAAGACACCCAGGAGATGCTGGTACTTGGGCACCTATCCTCCTCGGGAGAGTGTGGCTCCCACCCTCAGGCTCCTTGTCCCCCAGCCTTCTCTGCAGACTTCTTGGCTTCACTTTCCCTAGGTCACCGCTGTGACTGAACAATCCCTGAATGCTCACACTCAGTGTGCAGTGTGGATTACAATAAAATTTTTTATTTCTAGAGCCAAGGACAGTCTCTGGAGCCAGACTGATTTCAAATCTCAGCTTCAGTAGCTTCACTCTGTAAAATTTGAGGTGAGTTTCTAGGTTTCTGAGTACCATACTTTACTCATCTGTAAGATGGAAATGATAGCGCACACCAAACTGGCCCTGAACTCAGTGGTCCAGAGACCAGCGCCATGCATGTTTACCCAAACACCTATCATCAGTTTTCTCGATGTTCTTCCTGTTAGGGTACTGTGAAGAATAAAATGACTTAGAATGGTGTTGTGTATATAAAAATGCACAACACACTGAATTGCTTAGTTGTGTCTGACTCTTTTGTGACCCCATGGACTTTAGCCTGCTAGATTCCTCTGTCCATGGAATTTTCCAGGGAAGATTAGTGGAGTGGGTTGCCATTCCCTATTCCAAAAATGCTCAGTAAATGTTAACAATGGCTGTTCATGATCATTACTCTCTCGAGGAGAGCCAGGGTCCTGTGGAAACCTGCAATACTTCTATTATGAGAGGCATCTCTATTGCCTTGGGGGACCTTTACATCCTCAATTGGACATGGATTGTCATGTCCATCTTCTTACCAACCCAGGGGACATCCTGCAGGTTGGGATAACCAAGTCCCTATCTGCAGCTTAGCCTCCACACTGTGATGGGAGGACGCTCATCATTCCACCTTCTGAGAGAGTGTGGCTGCCCAGGAAGGTGGCCAGGGCCAATGCAAGTATCCAGATCATACCCCAATTAGTACACAGAACTCTCTCCATGCAGAACTTCCCTTTTGAAAAAAGTCTATTTATTTATTTTTGGCTGTGCTGGGTCTTCATTGCTATGCGCATATTTTCTCTAGTTGTGGTGAGTGGGGCCTGCTGTTCGTTGCAGTGTGCAGGCTTCTCATTGCAGTGGCTTCTCTTGGTGAGAGTACAGGTGTAGTGGAATCTTCATGGACCAGGGATCAAACCCATGCCCTCTGCTTTGGCAAGCAAATTCTTAAGCACTGGACCACCAGGGAAGTACCCACGCAAGTCTTCTCTAACAGATCATGAGGAAATGAGGGAAGAGACACCCATATGAATGATCTCAATTTTCAGGTCAAAACAAGAGAAGGTCTGTTCAAAACCTATAGGAGGGATTTGGGTGGTTCCAAAAGCAGAATTCAGGAGAGGGTCAGAGCCAGGAGGAAGAGGGTTCCTGGAAAGAGCTAGCTGGTTTATTCAAGCCCCGTCCTCCAAACATCAGAATGTTGCCTCTCCAATGAGGAATTATGCCTGCAGAATGTGAATTTCCGGGGAGGTGGGCAGAGCTAGAGGGATCTAGATGTGAAGCTAAATAAAGAGATATGTGGGGTGGAGGTCTGGGAAGATCAAAAGTACAGTGAACACTAGTGAGGGACTTTTAGTGATAACACTTAAAGTGGTTCAGTAAGATGTTCTCATACTGAAAGAATGGTTTACAATAGACTGCATAAGTACTTGGAATTTTAGAGAAATAAGAAAACTTCTATTTGAAAAGGATGATCAGCCAATTCCAGAGGTACTGACAGTGAGATCATGAGACTCGGGGAGAAAATCCAGATTCCCCAGGGAGTGAAGGTCATCACCAGTACATGTAAGAGGCTTGTTACAAAAAGTCTAAAGGAGAAGCTAACATCAAGGTCCAGAGTGTTGAGCAATGCTGTGGTTAGGTCATTGTGGAGTAACCAAGAAAGGATAAAAAGTGGGAAGAAAGCCCAAGAATTCAAACTAAACCTGAGTCCAAAAGCTCTGCTAGGGAACAATCCTAGTCTGGGAATGTTTTTAAGATATGGAGTAGATAGGCAAATTGCCAGTTGATCAGAGGAGAAAAGTTGTCTACTGTAGATTAAAGGAGCTTTATTGGAACAAGCCAATAGATGTGTGCTATATCCTAGAGAAAATGAGGGTTTGTTCTATAAGGTGCTTGTCTTTGCTCTGAAAAAGGAAAGTGTTAATTGCACAGTTGTGTCCAACTCTTTGTGACCCCATGGACTGTAGCCCACCAGGCTCCTCTGTCCATGGGATTCTCCAGGCAAGAATACTGGAGTGGGTTTCCATTCCCTTCTCCAGGGGATCTTCCCGACTCAGGGACTGAACCTGGATCCTCCTGCATTGCATGCAGATTCTTTACCATCTGAACCACCAGGGAAGCCCAGTCACTCACAATTCAAACAAGATACTTGTGATACAATGGCAGCTCCCTAACTTTGGAATCAAACAATGATGAAATAACATAGACCACAAATTTTCCTCTTTCCCTTTCCCCTTTTGTGCCGGGAGCTTAGAGTCAAATTGCTACCTGCCTTAAGTGTGGAAATGTTCTGACTTTTTCTCTAGCCTCTGTTATTGTTTATTTCTTATTTTAACTGTACATTAAGTTCATTCTGGACTTTCCTGGTGATTCAGCAGTAAAGAATCCAGCTGCAATGAAGGAGATGCGGGTTCAATCCCCACATCCCTTGGAGAAGGAAATGGTAACCCACTCCAATATTCTTGTCTGGGAAATCCTATGGACAGAGGAGACTGGCAGGCTACAGTCCATGGGGTCGAAAAAGAGTCAGACCCCACTGAGCAACTAAACAAATTTTATTCTAGTAGTGTATATATTTTATAAATCAACTAAGATTCTTTTTTGAAATGAGGCAAAGATAGAAAAAAATTTATAAAACTTCTCCTCTTAATGTCCATCTTTCATTTCTTTAAGCGTTTTGTTGGGGGTACATGTTCAGACAAATGTCTCTGTATCAGCTTTCAATTATTTTCTTGGCTTAAAGTAAAAATAAACCACCATTTTTGACCAGTTTTATGATGGCCTGAGGGTTTGATAACCACTAAGTAACAAAGCATCCCAGGACACTCTCAGTGAGCATAGAGGAAAGACATTGAATAACCACTAAGTAACAAATCATCCCAGGACACTCTCAGTAAGCATAGAGGAAAGACATTGAACCATGCACTGTTCTTCAACATGCTTCAAAATGCTGGCCTTGTGGATGAGCTAATGCTGTTTAAATGGATGCGTTTTGGGTGCAGACGTGAAGTCTGTCTTCTGAGTGACAACGTAAGGCAAATATTACTGAATTACTGAAATATATTGCTGAAACCAGGTTTACTTACTGAAACTCTGATTACTTGACAAGTGAAATGGGTTTGGTGTTCTCAGACAGTTTCCCTGGAGCCCCCATGAGGCACACACCACATAAACTGCTCTGGCAGGTGGGCTGTAAAAAATGGAAGGAGCAAAAGAGCCAACAGCTTTGCAGGTAGCCCTACCCCCTGAGGTGCAGCAGCACCTGGAGAGCAGCCAAGAAAAACCTGATCCAGTAGCCACTAGTCTGGGCGCAGGGAAGGGAGATGACCTAGTGTGGCTCCAAAGTCCACTGAGCATCAGAGTCACCTGAGAATGATGTGTGTAAATTTCTGGGAGTCCGTCCTGTGCTGTTCCCACCATTTGAATCCACTGGGCCTGACGTGGAGCCTCATGGATGTACTTGTATATATATGTGGGTATTTGTGTGTGTGTACGTGTATTCTCAGGGGTCTCCAGAGAAACAGAGCCAACAGAAAATAGATAGGTAGATAGTTAGAGAGCTGAAAGAAATATATACATAAATATATGTATGCTGCTATGTATATACACATATATACATATTTATGTGTGTGTATGTATATAACAGGATAGATAGGTAGATACACATATATATATAAATTGGTCGTATATAAATAGAATGTATGTTTTCTACACACATATATATAAAACATATATCCTATTTATATACAACCGATTGTGTGTGTTATATATGTGTGTGTATGTGTGCATATATGTTTAACAGGATAGATAGGTGGACAGATGGGTTCTATTAATTCTGTTTCTCAGGAGAACCTGACTAAGCAGTCTCAACCTGTACAAGTAGTCTGCTCCATAGGTGATCTTGTGTTTTCTCCCTCCATCATAAAATGGGTCTAATTATATTAGATTCTCCCAGAGAATGACTGCACACTGGGATGAGCTGCAATTCAATTCTTCACAAATACTTCCATCTGTTTTGCACAGGTAAATCACCTGCTTCCAATGGTGTTAGGATGACATTATGCTTCTTTCCTCAATCTCATCCTTCCAGCTGGCTGTGCAGGCTACAAGCATAGACATGTGCCAGGGGTCTTCAGCAGCTACCTGCTTTGCACACCTCATAGTTGCACAATATGTTGTTGTTGGTCATGGTTCTGAGGCATGATTTAAAATGTGGGCCTGGCCTTAAGAGTGGTCACTTGGCTGGTGAGTTAACCTTTCCGACTGCCAGACCCTAGGTTCCAACATAACTCTGATCTCCACTTGACTGTCTACAATGTGGTCAAAGTCCGTTTTGTTGTGAAATGTGTTCTTGAAAATAAAGCTGACTGATGAAGCAAATGAAGAAATGCACAGAGGTCTAAGAAAGCCATGGTCCTCAGGCAGAAGTAAAAGATAAAAAGTGGATAAATTAAAGCATCAATTATCCCATTTGGACAGAATTATAATGACTAAGGGGGTCACTTAAATTTGGTAGTTATGCTTTCAGATATTTATAGGGGTGGATTTTATGGTAGCGTGGTATTTGCAAATGTAGTGAGTTAGTTCATTTCGTTGGCAGGACACATTTCTCATACCGTCAAGGGTCTGGTCGGTCTCACATGGTTTTCTCCCAAATCTACAGGTCGGAAATCAGGAATGTAATCTTACTGTGCTCTCTCTGGTCTGGGTCAAGGATTTGATTTTGTAGCTCTCTCATCTTTTATAAGGCTATATAGACCTGTTGGGAATCATTAAAACTGTAAACTTTTGGAAGGACAAGGCAAGGAAATTCACATTTATTGAGTGCTATCATGTGCCAGACAGACAAGGTACAGATCTGTCACTTCAGCTGAATTGCTATTCCAATTTTATTGATGAAAAAAAAAAAGGGTTGGATCCATATTTAGAATTTAAAGGTAACTTCAGGTCCAATTGATTCCAGAATTTATACTCTTTCCAACTCGTAATTCTGCCTCTGATAAAGTGCTAAGTAGCTGCACATTAATCAACTATAAACGGGGAATAGCATGGTATTTACACTTGGAGTGAAGTTGTATGATCACACATTCCAAGAATCTTTTTATAGTTCACAGGGAGTTTCTGTAGATTCCCCCTGAGGGAAAACAGAATAATTGAGGTTGGAAGCAGCTTAACCCCAGTCATAAAAATCGCTGACATGGGAAACTGAGAGGGAAATGGTTGCCCCTCGTGGGGAAGGGGTTGTGTGCCCCTGGTGCGGGCTATGTGTTCAGTTGGTGGAAGGAATGTCTTCAGCCTCAAAAAATATGACCCCTTGAACACACTTTATTTTTATATTGCTATTATTGGTCTTTCGGAAAGCATGGTAATTACAAGTATTCATTTGTTCATTAGAATGAAGTCTAAACCCTTTAAAAGGTGAAATAATTTATCTCTTCCTCAGACCCCCCCAACCTCACACACACACACACACAGAGATACACACACATACCGCCCCACATCTCGCAGACACATAACTCCCCTTCTCATTAATTAGTAGGTACCCTGTGGCAGCCCAAACATGTGTGGAAATTACACTCTTCTGTTTTACCCCTTTTCCACGGTACTATTCGTGTTCTGTAACCGGCAGGAGAAGTAATTATGCAGGTGGGCATTCGTTATATGGTCAACCCTTGGAATATAATATAGAAATGTGCTAAGCAAGGAAGTACTGATTTGACTTGCTTGAACTAATGCCTGGAAACTGAGCATGGTATGCACTTCATAGTGTTATAAACCACACATCTGGATTATTTTCATATATCGTACCTGCGTGGGTGGGGCGATATTTACATTCTTTTTCCACTTCGGATTTGTCCAGTGTCATCTAGTCTGCATGCTAGGGAGTGTTTGTGTGTGTATGTGTGTCTATATTATGTTCCCTTTCCCAGCATCTGCTGTTCACTCTGAGTTGGAGTATGTATCATTGCAAAACTGTCACCAGCGTCTTCGAAACACACATGTACATTCCACAGGTCAAGCAAGTGGGCTCTGTGACTGCATGATGCCTTTTGTTTAAAAGAAACCCGAGTGGCAGCCAGCACTTTCCATCCAGCGGCACTTTATACTGTTAACTGTAGCAGCTGAAAAGTGAAGCTCAAAGGATTTTTTAGAAGCTGCTGCCCCAGCAGGTAACATTCTGGAGTTGGTTCTTTTTATTGTTTTGTTTGGGTTTTTTTTCTGATGTTTAAAATGTCCAAACCTTCTCGCTTGGCTAGACCTTTCTTTGCTAATGCAGCTTCTAAGCTGCCATCGTCTAGAAGGGATGATTTAAACAGCAAACAGAAAAAAAGCAGCTTAGGGGAGAAGATTTTGAAAACTGGGAATGAAGGAAATTTGGTCAAACAGCAGCAGGTGCAAACGGCAGTCACTCCTGCCCAGAGGAAGACTTCGCCACACAAAGGTAATGTTTTAAATCAGCTACTTTTTTCAGCTTGGGCTTAGAAACTTCTTTCTTAATAATACTGCTGTGTAACTTGAATAAGACTCTTCATGGTTTCAGAAACGTACCCATTTGTGTGAGTGTGACATTTTCTAAAATCTTAGAGTGTATTGCTAAAATAGCCAATAATTAGGAAGATAACAGGTAATACAACTTTTTCATCAATTAAGAAATGATCAAAGAAAAACTGATTGTCTTCACTTCTCTTTGAGAAAGAGATTTTACTCTTGGTTGTGTTTCACACACTTTCTTAATCCAGTTATATTCACATGAAGTTTCTTTTTTATTGCCTAGCTATATGAAAAGAAACAAGCAAATAATATCTCCCAGAAGCACATCATTAACTGCAAAAGAATTTGTGCATGCTTAATTTTTTGCAGTCTCTTTAAAAAGTCAGTTTGTATCTGAAATGATAATCTAACGATATGGTTCCTGGCCAAGCATGACAAAAATCTCTGCTAATATTGTTACCTAGAGCATTTAAATGAGTCTTCTCAGGTGATTATTTTAATGTTTTCCTGAGCAAGAATATTGTTGAATATTTGACCTGGAATTGAGAAATGAAGTAACCAAATAAAGACATCAATTATTTTTGTGTATATAATAATAGAGGGCAATGAAATCTAGCTTAAAATATTATAATAATTTCCTCCATTATACCAAGAACTACATATTAGGTCACTAAGAAACATTCATAATAGTTATTTTAATACATTTTGAGCTCTCTACCAAAACTGAAATATTTGGCCTGTGATTTTATGCTAAAATAAAAAATTGTTTTAATATTCTCAGTCTTACAAATGGAGGTTTTTATTTTCTAGAAAAAATAAGTTCATTGTTTAATTTTAATCCTGACCTCTTCTCTATTAAAAACTGTTGCCAATGAATATGCAGTTATATATTTTTGTGTTATTTCAAGGATACAAATTTCTTTCTGGAAACTTTTAATTTTTTATTAATCTGAATTATTATTTTATCCACTATGATCAATGACATGTTTGTACAAAAACTATTTTGTTAATCAAAATACTTTATAAAAGATGCATATCATGAACAATGAAGGATTTTTAAAGTGCTGTTGAAAGTTGCTTAATAGGCTGAATTTTGGCTTCTTCAAAGGAAAGTTCTCCTTGACAGTATAATAGTCTAAGAAATTCTTCTAAAAAGAGAGGTAAATTACCTCAATCTGAAGAGTGTCCAAACATTTATATGGTGTGTGTGTGTATGTATATATATTTTATATATATATACATATATCTGTATCTGTGTAAGGTATTCTGGGGAAGTTTTTAAACCAATGATCTAAGGCAAAATACTTATTCTGAAGATTATTCAAAATACTGACTTTTTTTTAGCAGCCTGTGGGGTTTGAAGGGATTTAGTGGATGAAAATAGTTTTTCTTTGATAACAGATTTGATTTAGGGGTTAGTTAAAAGTTATTTAAAACCAGAAATGATTATCAAGGTACAAGGTCAACATAGATAATGCAAGTTTTTGTAAAAAATAAACTGGGACAGATAATAAAGCAATGTGGTGGTATTTCCTTTGAGTCTGCCTAAGAGGATCTGGGCTATCTAAAAGGGAAAATTCCACTGCAAAATTTTGAAATTGGCATGAGGACTGAATTATTTGATGAAGACAGTCATCAGAATGTATATTTGTTTTTCTTTTCAATCAGAATCCTTTTCTCATTGCCACACATCATATCATTTAGAACCAATAGAAACCTTTAATTATTGCAGAACAGGGCTAAGTTTCTCTTTATAGGATGGTTAAGTTGTGTTAAGCTTGTACTTAAAGTGGTTTTTATAATATCAAGAAATCCAAATAATAGTCATGCCATCTTAGGTTATATTGAAGTTGGTGTATGTTCCTGCCCACAGCTATAGGATCTTAGTGTTTATTAGTTCTTTAGAATGTTTATCTTGTTTGATCCACAAGATTTAGTTTAGTCTCTTTATGTAGGTTCTCATGGACCTGACTTCCGCTTTTTCCCTTGTGTAATTTGTCTGGTAATGTAACTTTTTAACTTTAAAAAAGTCTCTCATTTAGTTTATTTCTTAAATTAGTGCAGTGAGCTTTCGTTTTACCTCTTTTCCATATCTCCCTCTCTATACCTTAAATTTTGTCTTCTGTACTTTTGTTTTCCTGTTAAAAAGGCTGATGTTATTTTTCATTTTCATAATTCATGGTTTGTCTATAGGCTAATTTTAAAAGTTGAAAATCAATAAAGTGTGTAAGTAATAGGCCTCATAAATATTTTCATTGCTAAACCAAAAAGGGTGCTATCATCATTTCCTCTGATAGCCTTAAAACTGTTTCCAATCTTCTCTCTTCAGCATTTTTGATTCTCCTAAGGACAAATGGATCTTATCCTATTTATAAAACTCCTTTCCTTCCAGATATTTATCTCTGTATCCCTCAATCTTTCTGCCCAACTCTTTCCTGACTAATTTCTAGAACCTCTGGACAGGTTTCTCTCTTCTGGAGCACATTCCTGAAAACTTCATAAGAAGAGCTAATGGGATGTAAACTTCCTGAGTTTTTATAATACATATTTGAAAAATATCTTTATTTTCTCTTCCTATTTCAACAGTTAGTTGGGACAGGTTTTAGACCCCAAATAATTTTTCCTTCATAATATTCAAGGCTTTTCTCCATAACCTTTTAGGATCAAGAAGTGTGGATGAGAAGGCCCGTGTCGTTCACACCTTCATGTATTCCTTTGTAGGTGATTTTTTTTCTCTCTCTCTCTTGAAGCTTTGAGGATTTCCTCTTTAGCCTTGATGTTCTGAAATGTCTCTGAAGTATTTGAAAGTGTGGGATTCTTCCCATTCACTTTCACAGGATACTTGATGAACCCTTTCAATTTGAAGAGTAATAGTCTTCAGTTCTGGGAATTCTTTTTTTTATTAATTCTTTTATAATGTCTTCCTCTGTATTTGCTCTAATTTTCTATTTATGCATCTCCTATGAATTGGCTATCAAATCTATTGCATCAATTTTCTCATATTTATCTTTCTGTTATACTTTTATGTCTTTTTATGTTTTCCAGATTTTTTGACCTTATCTTTTAGCTATTCTAATTTTGATCATCATCATAGTTTTAATTTCCAAGAAACTCCAAAATACATGGAGTTATTTTTTGTATATAAGCAGTAGATCTGTGTGCTCTATTTCCCAGTGGAAGTTGTCTTTGTCTTTTCCAGCTTGAGGGTACCATTCCTTCATGTTAATGATGTGAGTAACTACCTCACTATGACGTTGGCGTCTTTTCATTCTGAGCCAATAGTCCAATTGGCCTGTGGAAGAGAAGAGCTTGGCAATCAACACACTTTAGGACAATAGCATTAATATCTAATTTTCACCCATGGAGAACTTTTTTCATGATGAAAACTCACCACATGGAAGATAAATGTTGAAATATATGTTGATGATATGTGCCAACAGCTTTATTCAGAAATAGAGTATGAGTCAACATCTGAGAATGTGACATTTCTTCCTGGGTTTTCTGTACTCTCCCGAATTCTTTTTAAATATATCTCCTCAAATTATTTTGTTCTGATTTTATTCATTTATATAGCCTCTTAACTCTTCTAAATAAAGGAAAACACTTTTTTTTTAGACAGGAGCACTGACCACTAGCTTGGTTTGAAAAAAGAGTAGCTCTGTCTTCTGTACACTTGTAGTAATGATAATGATAGACTTTAAGCTTTATTGAGGTCATCCTATGTGCCCAGCACAGCTCTCTCTCTAAAAAAAAAAATTTTATTTATTTATTTTTTTGGCTGCACTGGGTCTTTAGCTGGAGCATGCCAGCTCCTTAGTTGTGGCACGTATTCCTTTGTAGTTCCCTGACCAGGTATGAAATCTGGCCCCCTGCATTGGGAGCATGGCGTCTTAACCACTGGACCACCAGGGAAGTCCCCCCAGCACAGTTCTAAGTACATTATAATATATTCTCTCATGTAATCTTTGCAACAATTCTCTGATATCCCTAGTTTGAAGATGAAAAAATTGAGAAAAGTGTTTCAGTTATTTTCCCAAGATTGTAAGGTAGACAGAGAAAGGTAGAACCAGATTTCTACCTCCATTGATTTTGACTCATGAACCTACACACTTCACCGCTATGCCAAGACACCTTTCAAGACAGAAAAACAATTCTTCCATCAAAGAAGTTATTAAAAATTAATCAAAACCTTGAGATTGGATGGACTGGTCCCTGAAAATAACTGGCTGGTGACATTCTATATTTCTGAATATGCTCTTCTGTTTTCAGCCTTTGATTTGTTGCCCAGGGTTGCTATTTCTCAGACAAAACAAAGAAATGAAAAGGAAAGAGAACAGATTTCTAAGTTAATAAATGTGTCACAATTCTGTAAGTTTTTTTTCTAATATTGAGTCTCAAAAGAATGCATTGAATATAGGACCTTGTGATCCCAACATGTACACTCTTGCCTGCAGACTTGAGTATGTATGGACACGCACACACAGAAACACAAATATTCTGCGTACAATTCAAGAAAGGTTCTTCCATCACATATGACCTGGCGGTCCAAGTACAAGCCTCAAATCTAATTCTTTTTCTAACACAGGCTCCTTCTGTGGCCTTGAGCAAGGCAATTATCTTCCCTGAGTTTCTCAACCATTAAAGAATAATAATATGTGGTTATGGGGAGAAGTCGTGGTGTAGATTAATGACTTAGCAAATGTGTGTACAGAGCTTTCAAAAGCATATGCAGCCTGAATATGCTAAGTCAAGCGTGATGGGATCTCTGTTTACCATGAGTTGCTGTGAAAGGTAGAAACATGTTTTTTCACAGATACCACACATGTACCCACACCAGGAAAAGTCCATAATCCACCCCTGATTGCATGCCCTATGCTGTTTGGCGTGCACACAGGGTAGCCTGACATGTATCTTATTTGCCAGCAGCACGTGTGGGCTAAGACCGTCTCTGGATACATGGAGTTTAATATTGTCCACATCTGTGAATCAGAAAGATTAGGGAGTTCGCTGGTGGTCCAGTGGCTAAGACTCTGTGCTCCCTTCCCAAAAGAGGCCTGGGTTCCATCCCTGGTAGGGAACTGGATCCCACATGCCTCAACTAAGAGCTCACACACAGCAACTAAGACCTGGTACAGCCAAGTAAATAAGTATTAAAAAAAAAAAAAAAAGACTGAAAAAGGTCACTTTTCATTCCAGTCCTAAAGAACAGCAATGCCATAGAATGTTCAAACTACTGCACACAATTATGCTTATTTCGCATGCTAGCAAAATAATGCTCAAAATCCTTCAAGCTAGGCTGCAGCAGTACATGAAGCAACTAAGACCTGGTACAGCTAAGTAAATAAGTATTAAAAAAAAAAAAAAAAAAAGACTGAAAAAGGTCACTTTTCATTCCAGTCCTAAAGAACAGCAATGCCATAGAATGTTCAAACTACTGCACACAATTATGCTTATTTCGCATGCTAGCAAAATAATGCTCAAAATCCTTCAAGCTAGGCTGCAGCAGTACATGAAACAAGAACTTCCACATGCACAGGCTGGATTTAGAAAAGGCAGGAGAAATAGGGATCAAGTTGCCAACCACCATTGGATCATAGAAAAAGCAAGAGAATTCCAGAAAAAAATCTACTTCTGCTTCATTAACTATGCTAAAGCTCTTAACTATGTGGATCACAACAAACTGTGGAAAATTCTTCAAGAGATGGGAGTATCAGACAACCTTACCTGCCCCCTGAGAAGTCTGTTTGCAGGTCAAGAAGTAACCATTAGAACCAGGCATGAAACAACAGACGGATTCCAAATTGGGAAAGGAAAATGTCAAGGCTGTATATTGTCACACAGTGTATTTAACTTATATGCAAAGTACATCCTGCGAAATGGTGGGCTGGATGACTCACAAGCTGGAATCAAGATTGCCGGGAGAAATATCAACAACCTCAGATACACAAATGATACCACTGTTATAGCAGAAGGCCAAGCAGAACTAAAAAGCCTCTTGAAAGTGAAAGAGGAGAGTGAAAAGGCTGACTTGAAACTAAACATTCAAAAAACTAAGATCATGGCATCTGGTCCCATCACTTCATGGCAAATAGATAGGGAAACAATGGAAACAATGACAGACCTTATTTTCTTGGGCTCCAAAAATCACTGTGGATAGTGACTACAGCCGTGAAATTAAAAGATACTTGCTCCTTGGAAGAAAAGCTATAACCAACCTAGACAGTGTATCAGAAAGCAGAGATATTACTTTGCCAACAAAGGTCTGTCTAGTCAAAGCTATGATTTTTCCAGTAGTCATGTATGGATGTGAGCGTTGGATCATAAAGAAGGCTGAGTGCTGAAGAATCGATTGTTTTGAACTGCAGTGCTGGAGAAGACTCTTGAGAGTCCCTTGGACAGCAAGGAAATCAAACCAGTCAGTCCTAAAGGAAATCAACCCTAAATATTCATTTGAAGAACTGATGCTGAAGCTGAAGCTCCAATACTCTGGCCACCTGATTCGAAGAACTGACTCACTGGAAAAGACCCTGATGCTGGGAAAGAATGAAGGCAAGAGGAGAAGGAGACGACAACGGATGAGATGGTTGGATGGCATCACCGACTTGATGGACATGAGTTTGAGCAAGCTCCGGGAGATGGTGAAGGACAGGGAAGCCTGGCGTGCTGCAGTCCAGGGGGTCACAGAGAGTCAGACACGACTGAGCAACTGAAAAACAGCAACAGCAACAGTAACAGCAAAAGATTAACACCTGGAGCACAAGGGTGTTTTCTCTCTAGTAGGGTAGATTCTGTTTATGACTGCAGTGACATTAGGCTCTTGTACATTAGACTTCTGCACAGGGAAATAGCTGAGAGGTAATCACATCTATTAGTAGGCAGTGACACTACAAGATGTCATCTGTGGAGTGCTTTTACTTGTAAGAAGCTGATAATATCAGTAAGTAGTTAGCACCCACTGATAGGGCCTGCACTTTGTCTAGAGAGTCTAGAGGGATAGGCTACCCACACCAGTATTCTTGTGCTCCCCTTGTGGCTCAGCTGGTGAAGAATCTGCCTGCAATGTAGAAGACCTGGGTTCGATCCCTGGGTTGGGAAGTTCCCCTGGAGAAGGGAATGGCTACCCACTCCAGTATTCTGGCCTGGAGAATTCCATGGACTGTACAGTCCACGGGGTCTCAAAGAGTTGGACACAGCTGAGCAACTTTCGCTTCCAGAAGCAACAGTGGTTTTGTACTGATTATATAGGTTCCTTTGTCTGATTGCCTTTGTGACCAATGCCACTCACTTTTTTTGAGAGCTGAACTCAAGGACACAGTATTTCTTTAAGAGGGCAGAGGTAACATGCTCACACAGTTACGGAAATCATACTTTTGACTCTTAATTGGTACCAGTTAGTCCAGAATCATGCACTACACTACTATATAGGTCCGTAAGTCTCTCTTGAACCTGTTACTGAAGCTCCCTACCTAGGACAGTTGTTTTACAAATAAAATCTAAACACTTTTTAATGTTGTTTACCAGTGTTTAGTGGCAATTTTTCTCTCACAAGGCATAGTGTGAACTATGGCTGTGTAAATATTGAATATGAACAATTACTTTGAGTTCTCCTTACTTTCCTTGACTAATCTTATCTGCATTTGTCTTCTTCCACCTAATAACAGATGAAAAGTAAGAAACAGAATGTATGTTCTGATAGTTCGTTTGCTTATTTGATGCTGTTAACATGTAATATGTCAGAAAAAGAGTATGAAACCACCTCTTAAAATTAAATTGGGGTTTCCTTTGAGTTAATCTGCATATTGTTAGTTACTTTGGCATATTTCATTTATCCCAGAAAGGTCAGTAACTCTCAAATCTGATTTAAAAAATGCAATGTACTTGTACCGAAGTAGCACAGGCCACTGAAGGAAAAAGAGAAGTAATAGTCTCAGAATTTTAGAGTGTGATAAAAGCTTTAAAATCATTTAATTTAGCTCTCTTTTGATGCATATAGAAAAAGCCTAGAGTTACTTCTTTTGATCAAGACTGAAGGTGTACTCTTTAAGTCAATGCCTTTTTTTTTTTTATAAGTTTATTTTTAATTGATTGATTGATTTGGCTGCTCTGGATCTTAGCTGCAACACTCAGGATCTTCAGTCTTCTTTGCAGCATATGGGATCTTTACTTGTAGCATATGAATTCTTAGTTGCAGCATGTGGGATCTAGTTCCCTGACCAGGGATCAAACCTAGGCCCCTTGCATTGGAAGTGTGGAGTCTTAGCCACTGGACCATCAGGGAAGACCCATATCTTCTCATCAGTGGGTTTTTTTTTTTTCTCTCTCTCTCTTTCCTTTAGCCTATGAGGAAAAGGCAAAAACTACTAGTGAAAAAGAGAGTGTTTGTCGCTCAGTCATGTCTGACTTTGCAACCCTATGAACTGTAGCCTGCAAGGCTCCTTTGGTCCATTGGATTCTCCAGGCAAGAATACTGGAGTGGGTAGTCATTCCCTTCTCCAGGAGATCTTCCCCACCAAGGGATCGAACCTGCATCTCCTGCATTGCAGGTAGATTCTTTACCACTTGAGCCACCATGAAACCCCCCAACCCAACTCCAACTCCCCGCCAAAAAAGCTACTGATTTCCCTTCAAATGTTTGCTTCCTTGACATGGACTCCTTTTGACCTCTGATATATAACATCTCTTGTACTATGCAACCTATACTCCTAGTTGTCTGTTGTTAACTTGCTTCTTCCAACTTCAAGATGACTAGACAATGGTTGTGCTAATTCTTTTTGGATATTATTAATATATATGTAATTAAGTTATAATTAGGGTTCATTTAATGCTGGAAAGTTGCAAGCACTCTTATTATGTCTACATTTAGTTGCTTATCTCTAATGCACCTGATAAAGAAAAGTATTTCTTTGCTTGATAAAGTTAGAAAATCACAAAATGATTGTCTGTTTCTCCTTTAACTAGAGCTGAAACCTAAAGTGGCAAACTCTATTTTTGCAAATCTTTCTCTAAAATCTGTGTTATTCAGTACCTTCCAAAATTTAGATCTGTATCCCAGTGAAGTTTTTCTTCTATAAAAGCTTAGGCGATTGTATACAATCACAAATGAGAAATTTTGCCAAGCTCAGTAGAATATTTTACTACCTGAGCTACTTTTTCACTTCCATTCCCTGTCGGGTTTTCCTTTGCTGTTTATATTGCTTCTAACTTTAAGTTGTCAGATCTAATGAGCCAGCTTATCTTCAAAATCCTTCTATTTCACTGGTCTTGTTTAAGCAGTCAGAACTGGCCATTAAAAAAAAAAATCAGAATTAAAAAAATCAAAAAAAACAGATGAAAGAGTGTGTGGTTACCTTGTTATTGGGGGATATAGTTATAAAAATTCTCCCAAGCTAATAAATCATCTCTGTTTATCATTATATGCTGTATATGTTCTTTTTATTTTTTTATTTTTTTTTTGTATATGTTCTTAAGAATAATTTTGTTAATAGTGGACACTTATGAGAAAACGAGGCCATTAAAAAAAAAAATCAGAATTAAAAAAATCAAAAAAAACAGATGAAAGAGTGTGTGGTTACCTTGTTATTGGGGGATATAGTTATAAAAATTCTCCCAAGCTAATAAATCATCTCTGTTTATCATTATATGCTGTATATGTTCTTAAGAATAATTTTGTTAATAGTGGACACTTATGAGAAAACGACCATGAGTCTCTATTTGTCTGTCTGCTTATAAGGCATTTATCTCCTCTAGAATCACATAATACCACGTGTCTTAGCTCATGGCCAGATATGGGTAGGATAAGTGTCTGGGAATTTGAAAATCTTCACAGAAGAAAGACCTTCTTAATGATGCTGCTATACATGGTTAACTATTATGGTTCCTTGAGTTAATGATTTCCAGGGCCTTAAATCAAATGCAAAATTCTACCTGTGTGGTTTTCCCACCCTTTTTTGCAACAGAAAAAACATCTCAAATGAGTTCAGATTCATTTTATTTTCCATCTTTCTAAAATGTAAATTTATATTACCAAAATAAATTTGAGAAAACCACAAGCAAGTAAACAATCCTTTCTTAAACAAGAAATTTCAGTTGAATATATCCATTAAGAATAGAATTTTTATTATAGTTTGTGTTTCTTGATAATTCTTCTTTACAAACTCATAAGTTAGGCTTTAAAGGAAATTCTTTTTTTTTTTCTCTTGAGTGTGCTGGATCTTGTCGCCGAGCAGGCTTTTCTCTAGTTGTGGTGGGCAGGGGCTGCTCCCTACTTGTGGTATGCAAGCTTTCATTGTGCTGGCTTTCCTTGTTGCAGAGCAAGGGCTCTAGAGCGTGCAGGCTTCAGTAGCTGCGTTCCGTGGGTTCAGTGCTTGCTGCTCCCCAGCTCTAGAGCACAGGCTTAATAGTTATGGCGCTGGGCATAGTTGCTCTGCAGCATATGGAATCTCCCGGATCAGAGATTGAGCCTGTGTCTCCAGCATTGGCAAGTGATTCTTTACCACTGAGTCAGCAGGGAAGCCCCAAAAGAAATTCATTTTTTAAACAATGATTTACTCAGACCACAGAATATACACTATNTGGAATCTCCCGGATCAGAGATTGAGCCTGTGTCTCCAGCATTGGCAAGTGATTCTTTACCACTGAGTCAGCAGGGAAGCCCCAAAAGAAATTCATTTTTTAAACAATGATTTACTCAGACCACAGAATATACACTATGAATATATAATCTCATGCTGGTATGTTAGTGGCTTAGACAGTAAACAATCTGCCCACAATTCAAGAGACCCAGGTTTGATCCCTGGGTTGGGAAGATCCCCTGGAAAAGGGAATGGAAACCAACTCCAGTATTCTTGGCTGGAGAATTTCAGGGACAGAGGAGCTTGGCAGGCTACAGTCCATGGGGTAGCAAATAGTTGGACATGACCGAGTGACTAACCCTTTGACTTTCAGTTATGTTATTTTGTATTATGCATTTTCATTACTTTGGAATTAATAAATTTAAAATGCTCCATTTGAATATATGTTAAAGCCATTAGATAGATTTTTTTGAGCCAGTGTTTTAATATTTGATCTTAGTGATGAGGTTGTTTTCTGATAATATAATTGCTATAATGCCTTTACTCATTTAAAAAAGAAAAACCTCATTGACCATCTACTCTATGTCTGACATTGTGCTAAACACTAGAACATTAAAAAAAAAAAAAAATTCCTAAAACATGATCCTTGACTTTGAGAAAAATCATACAATGACTGAGATAGGTTATCTGATCTAAACAGAATTCTCTGAATAAAGAATTTATGTACAAAATTGAAATGTGTGCATGGAGAAAGCAGAACAGGCTATCTCCCCCAGGTAATAGGAGGGAAGAAAGTGTTACAAAAGACCATGTTGTGTTTAGAAAATGACAAAGTAGACCAGAAAATGGCAAAGCACTCATCTCACAAGCTAACAAAGTAGCGCTCAAAATTCTCCAAGCCAGGCTTCAACAGTACGTGAATGATGAACTTCCAGATGTTCAAACGGGATTTAGAAAAGGCAGAGGAACCAGAGATCAAATTGCCAACATCTGTCGGATCAGTGGAAAAGCAACAGAGTTCCAGAAATACATCTACTTCTGCTTTATTGATTATGCCAAAGCCTTTAACTGTGTGGATCACAACAAACTGTGGGAAAATATTCCAGAGGTGGGAATACCAGACCACCTTACCTGCCTCCTGAGAAACCTATTTGCAGGTCAAGAAGCAACAGTTAGAACTGGACATGGAACAACAGACTGGTTCCACATTGGGAAAAGAGTACGTCAAAACTGTATATTGTCACCCTGCCTATTTAACTTATATGCAAAGTACATCATGCTAAATGCTGGGCTGGATGAAGCAAAGTTGGAATCAAGATTGCTGGGAGAAATATCAATAACCTCAGATATGCAGATGACACCACCTTTATTGCAGAAAGCAAAGAACTAAAGAGCCTCTTGAAAGTGAAAGAGGAGAATTTAAAGCTGGCTTAAAGCTCAACGTTCAGAAAACTAAGATCATGGCATCTGGTCCCATCACTTCATGGCAAATAAATGGGGAAACAATGGTAACAGTGACAGACTTTATTTTCTTGGGCTCCAAAATCACTGTG
>SJYX01012336.1:113172-155837 GCA_006410675.1 Oreotragus oreotragus
ACTACCACCTCCTGATTTGGTCACCCAGCAGCATCTTCAAACCTTCTCCACTTTGTAGTTGTGATCTTTTAAAAACACAATAAATTGTTACATTCCTCAGCTTCAAACCCGCCTGCGGTTTCTCATTGCTTTTGTAATAAAGCCCAAATTCCTCAACCCCTCCTCCAGGTGCTGTATGGGCCGGCCCCCAGTGAACTTTGGCCTTTCTCCCCCAAGGCGCTGCCCCGCAAACCCCTGCCTCCAGTCACTCCAGCCAGCCTTCTTCCCACAGACAGGTCATACTCTTTCCCGAGTCAGGCCCTTTGCGTGTATGCTTCCTCTCCATCTGCACTCAGCTTAAATGTCTCTTCTGGGGAAGCCTCCATCACCCCGGAGATTCACTTGGCTTCCCTTATTACGTGCTTTCACGGTTTCTCTCTGAGCATTTATCTTAAATATCAACCCCCATTCTCTAAAAGACAGGAAAGAAATGGGTTTGGCTTGTTGGTTTCCCTAGAGCTAAGGATCATGTAGAAGTCACTGCAGCTACCCAACAGATACCTGTTGAAAGGAAATAAAAATTAAGTTAGTGAGTTTAGTAATGTATAGCTCAGTGCACTCTGTGCAGGAAGAGGCAAGCTGCCCAACACATCCGTGCCTGCAAAGAAAAGTCGAGAATGTCATGTGCTCTAAATTTGGTCATTCTGTGCAGGAGTGATTGGGGAAAACTAAAACACTACTGGGCTTCCCTGGTGGCTCAGACTGTAAAGAATCCACCTGCAGTGCAGGAGACCTGGGTTCAGTTCCTGGGTGAGGAAGATCTCCTGGAGGAGGGAATGAGCTACCCACCCCAGTATTCTTGCTTGGAGAAGTCCATGGACAGAGCAGTCTGGCAGATTGCAAAGAGTCAGACACGACTGAGCGACTAACACACACACCCCCAGAACCTTATTTCGGGATTCCCTGGTGGCTCAGTGGTAAAGAATCCACATGCCAATGCAGGAACCGCGGGTTCAGTCCCTGGGTTGGAAAGATCCCCTGTGGGGAGGAACTGGCAGCCCACTCCGGTATTCTTGCCTGGAGAATCCCAGGGACAGAGGAGCCTGGACACGAGTTAGTGACTGAACAGCAACCACAGAACATGACGATGACCATGTGAGAGGCAGAGCATGGTGTCACGAGGGCCTGGATTAGCGTGGTGAAAATATGAACGGAGAGAAAGACAATATAGGATTTGATAACTCGTTGTGTTTGGAAGTGAGAATGGAAAACATAGAATCAGAAATTAGACTCTGGTGATATTTTTTTAGTAATAAGACATTAAGAAAAGAAAAAGTTTCAGGGGAAGTTAATGATGTCAGGTCTCTAAATTGGCCTGGGGTTGATGAGGGTTACAAAGAAGAATTCCAAGTGGCCTAAAAAACAGAAGTCAGATTTCAAAGACAGTCTGCATGCCTTCTCCAAATCAGGACCATCTGCAGGGAAAGCTGGAGTGACATTGTTGTTTATGCAGGCCATCTTCTCCGCAGGTGGTCCCCTTTTTTTGGGGGGTGGGGGGTCAGAGGATTCTGGGAGGCCAGACTGAATTCTGTACAAAGCCACGGCCAGGGCAGCTTTGAGATGCGCATACATTCTCTTCCGGGGAGACTGCTTAGGACTGGAAGCTGCAGTCCCCATAAGTCAGGGCATCCTACCCTCCCTTCCTCTTACGTTCCACCAGCCCTTGAAGAGGTGACCTAGAGGAGAGGTCAGAGAGCTCCAGATGATAATGCAGCGACCTGTGAGCCTGTGGGCTGTAGACCTGGTACACCATGGTTTTCCGAGGCAAAGGCAGAGGAGTAGCTCTCACCATGGTACCCGGGATTCTGTGGAAATAGGGGAGCACAGGGGGCTCTTGAGGGGTGGGACTGGAGAAGAGAGTGCAGAGACCTGACTCAGTATAGGGGCTGAGACCTCACCCAAGTGTGGGAGGATGAAACTGTTTTGCCTAAGGGTAAGGGGCAGGATACAGGAGGTTTTAGGCTACACACCCCAGAGCAAAGGGGACTCCCTGGTGGCTCAGAAGGTAAAGAATCTGCTTGCAGGAGACCTGAGTTTGATCCCTGGGTCGGGAAGATCCCCTGGAAAAGGGGATGGCAACCCACTCCAGTATTCTGGCCTGGAGAATCCCATGGACAGAGGACATGTGGTCGAAAAGAGTCGGACATGACTGAGCGACTAACATCTTTACACTTTAGGGCCCAGAGAAAGGAGATGTCTGAAATACGGAACTGAGGCTTGCAAAAACCCAACAGGGAGGGAGCCAGAACCACTCAGTCGAGGCTCTGAAGGGCTTGCTTTTGACTGGGGGGTGGAGAAGGTTTTGCCCAGCTCTATCGACAAAGACCAGAAGTCAAAGTTAAGGGCTCACACACTCTAGTTAAGCAAAATCTGTGCCAGTCACCTCCTGGCAGCTCTGGTACCAGTGGGATTTCTCTGAGATCTGTAGGGAGATGGGAAGTGGGTTTAAGTTGGGCTCCATAGTGTCACTCTGTGTTAAGATTTCAGACTGTTTGTAGTTTTCATCTGTTCGAGAGAAAGACAGAGAGAGAGAAAGAGAGTGTGTGTGTGTGTGTGTGTGTGTGTGCAAGAAAGAGAGACAGACAGACAGATAAGGTCACTGAGAGAGAGAGAGAACACTTCCATTTGAATTTGCCAGTGTCTGTCTTGTTTATTGATTTAATTTAAAAAAAAATATTTTTTTTTATTAGGATGCACCAGGTTTTAGTTGTGGCACATGAGATCTTTAGTTGTGGCATGTGGGATCTAGTTCCCTAAGTAGGGATTGAACCTGGGCCTCCTGCACTGGGAGTACGGAGTCTTAGCCACTGGACCAGGGAAGTCCTTACATCTACTTCAGTCCAACCACACACTGTTGAAAAAAACAGCAAGAAAAGCTTTAAAGCTCCCTCTCTGGTCCCGCTCGTGAATCCTGCTTTTGTATGGGCAAATCGTTTTCCAGCTCTTAGAAGGCAGAAAGGAAGGCCCTTTTATTATTTGCTACAGAGGTCGTCAAGTTTCCTTGTTCTCCCCTGAGGAGGTTGTTCCCTCCTGCAACACTGCCAAGCTTTCCCTGCCTGAAAAGAAAGCCTTGATTTGATTTACTTGTGTTTTGTTTGCCTGCCAATAATATCCTACCTGATAGGAGGGTTTTGGTAGCTATTCATGAATCATTAGGACAATCCTCTTCTTTAGTTGGCCTCCTGTTCTCTCTGGCTCTCCCTCTAGCAATCTCTCTGCAAGATCCATGTGTCTTATTTCAGTGGTCTTCAGATCTTTGAGGGTTTTTTCATCACTCCTCTAGGAAAGAAGGGTGTGAGGCAGCTGTTAGGAGAGTTATGTTGGTAATGAGCCCCGATCCTTACTCTACTTGGCCAGCAACTTGTGAGGACACCAGGATGCACAGCTGTTTCACGGACTAAGAATAAAAGGTGTCTCTGCAGATGGGAGCCTTGTGGACGTCTGTTCTAGAGTCTCCAGAGAGAACTCTCTGTAATGCCTGACGTCTGGGAAGCAACAGTAGTACCTTCAGAATCTGGAGAGATTTCTCCTCCCCCAAATAACTGCATACTCCATACTTTGGGCCCAAACATTATTAAAAAAAAAAAAAGAATGACAACAAAATAAACGTAACTAAAAGTTATCAGATTATACCATACTCTTTCTCAAGTCTGTCTACTGATCCTCAGCTTCTACTGTAACGAGGATGCATTTTCAATGTTACATAAGACTAGCACTTAATACGTAAAGTGAATGTGGCTTTTAGCAAGACTGTCATTTAGTTTGTGTCCTGGCTCAGTTTAGAGAGTTGCCTTAAAGGCAAGAAATACCATTAACTCTTCACTTTCCAAATGATTCTGAAAGGATATCAATTCTTATAATGAAGGATGTATTTCTAGTAGGATGCAATTTGCATTATAAATCATCTAAATTATCCCAGATATTTTGCTTCTCCATTTTCTTCCTTTTAGTTTTAGGAAAATTGTTTTGTTGACATTTTTCTTATAAACTAGGTTAGGAAAAAAAGATCAAGCCTGTTATTAACTTCTCTAAGAAAACACATACAAAGAATATATCCAAGGGGCCTTAGCAGGATGTTCAGTAATAGGAACTTCTTGGTCATTTTGCTGGAAAAGGTAGCCCAGTTAACAAGCATTTTTTAAAAGTCTTTATGATTTTTCTTTTTCTTAAATAAAAAGCTCCACATATGACTGTTGTTCAAAAGAACTAAAACAACAAATGACAGTTTGCTCACTCAAACCACAATAACGGTCAAGGTCAAAATATAGTCACAGCTTGGGGAAAGCAGCACCCCTGTGTTAATAGCAGATATTCCTGCAGGAACCCAGCAGATAAGACATCTCCGAGATGCTAGCAGAGGACACACAGTATTGGCGCGAGATCCATGGGTTTTTTTCTCAAATGGGTGTTAGTGGAGCTTTGTAATATGCCTATAAATTATTCATGAAATCCCCTAACAAGTTTAAATACTATTTTTAAAAAAGTTTCATTAAAACTAGTTTTTAACTTTTTAATAGTTAATGGCAACCGCCCAGGGCATCCATTCTTATGGAAATGGTGACTTGCACTGGAGAATGCTAAATTCAGGATTCGAATGTGATTTGAAAACTCTTGCAATTTTTATTGATTCCTGTTTTGGTTACATAATATTGTTGCTATGCCTGGGAGTTAAACTGAAAGGCTAGAGTCATCAAGGTTTTCTGAAACAGTTCGGTGATCCAAATATTTGATGTATGTATTAGATTGAATCATATGAAATTACTACCATTAGGTCATTTTACCTATAAAAATGACAGTTGCATAGTGTTTAGCCTAACATTTTTCACTTGGAAATCTGTCATAATGTGCTTTTTTCCTTCCAGTTTTACTGAGATATAATTGATGCACAGCTCTGTAAGTTTGAAGGGTACAGCATAATGATTTGACTTAGATACATCATGAGATGGTTATCATAATAAGTTTAGTGAACATGCATCATCCTATATAGGTACAAAAGAAAAGAAAAAGAAAAAACAATTTTCCTTGTGATGGGAATGCTTAGGATTTACTGTGTTAGCAATTTTCATATATAATATATAGAAGTGTTAATTATATTAATCATGTTATAAATTATAACCCTAATACTTATTTATAACTGGAAATTTGTACCTATTGATCATCTTCATTAAATTCCCCCTCCCCCCACCTATGGTAACCACGAATCTGATCTCTTTTTCTGTGAATGTGTTTGGTTTCTGAAGTATAATTGATCTGCAACAATGGTAGCTCCTGGTGCACAACATAGTGACTGGAGATTTCTATACGTTTCAAAATGATCACCACAGTAAGTCTAGTTACCATCTGTCACCATACAAAGACATTATACTATTACTAGCTGTATTCCCCCTCCTGTACCGTTCCTCGCCATGACTCATTCACTTTGTGACTGGAGGGTTAGACCTCCTTATTTCCTTGCCTGTTTCACTCTTGCCCCTACATCCCTCTCTTCTGCCAACCACGTGCTTGTTCTCAGTATCTGTTATTCTGTTTCTGTTTAGTTTTGTTTGCTCATCTGTTGTTTAGATCCAACCTATCAGTGAAATCTTACGGTGTTTGTCTTTTCCTGTCTGACTTATTTCACCTGGGCTTCCCTTGTGGCTCAGCTGGTAAAGAATCTACCTACAATGTGGGAGACCTGGGTTTGATCCCTGGGTTGGGAAGATCTCCTGGAGAAGGGACAGGCTACCCACTCCAATATTCTGGCCTAGAGCATTCCATGGACTGTACAGTCCATGGGGTTGCAAAGAGTCAGACATGACTGAGCGACTTTCACTTTCACTTAGCATAAAAACCTCCTAAGTCCATCCATGTTGCTGTAAGGCAGGAGCACATTCCCCTTTTAGGGCTGAATAATTTCCATTATGTATATATAGTTATATATCTATCACATCTTATTTATCCATTCATGTATCATTGAGCTTCATATTTGAGTTATTGTGAATAATGCTGCAATGAACATAGAGATGTGTGTATATTTTCAAATTAGTATTTTTGTTTTCTGTGGAAAAATACCCAGAAGTGGAACTGTTGGGTATAATTATAGTCCAGACAATGAGATTGAAGTGGTCTGTTGTACAGGACTTCAGAAAAATGTCTTCAAAGAGAGGGGACAATAATGTGCAAAAATTTGCGAATAAGTCAGACAGAAAAGGACAAATACTATATGTTTTCACTTATATGTGGAATCTAAAAAGCAAAAAAAAAAAAAGAGAGAGAAGAAAAAATAATAACAAGTATAGCAAAGAGAAACAGACTCACAGATATAGAGAACAAATCAGTGCTTACCAGAAGGAAGAGGAATGGGAGAGGGGCAAAATAGATGAAGGAAATTAAGAGTTTCATACAGACTACCAGTTATAAAGTAAATAAGTGACAGGGATACAGCACAATGAACATAGTCAATATTTTATAATAACTTTGTCTGATGTGTAATCTATAAAACTATCAATTCACTAAGTTGAACATCTGAGACTAATATAATATAGTAGGTCAACTATAACGCAAATTAAAAAGTAAAAGTTAATTTATTAATTAAAAGAGGACACACAAACATCTTCCATTTCTCCAGGCTCCATCCTAGAATGCAGATTTAGTGGCTGGTACTCCAGTGGCCATTTTGTTCCATGAGGTTACTTGGAGTCTGAAAACCAGCTCTTGGATTCTAAATTATAAAGATAAAAGAGAACTGGGTCCCAGAGTATGTATCTCTCCCATTCAAGCCCTGAAATGCCTATGAGTTGACTTCTTTTACATGACAGAATAAAACCCCTATGTGTTTCCTCTTAAATTATAAGGACAGGGAAATCTCACTTACCTTCAGCTGAATAATAAGCCAGAAATTAAGTTCTCATTGAATATTCCAGCTTGTCTCACCTTTCTGTTATTAAAATTTTGTGCCAGACGAACAACAAAATACATCTCAATGTGCTCTGACCAGTTTACATATTTTTCTGCCTAAACACACTGGATAGAACCAAAGTCCCCATCAACCATTTCGTCACCCATATAAATATATACAGTATATCTTGAAATGTTTTGTCACACTAAATCTCCTAGCAATCAAATCTCTTTCCTTTTAAAAGACTCTTGTTCTCATACAAGGGATGAAGAATATTACTTAGTGTTCCAAAGGGGCAGGATAGTTCTGGCAAGTTGCTGGCTGTGATGTCATTAATAAGTTATTTTCTCTTGGTCATGAAACTAATAAAGTGAAAGAGGAAAAATATAAATGAAAAATTAGTGGTTTAATTGCATTTCTCTATGACATGGTAGGTGATGCAATGGAGTTGCCTGCACAAAGGCAGGTCTGGGGGTGCACCAAAGAGGGAGTTCAAAGCCCCCAACATCTCATGTCAGAGCAGGATAGAGGGGGGAGGAGAAAGATGCTGTCAGAATTAGCAGCCAGGCAGGTTCTGGAAGCCTAGAGGTGTCAGATCTGACCCCCGGTCCTACAGCTGGCTATTTTAATTTATTTGTTAGTTGTGAGGAACTGTGTAACCATAGGGATTGTCTATAACAGAAGGAAATCATACATCTTTAGAAAAATACTGAACTTGATTGAGGCAAGGACAGAAATTATAAAATTACCTCAGTGCCAAAATTATTTAGGTGGCAAAAATCAGATAAAAGCCCTCTAATAATCATGTTATTAACTAGAATTCAATGACTGAAGGGTTCTTAAGCTTAAAAAGACATCGTAGGTTGGAGTGTAAATAAGAGGTGAAAGAAAAGAAAAAAAAAATGTAGTGCTTCAAGTTTTAAAAGATGTTAACACAATACATCTTAGAATTTACTGCCCAGAAAGCCTAGCTTAAATCCACTGTGAAAGCGTTGAACAAACATTAAGAGAAAAGAGCCCTTTAAGCCAACTAAAGGTTAAAAAAATGCGAAGTTAGAAATGATGTTTTTTTTACTAACTCAATTGCTTTTTTATGGAAAGATAAAATTAATGGGCAAAGAGAATGCAATAGACAGAATATATTTGAACTTTCAAAAAGAAGTTATTGCCATTTACTGAATTTTCCTGGATAAATCAACTCAAATTGCCAAGATCTAAATATGTCCCCTAGGTTAAAAAGTAGATAGAAATCTAGGTAACATCTACCAATGAATGATGGGGGAGATTTGAAAAAGGAAAGAGCTCACAGCACTGGCTATAGCTTTATTTTTTACTATATTCATCACTCTTTTCCTTAAACAGAGAAATGGCTTTGTTGTATAGCAGAAAGTAACACAGTGTTATAAAGCAATTAAACTCCAACTAAAAAATATAGTAAATGGAATAAAGAAATAGAGATCAGAGAAACAGAATCAGCACTATGAATAAAACAAAATAAACACACACATGTCTCTATGGATGTTTAAATTATGTAATGTCACAATGGAAAGAAAGGTACCAACTCTTTTGTCTGCCTTTCCATTTGCCTTTTTAATTTTTCATTGTGACAACTGCTTTGTGTAGCTAGTTGAGTTCATTAACTTTTCAGTTGAACTGCAGTCTTTATTTTAAAACACACTTGAGTTCACTGGGTATAGTACTGAGCAGTATTTACATTGATCCACAGCTTTCTGGTCTCTGGGTTCCCATTTTCTGTCAATAATTCTCTATGTGCTGAGGAAACCAGCCAAAAAGCAAATAGATGGAAATTGGGTGATGGAGTGGAAAGTAAGCTAAAGGGGATCTGAAATGAACAGAACTCCAAATGGATGTTCAGGGGTAGATGAAGAATGCTGAAAAGGAAAGGGAAAAAGGCTTAAAAGTTAAAGGATGAATGGAATGCTTGTTCCAGGAATAAAGAGAAAATGATAAGAGATCAAGCTGTGATAAGAGAGTTTAGAGCAATAGGTTTGCTTTAAGAATGATTTGGAATTGGGGGTAATTGAAATAAAAAGTCCATTTGATTGTAGCTGACAATTCATGTGTTTTTTTCAGTCATCATTTTTTCCGTGCCCATCAAGTACATTTGACTGTGGTTGAGAACAGAACTTTCAGATAGTCTTACAGACTTGAGTTTATACTAGAGAATTGTGGTTTATTATTTTCCTTCTCAAAACTGGTAAATCAGTTAATCTCTGTCTTTATATGAAGATGGACTAGTTGTGGATTTGTATCCATCATAGGAAAGTCAACCATCAGCACAGATTTTCAGAGTTCTCCTTTCTTCACATGTAAAGTAGGATAAGCTGTGATTTTATTCAGGGAGCAAAAGGAAAAACAAAAACAAAAACAGGGAGATTCATTTTCCAAAAGAGTTTGTGTTCATTATTAATGATTGCTATGATTGGGCAATAAAAACATGCAAATTAAAGTTTGACATCCCTTGAACAGTGAAATGAAAGTATGTAATTATGTGGCTGGAGAATAAAAATACATATAGATTGGGGCATATTTATGTAAAGTTCTGACCAATAGCTTTTTTCCTGTCTTCCTGTGGCTCCACCTAAAGCAAATAGATTATAAACCTTTGTTGAAAAAGTATTATGAGAAATCATTCAAAATAAATGTGAAATGTTACCTACCAAATGGCAAAATGTCATAGGTTTTAAGTGCTTATTACACCAGTAATGTTTGTGCATTTTAAATTTGAATTTTAAATTATTGTGGGACAAATAGGTTAGAACAGTGCAATGTTTAGTTTCCTCAGAGTGCATACCAAAACATATTTTCAAAATTTTTTCAGACATATTTTTAATACTTTTATCTTTATGCATTATTTAAACTTAAATATTCAGATTTTTGTAGCTACAATGGGCATTGTATTAACATTTTTAGTGACACATTAATGTATGCCAAGAATGATTGTATTGTGGTTTGTTTATACCCGTAGTTATTTTTGATGTTAGCTATTTAGTGCAGAATACAGTTCTTACATGTTATGGGAACATAAACTTTATTGCTGTCTCATTACCATACAGGGGCCAAATATGAGCAAAAGAATAGCATCCTATATTAATCTTCCAAATATTGGTTATGGGTAACTCAAGTGATTGTATTATAGTTTAATTAATGGAATAAGAAGGGAATAAATAGCTTCAGTGCTGCCTGATAAATGTAATTATTTCATGCCAAGATGTGTACAGTGGAAAACAATAAAGGCATGCTGATGGAATAGCTTTTTGTCTAGTTCAGTAATGCAATCTTCTCTGCTGTGCCCTTTTTAAAAAAAATCTCCATCCTAAGGCAATATTTTGTAGTGTCATTTTAGGTATTCATTTTGGGGGAAAATACTTGCTTCCTCAACTTTAAAGAATTAGATCTCATTGAAGTAGGGAAAGAAAGCATCTAAAATAGCTTAAATTGTTTTTTGATTTGGAAATGCCATTCCGGGGGAGAAAAAACAACTGTCCAAAAGCCGACTGCCTTCCACAGACAATCAGTGGGAAACCGATTTTATAGACAGAGAGATGGGGAAGGCAATGGCACCCCACCCCAGTACTCTTGCCTGGAAATTCCAATGGATGGAGGAGCCTGGTGGGCTGCAGTCCATGGGGTCGCTAACAGTCGGACAGACTGAGCGACTTCACTGTCACTTTTCTCTTTCATGCATTGGAGAAGGAAATGGCAACCCACTCCAGTATTCTTGCCTGGAGAATCCCAGGGACGGGGGAGCCTGGTGGGCTGCCGTCTATGAGGTCACACAGAGTCGGACACGACTGAAGTGACTTAGCAGCAGCAGCAGCAGACAGAGAGAGGGGCCTACATACAAAAACAGCACAGTCAGCTCTGACAGTCATCTTGAATTGGTCTTCAGTGATCTGCCTAGTATCATCTTGGTTGTTTTAGGTACAGTTAATCTTCAGTTCCACAGTCAGTTTCCATTTCTTTGAGGCCAGTTCTTGGAATTGTGGCAGCTTATGTCATGAGTACAATCTACTCATCATGTAGTTAACTTCATCCACCTGGTGGGGGTTTCAGCATCTACAAACCAGCTCATGGGATATGACTCAGAATATTAGTCATAGCCCTTGAGAAGGAACTAAAGGTCCTTGACTCTGCTTAATTGGTGGTGGTGGTTTAGTTGCTAAGTCATGTCCAGCTCTTGTGACCCCCATGGACTGTAGCCTGCCAGGCTTCTCTGTCTGTGGGATTTCCCAGGCAAGAATACTGCAGTGGGTTGCCCTTTCCTTCTCCAGGAGATCTTCCTGACCCAAAGAGCGAACGCAAGTCTCCTGCGTTGGAAGCAGTCTCCTGCAAGGTGGTGGTTTAGTTGCTAAGTCATGTCCAGCTCTTGTGACCCCCATGGACTGTAGCCTGCCAGGCTTCTCTGTCTGTGGGATTTCCCAGGCAAGAATACTGCAGTGGGTTGCCCTTTCCTTCTCCAGGAGATCTTCCTGACCCAAAGAGCGAACGCAAGTCTCCTGCGTTGGAAGCAGTCTCCTGCACTGCAGGCATATCTTTACTGGCTGAGCCACCAGAGGAGCCCGTCCTTAATGAGTTCCTTTTTATTATCTGGTCTCCTTTGACTGTTTTCCTTTGTTTCCATGTGTTGTCATGTCGCTGATTAAACTTATCATTTGGCTAACAGTTTTCCACAGACAAAAAGCAGGCTGTGGTCCTTGCCTCCCACAGGAGCCCTGCTCTGTTTCACAAACACTGGTATTTTGCTGATGGTCCTGCAAAAATTTCCCCTATGCACAACAGAGTTGAAGGGGTACATTTGCAGAGAAAAAAAATTTAGATGAGGGACATGATAGTTCTGAGGGTTTCTTTGGGGTCAATTGTGGACATTTTCCTGTAACTTTAAGATTTTCTGACAATAAATGCATTGAAAGGAAGCAAGGTATTACTATGTATGCAGAGTGGTAGGTACCTCTTCTGTGAGTGGTAGGATGTGTCTGAAGATAAGACAAACTATATATCTTTCCCTTCCTGCCACACCAGTGTGCTCACCTGTGAGTCTTTGTTACCTCATGTGTCTGTAGCTGTTTGGTTCAGTTGGCCAGGAACAAACAGTCATGAGGGCAAGATGGTTGACTCCTGTGTAGTGATCCCCTTATTTTGTTCCTTAGGCTGCAATCTGAACCCTGGTGGAGTGAGTCGACTAGTGACCCCACAAAATACATGTTCTCCCAGAACCTCAGGATGTGACCTTGCTTGGAAGTAGGTCATCCCAGTGAGACTATAGACAGGTATGCTTCCAGGTGCCCCAGAGGGAATCAGCAGTCTACCAATCAGGAGGAAAATGCATCTTCACAATTAAGGGGCTTCTCTGGTAGCTCAGCTGGTAAAGAATCCGCCTGCAATGCAGGAGACCTTGGTTTCATTCCTGGGTTGGGAAGATCCCCTGGAAAAGGGATAGGCTACCCACTCCAGTGTTCTGGCCTGGAGAATTCCATGGACTGTATAGTCCATGGGGTCACAAAGAGTTGGACATGATTGAGCGACTTTCACTCACAATTAAAGGGATGTGTCCACATCCATCCCTACCAAACAGCAACTCAGGTTCTCTGCCTTACAGGTGGTCCAGTGGTTAAGAATCCACCTTCCGATGCAGGAGATGTGGGTTCAATCCCTGGTCAGGGTGCTAAGATCTCACATGCTGCAGGGCAACTAAGCTTTCATGCCACAACAAAGCCCAAACAAAGCCCTTTCTTCTTTCTAAAGAAAGAAAAAGAAAAAAATGACACATCCAGAACATGGACTCTCAGTGTAATCACTAAATTCAACCACCTCGACAGTGCAAAGTCTGATAAAATACTGAGAAAGCCTTTTCAGAAGCCAGGCTTTTCCTCCAAGTGTGTCCTTCATGAGGGATGTGCACGACTGAAGATAAAAGAATCCACTCTATTTTAAACAGACAAGGAATTTTGCTCATAAAATCATTAGAGGGCCAGAGGATCGGGACCACAGCTGGGCCTCAAAAAATGGTTCCTGCAGCTTAGAGGGGCAGTATGGTGTGGGAGGTGAGAGGGAGGTTCAAGAGGGAGGGGACACATGTATACCTACGGCTGATTTGTGTTGATGTATGGCAGAAACCAGCAAAGTGTGGTAGAGCAATTATCCTCCAATTAAAAATAATTACAATTTTAAAACTGGATTCTGAAACAAGCCTCTGTAGCGGACCTGACCTCCCTCAGTCACAACAAGAAAGATGAGGACCCCAGAACTGCTGTCCCAGTCAGTAAATCCTGGATTGTGGCCCCAGAGGGAAGCTTCCAGACTGCTGTAGTCTGTCACCACACCTAGAGCTCTGGGAACACAGGGTCCTGGCTCCCTCCAGAATGGAAGAAGCTGACCCCAGAACTGTTGGTGGGTCTGGCTACGTGATTTGTATGGCTCAGTGCAAAATGCAAATGCAGGCCCCTAGTTTAGAATTATCAAGAATCAAGACAGCGACTAAGTTAGACCAAGTATGGGACCATCTAGACATGGGTCTGTGTGACAGCTCCGGTCACAGCGTTGGCCCCAACTGTCGCCATGTTGGCCTGCTAATCACACCTGCAGAGCGGATGCATCCTGGACGGTTGTTTGTCCCCACTTCCATCAGGACCAAGTCCACGTCTGTGAGAGCGTGGAATCCCACAGAACCCTGCCTGCAAGAGCATCTGAACAGTGTCCTTTCCGGTGATGCAGGCTTTTCTCTGAAGGAACTCTCTAGAAGGAGCTGGGAAAGATTCTGAGAGCACTCTGCTCATCTGACCAAATGTGCAAACTCCGGAAGCAAAAATGCCTTTTGCAGAGCAATGTCTTCTCCCTGTGTTATTTTGAGACCCACCCTGCTCTGCTGTAGCTTTTCACTCACAACACCTGACACACAGCTGACAGAATGACACACATGTCTTCTCTGTATAGGCATGTGTTGGGTCCTGGGAGGTGCCAGGGTGACGAAGGAAGATGAGGTTCCCGCTCACTCCCAAGTGGGTGGAAGTGAAGAGTTAACACCTGAACAACCAAATGAGATGATTTTTTTCAGGTGACCATTTCTGGGAGCAGAGTTGCCATATTCCAAAATACACCTCAAAGCCATTCTCTTCCCTTGAAAACTGCCACTGGTACCATTTTATCCCAGCCAACACCACCTCTCAGCTGATCTCACTTTCACTCTTACCCTCTCCAGTCCCTCCACCACAGCAGGGTTAGGGAAATCCTTTTGAAAACATAAATCAATTGTAGACATTCCCCTGCTTCAATCCTCCCCGTAGTTTTTGGCCTGCCCTTGGAAAAAGTCCAAACCTCCTTATCATCCCTACAAGACCACACACCGTCTGATCATTGCCTGTCTCTAACTCACCCCCACTTGGCCACTATGCTGCCCTGGTGTCTTTTAGGGGGGACAGGCCAAGTTCCTTCTGACCTCTGTCTTTGAACTTCCAGCTCTTATAGTTACCTGGACACCACAATCCTCAGCTTCTGGCATTCGGCTAATACATTACCTTCTCAGAAAGATTGTCTCGGGACCACCCTACCTAGGACAGAATCCCCACCCACCTCACTGTTACTCTACAGCCTGTGCTTCTCCCTAAACACGTCACAATCTTCTCGGGACCACCCTACCTAGGACAGAATCCCCACCCACCTCACTGTTACTCTACAGCCTGTGCTTCTCCCTAAACATGTCACAATCTGAAATTATCCTGTTTATATGTTTCTGGGTTTCCCTTTCCTCTCCATGAAGCCGGAGACTCTGCCCCTCTGATTCAGTCCTTCACCCCAAGCTCAGCGCAGTGTCTGTCACATAGTTACAGTTCCAGAAATACTTGTTACTGGGCTGACTTACTGACAGATGGATGAGGGAAAAAATAGCTACATTCACAGGGTCTACAAAGGTGGATCTGTGTTCCTTATTAAGGGAGAAGGCACTATATCTAAAACCTGAGCAAGAGGACTTCCCTGGTGGTCCAGTGGCCAAGACTCCACACTCCCAACGCAGGGCACCTGGGTTCAGTCTCTCGTCAGAGGACTAGATCCCACGTGCTGCAACTAAGACCTGGACAGCCAAGTAAATATATATAAAAACAAAACAAAACCCGAGCAAAATTTGGGATCACTGGGGGGTTTGGTAAAAGTGAAACAGAGTTCAGAGTGACAGGCAATAATCAAAGCATGCATGTCAGCTGTTCTGGAAAAAATGCAGTCTGGCTTCAGGGTGAAAAGGCCAGGCTGACAACTGTCCAGTAGCACGGATGACGTCACACTTGTTTACGGGTTGTGTTGAGGTTATTCTCTTCCTGTTCACAAGGTGAGCATTCTCACAGTAAAATCACTTGCTCCCTGGGAACAGAGGCCCTGTCCTTCTCTGGTGACTCTGGGTGGCCTCAGTAGCACCAGAATGGCTCCCTGCTTCTTATCCAAGCTCCCCAAACACAGGGGTACTAAGTGCTGAAACAGCTCAGCTACTGTCCTTGAGGATTTTCCTCTCAGGTTGATTTCCCAGCTTCCTGCCCAGCCTCAGATCAGGGCAGGTAACTCTGGATTCCTTGGGGCTGAGGAGGTTCCCGGATGCAGGTTCCCATTTTAACACTGGTAAAGTCCATACTGGGACAACTGAGTCACCCTTCCACCAGCCCACAAGAAAGAAGGTATCCAGCGTCCTTATTTTCCTCAAGGTCTTAGTCCTGACAGCTTGCTCCAGCCACTTCCTATCGCACATCCTGACTTGTGATTAATCTTCATTATCCCCCACCCCCAACGTATGGATTTATGGTGCTTCTCAAAGCCCTGCTTCTCTGGCTTCCCTCCTTGATGACGTCCGGATTCTGCCTCTGACTCTGTCCTACACCCCCGTATATGGTCTGATCTGTTTTGTTCCCCAGAAGCACAGGGTTCCACCTCTACCCTAGACCCCTGAGAAACCCTCCTGCCACATCTACTCTGGGAGGAGTGGGCGAACATTTAAGGACACTCCTTAATTACAATTATAATTATACTTCTGACTACCCAACTCAGGGAAAAAAAAAAAGCCTAAATATTCATAGTTATCTAGTGCAGGGGTCCCCAGCCTCTGGGATTAATGCCTGATGATCTGAGCTGGAGCTGATGTAATAATAATAGAAATAAAGTACACAATAAATGTAATGGTCTTGAATCATCCTGAAACCATCTCCCCACTATCAGTGGGAAAACCGTCTTCCACAAAACGAGTCTCTGGTGCCTAAAAAGTTGGGGACCACTGAAGGTTAGAGACCTTTATCATAAGGAGGATGGATCTGCAAGTTTTTTCTGTAAAGGGCCAGACGTTAATCTTTTAGGTTTTGTGGACTGCATGGTCTCTGTCACAACTACTGAGCTCTGCCACTGTAGCAGGGAAGCAGCCATAGACTGTATGTGAACAAATGTTCCAATAAAACTTTATTTACAAACACTGGCAGAGGGCCTGATTCAGCCCCTGAGCCCTAGTTTGTGGATCCCTCATATAGAATATACTTCCAGATAATTTTTAAAATTTCTTAAGTCCACAAAGGTTTTCTTTGTCCCAACACACAGATAGCCCATAGCTTTACATACAACTTGCACACCTCATTCTGTCTTCCCAGCCTCACCTCCTTTAATCATTCATGCTGTCACTCAGCCAGTCTTGTGGAAACATTTGCCTCCACAAAATAAGTTCTTCCACAAACACATTGACACAGAAAGATCATGTGGAACTTATTTTTAGAGAACGTTTAACACCAGTTTGTAACATAAAAGCTGGATATGGAGTTCGACTGAATAATTGGGATAATCGAGATTAATACCTAGTTGATGCTTTGTCAAAGGAACTGCTAGATTAATAGGGTAAAACTCCTCTGATGGCCACTAGTGACCTCACTGTCACCCACAAATGGTTTTAGAGGGCAGTTTTGAGATATTTGCTGTTTCTGGTTTTGTTTTGCAAACTAAAGAGTATTAATTTGTGGGGTGAATGGGCAGGGCTCTGTAATGATGAGTGGCTTACCAGACCGCTACATTCATCAAATGTGCAATTTAATATTCCTGAACCAACCAGGTATCTTCAGAACTTATTCTGAGATGTGCTGTCCTTAGAAGTATACTTTCTTTTTTTAATTGAAATATAGTTGAATTACAATGTATTAATTACTGTTGCACAGCAAAGTGACTCAGATATATATATACACATTCTTTTTCATTATAGTTTATAGTATTCCGTATAGTTTAACTATATTGAATATAGTTCCTTATGCTATAAGAAGTATGCTTTCAAATGAAGAAGGGTGGAAGGGGAAAGGAAGCACTGGTAACATTTTAAATTAATTTCAGGAATGTGATCACAAAGTACATGGGCTTGGAAACTGTTTATCTCAGATAAGAAATCAAGAGGTGAGGAACTTGCCCTAAAACTGGTGGTTAAGACTCGGAACTCCCAATGCAGGGGGCCTGGGTTCGATCCCTGGTTAAGGAACTAGATCCCACATGCTGCAGCTAAGACCCAGAGTAGCCAAATAAATTATTTTAAAAAGAAAGAAACAAATCAGGAGGTGAAGATGAAGGGACAGGAGGGGAAAAAAGGGTGGGGTTGGGGGGAGAAGCCTGTGTTCCAATGGAATGTCCAGCAGAATGTCCTCATGTGCATTTGCCTGTCCTGGAGGTCAGATGTAGTTGAAACAGGGACTGACAAGTGGGGCGCTAGCATTCTCTTGACCCTCCTCCTCCAGGTCCTCTTGGTGTGGGGGGGGAGGGCTGGTTATTGCAGAATCAGAGAGTTCTCTGTAGAGCAGCAGCAGCAGCAGCCCATGTGGGCTCATTGCTGAGCAGATACTGCTGAGTCTAGAAAACAGAGAGCCTTAACAAGTAAATTCCACACCCCCTCGAATTTGTGCCTCGGTAGGGAAGCCTCAGCAGGAAACCCTCCATATGTTTTCCTTTACTACAAGGAGCTTCAGAGAATGAGTTCATTTCTCTTCAAACATCCTCGCGTTGCTGTAAAACAGCACTGGCTGGCTGATGAGAAATGCTCCCAGGAACACAAGAGGACGCCCACAAACAGAGATAGGAGAGCGGTCACTCTTCTGAATTAGATATGAGTTTGGGACAAGTTTTATTTCTCCTTTGCTGCTTACATTCTGGACTTCGTGGCCTTTTTTCATTTCGTTTTATTTTGTAAGGACACTCTTTTGCTTTTGACTGCTTCCTAGTAGAGCTTGGATACGGGGAGAAATAAATATCAAAAGAAGATTTCTCAAAGATTTGTCCTATGGAGGAATGGAGTTTACCCTGAGGACCAAAGGATTATAGCTCAGGTTAGTCTTTGCTCTTAAACAAAAAAGACATTTGAAATTCGGGATTATTTTAAAAATATCACAGGCAAATAAGTACTTTGTATTTATTGTTTTCTTCTCTTCCTTTTTAATCCCCTAATAAGCATCTTCTTTGCATATTGTAATCTCAATGAAGTGAACAGTTGGATTCTAAATATAAGTAAAATGATCTGCTAGCTCATAAATTAATTACAAGATGAGATATGAAATGTTCTGCTCTTAACACTGTTTAGCAGGTAGCAGGTAATATTTATAGCAATGTTTATGCTTTTATGCCAAGAATCACTTAATTTCATTAGTGTCTCAAGTGAGTATCTTTTGCCTTATTTCCTCTAGTAATGTAGACTCTATTTTAGATTGAAAAAAGAGCCAGGAAGAAATGTCCTCTGAAAAGAGCATGGTTGCCCTGACTGGCAAATCAACTTTTGTGGACTTCTCTAGAATATTTAGGGAGATTTGCTGCAGGTCCTGTAAATCTCCAGGGTGAAAATCATTACAGCTCTGACTCTTGTGAACCTTCTTTTGAAAATATGATGAAATCATGTAGCAAATGTGGGGGAAAAAATCTTAATGGCAAAAGGGCATTGAAACATTAAAATATTTCAGCAGATATCTTTTCTTGATTACACTATTAAACTGAGCTCCAGCTGCGCATGTGTTGCTGCCTCCTCCGGATTCCAGGAGTCAAGAGCTGTCAAGCTGATCTAGCAGGATCAGGTTGTCATTGGGGAGGAAACTAGATGTGGTCAAGATGTCCTGTTTCCCTCCCGATTCCTAATCCCCTTCACCTTCCCACCCCTACCCTCCCTGCCTGGTGTGGTAGCTGCCATCAATTTACAGGAGGATGGCTACCTCCCCAGCAATAGTAAACCAAGAGCTGGCTGCTTTCAAAGTCAGGCCATGTCTGGTTGATCTTTGAACGAGAATGAACAATCAGAATGAGCTGGGCTTTCTCTGCACCCTAGTTCCCCCACTGCCATCCCTAAAGCCATCATCCAGGCCACAGTTCTCTGTACACCAGCTGGTCTGAAGTGATGTTTTCAAAAGAAAGATAAAGGTGAAAGCCCCTTCCACGAATGGAGGGTGTTGCATTCCTTCCTCCCTCCAACTTCCCCTAGTCTGTAGAGATGGTCTGCCTTGTCCTCTAAGAAGCATGATTCCAGTTCATCACTGGTTTCCAAAGCCAAGTGCTCCCAGCACTGGCCTTGTTACTGAGTAGCCTGTCAGTTAAAGATCATTATCTGCCAAGCCATCTATTATTTCCCTTAGGAGAAGATGTTATTTCAGTTCCATAGGTAGCTTTTAAATTTTTCCCTACATGTTGTATAGCAGCTAAATGTAGTCCAAGGGTTAAGTCCTGTTGAGAGCAACAGGAATCTGTGGCCCACTTTTGAGAGCGTTAGTGGTAATGGTGTAATCTTGGATGGCCCCGAAGTGTGGGGTGAACTGGGACCTGAGAAAAATGCAGCCACGTGAGAGTCTAGTCTTTGCTTTCCTGGAAAACTGTAACTTTTAGAGGAATTGCTTGCTTCCTGATTTAATTGTGCCTAAAGATTTGTGCCTCTTTTATGGGGCATAGTGTTGCCCTAATTGCCCCATTATAGAGGCTGGCTACCCATCAGTGAGGGCAGTCTGGGGGCTTGACCCTTACAAAAGAGAGCCATGAAAAATATGAGCTTTCCTACTTGTCACACTCCTCCTTCACTAGTTAAGAAAAAGATTTTGCCTCATTTAAGCATGCTATTATCTACCTGCTAGTGAGAGTGGACCTCTATAATTTCTCTCCCTCAACAATGGAAATTACATTTGTTGTCATTATTGCTTTAGTCACTAAGTCATGTCCGACTCTTGGTGACCCCATAGACTGTAGCCCACCAGGCTCCTCTCTCTGTCTATGGGATTTCCCAGGAAAGAATACTGGAGTGGGTTGCCATTTCCTCCCCCAAGGGCTCTTCGCCACCCAGAGATGGAACCTGCGTTTCCTGCATTGGCAGGCAGATTCTTTACTGCTGAGCCACCAGGGAAGCCTGGAAATTACATTGCTGCGTTTCAGAAGCCATCAGGTCATCTCTGCAAGTGTGGAGATTTTCCTCTGTAGAAAGACAGTTTCCTTTGCCTTGGGCTGCTCTTTATAAACTCATAGTTGGACAAATCTGAAGTGCTGTGTCCTGTGGTACTAGCAGGTGACGATGATGATGACATCTCACACGTATTGAGCGCCTTCTTTTGCCAGGTGTGATGCTAAATATTCTATGACACATAGGACATTAAATTTTCCCTGCCTTACCTGTAATGCATGTAGTGCAGAGACCCTCCTTCACAATGGAGGAGAAACAAAAAAGTTCAGTAGAGGAGGTACATTGCAGGAGGAGCAAAAAAGATTCCAGAAAAGTTCCTATCAACTAGCATCCTGTCTTCTTTCTCTGTGTTGTCTTTGTTTCTTTCATTCACCTAATGACCAAGGTTACGGGTTGTCCAGGCTCCTTTCTGTATGACTTCATTTGTGGATAACATTTCTGAGAGAGCATAGGCAGTGGCCTGGGTTGGAGTAGGGGAGAAGTTGGGACTTCAGCAGTGAGCATTAGGACTTGTCTTGGAAATGGATTTAGTTTCTCTGTGCTCTGCCTTAGCCTGTCTGTAAAGTGTGACTGCACCTCACACCATGCTTTTCTGTCCTTCTCCTTCTGCAGGGTTATGGGGATAATTAAACTGTTGGCTAAAAGCATCAAATTCCTGGGGAGAAAATAGCACATTCATGAGCAAGTGTGTTTAACTGTTCGTGTCAGGCTGGATTTTCACTGAGAGCAAATCAGGCGCTTAGAACCGTCTTTCAAACTACCAGAAGGTAGAGAGTATGGAGGAGAAGGCTCAGATTTTTTTTTTTTCAATCATAAAGCATATATTTCAGTAAATTTGCTATTGATGCCTACTGTTATAAAATTTTATTAACATATAACATATTGGAAGAAGCTGGTTTATAGGTGATGATTCAGGACAAATGACATATGAAATAATCAAGAATAAATGAGTGAAGAAATAATGCATTTATAAATTAGGAAATGGAAGTCTATGGGGACTTAATAACACTTTTTTTTTTCTTTTTGTATTGTTTCTGGGTCATGGAAACATTTTAAGCTAATTTGCTGCCCTGATTACATCTTTGATGTAATTGATTGTTTATTTACTACCACTTAAGGTTTTGCTTTCTGGGATAATCCATGACTACATTTGGGAACAAATGTATTGCTATAATGTGAGTGTGTATATTTGATAAGGAGAGAGAAGAATTCAGAAATACTGTCCTTTCACAACTTGAGAATTGCTGAAATTTGAAACTAGGGTAGATTTTGAATCATCTTATCCAACTGCTTCACAGTATGTATGAGGAAACTGAAATCAAAAAATGATTTACATGTCACTAATTAGCTAACAGTTAGAACTGGACATGAAACAACAGACTGGTTCGAAATAGGAAAAGGACTACGTCAAGGCTGTATATTGTCACCCTGCTTATTTAACTTATACGCAGAGTACATCATGAGAAACGTGGGACTGGAAGAAGCACAAGCTGGAATCAAGATTGCTGGGAGAAATACTAGTAACCTCAGATATGCAGATGATGCCACCCTTATGGCAGAAAGTGAAGAGGAACTAAAGAGCCTCGATGAAAGTGAAAGAGGAAAGTGAAAAAGTTGGCTTAAAGCTCAACATTCATGGCATCTGGTCCCATCACTTCATGGGAAATAGATGCGGAAACAGTGGAAACGTCAGGCTTTGTTTTTCTGGGCTCCAAAATCACTGCAGATGGTGATTGCAGCCATGAAATTAAAAGAGCTTACTCATTGGAAGGAAAGTTATGACCAACTTAGATAGCATATTGAAAAGCAGAGACATGACTTTGCCAACAAAGGTTTGTTTAATGAAGGCTATGGTTTTTCCAGTAGTCATGTGTGGAAGTGAGAGTTGGACTGTGAAGGAAGCTGAGCACTGAAGAATTGATGCTTTTGAACTGTGGTGTTGGAGAAGACTCTTGAGAGTCCCTTGGACTGCAAGGAGATTCAACTAGTCCATTCTAAAAGTAATCAGTCCTGGGTGTTCTTTGGAAGGACTGATACTAAAGCTGAAACTCAAGTACTTTGGCCACCTGATGTGAAGAGTTGACTCATTGGAAAAGACTCTGATGCTGGGAGGAATTGGGGGCAGGAGGAGAAGGGGACGACAGAGGATGAGATGGCTGGATGGTATCACCTACTTGATGGACGTGAGTCTGAGTGAACTCCGGGAGTTAGTGATGGACAGGGAGGCCTGGCATGCTGCTATTCATGGGGTCGCAAAGAGTCGGACACGACTGAGCGACTGAACTGAACTGAACTGATACTTTAGTATTGTTATGTATGTGTGTGTTAGTATATGTGTGTGGAGGGTGGGCTTTAAGTTCCAGACATGGATGTATATATATTTGAGGTCATATCTAATATCTATTTGTGGTTATACTGTTATTTTGTGTTCAAATTTTAAAATATATGAAGCATTGTCTTTTATATTTATATATTCTTTATTTTTATTCAAAGTTGTTTTGGAGATATATCCATGTTGATATATAGATATCTAGTTGATTTTGTTATAGCTGCAGGATACTATCACATTACATAAATAATCCAAAGTTGATTTATCTGTTTTCTTACTGAGGCATATTTGCACTGTCTCGGAAGTTTTGATATCTAAACAGTACAGCTGTGGTCTTTATGCATATCTTCTTACACTTCAGCTAGAATTTCTCAAATAAGAGTTCAACCTAGAAGTTGAATGGTCAGGTCACAGGGAGACACATCTTCCCTAGAGATTGTTAAGCTCTTCTCCAAACTCAGCTGGTTTATTTGACCACCAACAGTGTTGAGCAGTAGCTCTGAACTCTGGCCATGGAAAGAATCACCTAGCCGGTATTTTAAAATCACCGGTGCCTAAGTTCCACTTCAGACCCATTAAATCAGAATCTCGGGGGATGAGAGACAAGACTGATATTTTTTTCCAAGTTCTCTCAGTGATTCTAATGTATAACTAGGGTTAAGAACCACTGACTTAGCATTTCTGTTTCCCCGTGTCTTTTCCAACCCTGGGTATTATCAGACATTTTGTTTTGCTAATCTCTTGGGTGCAAGAACTTTCTAATTACTGGTGAAGCTGAGTATGTTTATATAGTATTATTGAGCATTCTAGTGCCTTCCATTGAAAACTATGTGTGGTATATTTTACCTATTTTTTTCTCTTTAATTATCTTTTATTATTGATTTGTAGGCACTTTCTTTACTTTCTGGACAGTAATTGTGAGAGGGGACATATAACTGGCAAATAGCTGCCCTGGTCAATAACTTGTCTTTTCACTTATTTGTGTTATTATCATATGTAGTAGTTTAAAAATTTAAGTATGGTTCAATCTGTCAGTATTTTCCTTTATGGATTGTATGGTGAGAAATTGTAAATATTTTCCTACATGATTTTGTAAAGCTATTTTTCTATCTTCAAAAAGTTTTATGGTTATATTTTTTCCCAGTGAGGTCTTGAATCTGTCTAGAATTTATATTTCTGTAAGATGTGATGTATGATCAGATTTTACCTTTTTTTTTTTGGTTTTCCTTATTATAACTTATCTTTCCTCACCGGTTGCTCTTAAGATCTCTATTGACTTTGTAGTTTTGCTGTTTCACTACAATACATCTCATGAATTTATCTTTTCTTTATCTTGATTTCTTCCTAACTCGTAGAAGTCATCCATTTTGTCAATTCTGGGACATAAACGGGCATATATCTTGGAATCTTGATGCTTCAGTAGTTCTGTTCATTGTCTGAAATTCATATGAGACATGTTGAATTTTTTTGTTCAATTTATGCTCTCAACTTTATATTTATCCCTTTATCTCACTTTGCTACATTCTGAGTTGCTTCCTTAAACCTGTCTTTCATACCCAGGGATTGAACCTGGGCCCTCAGCAGTGAAAGCACCGGCTCCTAACCACTGGACCATCAGGAAATTGCTTCACTTGTGTCTGAAGAGCTATTTTACCTCTCCACTGAATTTCTCATTCCACGGCTGTAGTTTTCATTTCTAGATAGTCTACCTACCGTTATTTTAATACTATGTCTTTCTTCCCATATGGTTTGTGTTTTATTTAGTGTTAGTTGTTTAAAATGTATATGAAATAATCTGCTATTTTGTTCATTTATCCAAAAGTTTTAGATTCAGAGTCTTCTATTTGTTGTACCTGGTGGTTTGATCTTCTGATGGATTGTCTCTTCATGTGATGTGTGATTTAGGACAAGGAATTCATTATTAGTAGGGAATACTGTATAAAAATGTGCAACCGGAGTGTCTCTTTCAGGGACATTTTGTATTTGGTGTCTTAGGATTAATCCTTAGGCTAATTTCTTCACTCAGATATTCCTGGACCACACATACAACCCTGATTATAAATTCTGACACTATCTTTACCCATTGATTGGTAAAGATCAGACAGGCATTATTGTGACCAGTTGCTGGGACTGTATCACCCGTTCATACCCTTACATGGGAATCTAAACCCAACCTTCTGGGTTACTATTGTTCAGTCGCTCAGTCATGTCTGACTCTTTACGACCCCATGGACTGCAGCCCACCAGTCTTCCTTTCCTTCACTGTCTTAGGGAGTTGCTCAAACTCATGTCCATTGAGTCAATGATGCCATCCAACCATCTCATCCGCTGTTGCCTCCTTCTCCTGCTTTCCATCTTTCCCAGAAGCAGGGTCTTTTCCAATGAGTCAGCTCTTTGCATCAGGTGGCCAAAGGATTGGAGCTTCAGCTTCAGCATCAGTCCTTCCAGTGAATATTCAGGGTTGATTTCTTTTAGGACTGACTGGGTTACTGGGCTTTGTAAATTTCGCTGATGCAGACCACTATCATCTGTGCCCTTACCACACTGCTTTTTAGATCCACAGATCTTACACCTGGCATTCTCTTTCTTTTTGCTTGCTTTTTCTCTCACTCTTGCTCTCTCTCTCTTTTTTTTTTTTTTGCAAGCTCAGTAATGCATTTACTGAGAAAAGAATGATGTCTGTTTATCTGTTATTTCTGAGTATTTGTAGTGGGAAGGTTTTCAAATTTTATTGAGAAAAAAATTTCAGAACAAAGAGTCCTACTTTGACCTTTTTGACATTAAAAAAAAAAAGCCTAAGAATTTCACAAATCATATGCTCCATGCAAAATTTTCTTGCCAGCTTTTGTAGAAATGTAGTCTACCCAAAAATCAACTTGAAAATCATTAATGTGCCCTTGAATGTTTTGCTGTATAACTGCTGAGGAGTTGCATTCTTTTGAACTAACACAATAAACTCAACCACAGCCTGGTGTGTGGAGGATAATGTGATGGGGAGGGGCTATATCCTAGTTTGAAAAATTTGTGGGGAGTGTGCTGCAGAGGAACAAATAATATTTTCTGAAATAGTGAGAAGTCTTTAAAGGTTATAATGAAAATCCCAAAGCCCTTTCTGACCATATAATTCTGTGATTTTTCTATTACCTTGAGAAATTTTCCCAACAAATCTCAGAGCCTCTGAGCAGCTTTGTAACAAATCATAAAAATCAAAGTTGCTTAATTCTCAGGGTGCTTGCCTGTTCTCCTTCCTTCACTGTAGCATCTGAGCAAGTCCACAGATATGAAAGGAACTGTATTCAACTTTCACTGCTGTAACTATTCCTCAATCTGCTTTGTCCACACGTGATTCTTATGACATGCCAAAGAACACATTGCCAAGCAAAATAACTGGTGGACTAAAGAGAATCTTAACTTTTGAATCCTATCTAGATATGACATATTTCAAAATATACAGTGTTGGAAGTTTTTATAGTTTCTGTTTAACGTGTAATAATTTTGTGATATTTTACTCCAAAACTCTCTTTGGAAGTAACAACTTAGTAATAAGACACAGTTGAAATAAAAACAAAGGATTCATTTAAAAAAAAGAATGAATATTCTTTCAACACTCGATACCCAAAGTTATTTCTGAGGCCTCACCATGTTATTTTAGATTAAATATCTAAAACAAATTATTACAAAAATAAACCCATCCCTTCATTGGGTTTCATTCTTTGTTTAGGCTGAGGTGGAGTCTGTTGTTAGCTGCATGATCAGAGCACAGACGCTGAGTCTTTTTATTTTCTTAATTATGAATTACCGTTTCAAACCCTCATCAGCGGTTTACAATGGCTGTAATCCTTACCAAAACAGTTGCTCCTCTGGATTGTAAGTGTTTTGCCAGAACATTAACCTCTACTTGACCCCGGATGATCACAGGAGGGATATACAAGGGTCAATGATAATCATTTATAGAAAAATTTTCAAATATGAACTGTACAATAGATAATGTTACTTGCCTTTAAAAATAATTATAATATGTTTGTCATTTAGAAGGACTGGGATCAGCAAGGCTAATGAACATGTTTAAATTCATATCAGCTGGAATGAAAAGGGCTGGCTCCAGAAAATGCTGACCTCAGAATTTTTCTGCAGCTTGTGTCGATCCAGTATGCTGATGCACATGACCTACTGATGTGAGGCTTGGCAGGCCATAGAGGCTTATTCACCCATGCGGGATGTGAAAGGGGCTTCCGGGCCTCTCCCTGTGCTGTGCATTCCTCTAGTTCTCCAACAAAGCTTTTAATTGGCATCTGTGACTAAGGCGCATACAGTCCCAGGAGGAACAGAACATAGTTTTCCATCACCAATTAAGACAAGCTCTAAGCCCCAAGCTTATCAAGCCTGAACCAGGAGTAGCTAGGGCCAAAGGCTGGAGATAAAAGAGTCACTAGTAGTTTCACAAACCACGTTAATAATTCTGCATTAATGATAAATACTGCATGTTTAGTGTTATTACCTAAACTCTCATAGCCAAGACCCTCACTGGGCCTGGTCGCTAAAAACAACGGAGCTATTTAAGCAGAATCTGAATTAAACCTACTTTACCTAAAATTTCGTCCAAAGACATTTCTCCAAGTAATCTTCCCCTTTGTGTAGGGAAGCCATCTCATTCTGCCTGAGTCACGTGGGATAAACACTATAAGTGGGCCATCCTGAGCTGGTAAGAAATGTACAGAAAATCCCAGGGCAGATGGTTCTGCCTTAGGATTTTGGTTATTTTTGTTTTTCAATTTAAGTTATCAGTTATGTGCCTTGCTGCAATGTAACTAGGGAATAACGAGATTAGAGGAGAAGCAGGACGAAGACCTCATATTCATTACTTATTATTTAGTTTTTAAAATTAATTTTTATTGGAGTATAGTTGCTTTACAATGTTCCATTAGTTTCTACTGTACAATAAAGTGAATTAGCTATATATATGTATATATATATTTTTTATCCCTTCCCCTTTGGACTTCCTTCTTATTCAGGTCACCACAGTGCATTAAGTAGAGTTCTCTGTGCTATACACTGTGTTCTCATTAGTTATCAATTTCACCCATTATTTGTTATATTTGGTCAAGGATGTCAGAAATAGAAGGTCATTAGAAATCAATAAGTTGCTGGATGTGTGGGGAGGTGTATGGGGAGGCAGAGTCATACCCCTTCCCTAAGACTTTAGCAGGGATGTTTGAAAGGACACTTGAAGTTCCCATTTGACCATTGTTATGTTGTAGACTTCATACTTCTACATTTCATAAGTGAATATGGACATAAACAATAAAGATCTGTTAAATGTCCTTAAAGTATACAGCCATTCATTTTTAATTCTAAAGCTTTTCTTCCTCACTGATGACTTGGTTTTGCATAGCCATCCCTCTGCTATGTGACTCTACTATTTTTTGTGTTCTGTACTGTGTCCTACCATTTCTACTTCTGTCTCAGTCCTTTTTGCCCATCCCTGGAGACCTGAGTTAAACTTCCCTTCATCCTGTGTAGATGAGCCACTTCATTCCAGTTGCTCATTGAGCGCCTTTTAAAAAGTTGTGTGTGTGCATTTGCTTATGGTTGTGCTGGGTCTTCGTTGCTGCGCGTAAGCTTTCTCTAGTTGAGAAAAGTGGGGGCTCCTCTCTAGCTGTGCTGCACCAGCTCCTCGTGGTGGCGGCCTCATTTTATGGGGCACGGGTTCTAGGCACTTGGGTTTCGGTGGCTGTGACTTGCAGGCTCAGTAGCTCTGGCTCGCAGGCTCTAGAGCACAGGCTCAGTAGTTGTGGCGCACAAGCTTTGTTCCTCCTCAGCAAGTGGGATCTTCCCAGAGTGGGGACTGAACCAGAGTCTCCTGCATTGGCAGGCAGATTCTTTACCACCAAGCCACAGGGAAGCCCCTGAGTTCTTGCTTTCCTCTTTGGCGGCGTTCCACTGGCCCACTGTTGCCCTTCATCTGGTCCAGACTCCTGGGTCTCATGGGTCTCTGCCTATATACCCTGTCCCACATTACCTCTGACACCTGCTGCCTCCTTCTTTCTTTCTAATAGGACTTGCCTCTCCCTGCTAGTTGAGAAACTTGTTGACCGTTCCTTCCTGCCATCTTTCACACAAAATATTTCTTTGCACACTCCCTTGGCCCTCAGTATATACATTATATCTCAACCTGTCAATGCAAACTTACTTGATTTGGGACTATTGGGTATTTGAAGTGTGACTTGAGCAACACTCCTTTCCTATGTTAAAATGTGTGTGATTGACATGAATTGAGAAGCCTGGATTTTGCTAGATACCGGATTATAGGCTGTTGTAAGGCAGTTACCAGGTTTTATGTTCTGTAGCATTTCCTGTGAATCCATTAACTTTTAATTTGCATAATCAATATCACAGCAGCTGATGGTGATACTGACTCTCTAAGTGAACTTCTTAGCAAATACAGTTGGAAGAATACCCATGGGGTTCCAACGTTATATTTTAAGAACTGAAAATTATAAAGAAATAAGTATTCAGGAACCACCCCCAAACTGATAAATCATCCAGATGCTCATAAAAAAATCAAAATAGTATACTTTTCATGTACCTAGTGACTGGCATATAAAAGTTCTCAATAAATATTGAATCTATCATCATTGGAATATGCTTTCAATACTGTGTGGTTGATCACCATCATCAACTTTTCCAGCAATTTTTCTATAAAATCTGTAGCTAGTTTATAGTTATGTCAAGAATCCCAAAGCCATTGTGAAATCAATGCAGCAGTTGATGACATCTCCTTAAACTGAAGATCTTTAACCTAAGAGTGCAAGCTTCCATCTTCCTTTGGTATGCGTAAAAGATAAAAAGCTAACATTTTTCAAGATTGATGAAACAGAGATAACAGTTCTTCCTTGTGAAAGAATGAAAATATACATTTTTAGATGACTACATGAATGATTTAATTCAAACATAAAGAATTAGTACAGTTCAGTGTTATTAAATATTGAAACAGATAGTAATAGAGAATATACAATCACTGCAATAATTTTTCTTATATTTTATTAAAAATATGATAACACACTGCTGTCCAAGATGGATTTTGAGACTAATTTAAGCTCTACAAATGTAGGGTTTTATACTCATCAATAACAGTTCCCCTGTTCTTTGATTACATGGTGTTTCATTCAAGGTACTTTTAACTTTAGAATACTGAAGCAAAGATATTAAAAATCAGCCTTGGAATTTAATACATCATCTCTTTCACTAGAACATTTCACTGATCCTGTGTTATTTAAAGGCCAAATGGAACTGTTATGGTGAAAATCTGAAAAGAATGTCAGAACTAACACAGTATGGAGATCACATTTTCACAGAAATAATGATTCCAAGTCTTGTAATTTAATTTGCATGGTTGAATGAACTTGTTTCTCTCCTCCTCCAAAAATACAGCCTACCACATCCCGAACTGCAGTCCTTCAAAACAAGAGGCCAAGTCCCAAAGTTAGCATTCCACAATCATGCCCATTCTACAACTTCATACCCACTAAACATTTTTTCTTAAAAATGAATTCTAAACCTACAAGCCTGTTGTTTCTGAGGAAATTATGGGAGAAGAAAAGACTTCCTCTATATTTCTTTTAACTAAAAAGGAAGTCACTTAAAAAGAGTTACGAAATTTATATATCAGGTGGGATCGTGTAAACTGTCACAGAAAGAAATAGATCATGTTACCTGGAACCCAAGGAAATACACTGTTGATACTTTCTCTGGAGAGCTGACAAAATTCTTCCTAGGAGAATTTCCCTAGGTTGCTTTTATGAGTATATTATGAGAATCTAGACCTCTGTGTTAGTTAATGGGCATATGTGCTTACTAAGTCACTTCAGTCATGCCCAGCTCTGTGTGACCCTGTGACTTTAGCCCTCGACAAAGGATTGGAGCTTCAGCTTCAGCATCAGTCCTTCCAGTGAATATTCAGGGTTGATTTCTTTTAGGACTGACTGGGTTACTGGGCTTTGTAAATTTCGCTGATGCAGACCACTATCATCTGTGCCCTTACCACACTGCTTTTTAGATCCACAGATCTTACACCTGGCATTCTCTTTCTTTTTGCTTGCTTTTTCTCTCACTCTTGCTCTCTCTCTCTTTTTTTTTTTTTTGCAAGCTCAGTAATGCATTTACTGAGAAAAGAATGATGTCTGTTTATCTGTTATTTCTGAGTATTTGTAGTGGGAAGGTTTTCAAATTTTATTGAGAAAAAAATTTCAGAACAAAGAGTCCTACTTTGACCTTTTTGACATTAAAAAAAAAAAGCCTAAGAATTTCACAAATCATATGCTCCATGCAAAATTTTCTTGCCAGCTTTTGTAGAAATGTAGTCTACCCAAAAATCAACTTGAAAATCATTAATGTGCCCTTGAATGTTTTGCTGTATAACTGCTGAGGAGTTGCATTCTTTTGAACTAACACAATAAACTCAACCACAGCCTGGTGTGTGGAGGATAATGTGATGGGGAGGGGCTATATCCTAGTTTGAAAAATTTGTGGGGAGTGTGCTGCAGAGGAACAAATAATATTTTCTGAAATAGTGAGAAGTCTTTAAAGGTTATAATGAAAATCCCAAAGCCCTTTCTGACCATATAATTCTGTGATTTTTCTATTACCTTGAGAAATTTTCCCAACAAATCTCAGAGCCTCTGAGCAGCTTTGTAACAAATCATAAAAATCAAAGTTGCTTAATTCTCAGGGTGCTTGCCTGTTCTCCTTCCTTCACTGTAGCATCTGAGCAAGTCCACAGATATGAAAGGAACTGTATTCAACTTTCACTGCTGTAACTATTCCTCAATCTGCTTTGTCCACACGTGATTCTTATGACATGCCAAAGAACACATTGCCAAGCAAAATAACTGGTGGACTAAAGAGAATCTTAACTTTTGAATCCTATCTAGATATGACATATTTCAAAATATACAGTGTTGGAAGTTTTTATAGTTTCTGTTTAACGTGTAATAATTTTGTGATATTTTACTCCAAAACTCTCTTTGGAAGTAACAACTTAGTAATAAGACACAGTTGAAATAAAAACAAAGGATTCATTTAAAAAAAAGAATGAATATTCTTTCAACACTCGATACCCAAAGTTATTTCTGAGGCCTCACCATGTTATTTTAGATTAAATATCTAAAACAAATTATTACAAAAATAAACCCATCCCTTCATTGGGTTTCATTCTTTGTTTAGGCTGAGGTGGAGTCTGTTGTTAGCTGCATGATCAGAGCACAGACGCTGAGTCTTTTTATTTTCTTAATTATGAATTACCGTTTCAAACCCTCATCAGCGGTTTACAATGGCTGTAATCCTTACCAAAACAGTTGCTCCTCTGGATTGTAAGTGTTTTGCCAGAACATTAACCTCTACTTGACCCCGGATGATCACAGGAGGGATATACAAGGGTCAATGATAATCATTTATAGAAAAATTTTCAAATATGAACTGTACAATAGATAATGTTACTTGCCTTTAAAAATAATTATAATATGTTTGTCATTTAGAAGGACTGGGATCAGCAAGGCTAATGAACATGTTTAAATTCATATCAGCTGGAATGAAAAGGGCTGGCTCCAGAAAATGCTGACCTCAGAATTTTTCTGCAGCTTGTGTCGATCCAGTATGCTGATGCACATGACCTACTGATGTGAGGCTTGGCAGGCCATAGAGGCTTATTCACCCATGCGGGATGTGAAAGGGGCTTCCGGGCCTCTCCCTGTGCTGTGCATTCCTCTAGTTCTCCAACAAAGCTTTTAATTGGCATCTGTGACTAAGGCGCATACAGTCCCAGGAGGAACAGAACATAGTTTTCCATCACCAATTAAGACAAGCTCTAAGCCCCAAGCTTATCAAGCCTGAACCAGGAGTAGCTAGGGCCAAAGGCTGGAGATAAAAGAGTCACTAGTAGTTTCACAAACCACGTTAATAATTCTGCATTAATGATAAATACTGCATGTTTAGTGTTATTACCTAAACTCTCATAGCCAAGACCCTCACTGGGCCTGGTCGCTAAAAACAACGGAGCTATTTAAGCAGAATCTGAATTAAACCTACTTTACCTAAAATTTTGTCCAAAGACATTTCTCCAAGTAATCTTCCCCTTTGTGTAGGGAAGCCATCTCATTCTGCCTGAGTCACGTGGGATAAACACTATAAGTGGGCCATCCTGAGCTGGTAAGAAATGTACAGAAAATCCCAGGGCAGATGGTTCTGCCTTAGGATTTTGGTTATTTTTGTTTTTCAATTTAAGTTATCAGTTATGTGCCTTGCTGCAATGTAACTAGGGAATAACGAGATTAGAGGAGAAGCAGGACGAAGACCTCATATTCATTACTTATTATTTAGTTTTTAAAATTAATTTTTATTGGAGTATAGTTGCTTTACAATGTTCCATTAGTTTCTACTGTACAATAAAGTGAATTAGCTATATATATGTATATATATATTTTTTATCCCTTCCCCTTTGGACTTCCTTCTTATTCAGGTCACCACAGTGCATTAAGTAGAGTTCTCTGTGCTATACACTGTGTTCTCATTAGTTATCAATTTCACCCATTATTTGTTATATTTGGTCAAGGATGTCAGAAATAGAAGGTCATTAGAAATCAATAAGTTGCTGGATGTGTGGGGAGGTGTATGGGGAGGCAGAGTCATACCCCTTCCCTAAGACTTTAGCAGGGATGTTTGAAAGGACACTTGAAGTTCCCATTTGACCATTGTTATGTTGTAGACTTCATACTTCTACATTTCATAAGTGAATATGGACATAAACAATAAAGATCTGTTAAATGTCCTTAAAGTATACAGCCATTCATTTTTAATTCTAAAGCTTTTCTTCCTCACTGATGACTTGGTTTTGCATAGCCATCCCTCTGCTATGTGACTCTACTATTTTTTGTGTTCTGTACTGTGTCCTACCATTTCTACTTCTGTCTCAGTCCTTTTTGCCCATCCCTGGAGACCTGAGTTAAACTTCCCTTCATCCTGTGTAGATGAGCCACTTCATTCCAGTTGCTCATTGAGCGCCTTTTAAAAAGTTGTGTGTGTGCATTTGCTTATGGTTGTGCTGGGTCTTCGTTGCTGCGCGTAAGCTTTCTCTAGTTGAGAAAAGTGGGGGCTCCTCTCTAGCTGTGCTGCACCAGCTCCTCGTGGTGGCGGCCTCATTTTATGGGGCACGGGTTCTAGGCACTTGGGTTTCGGTGGCTGTGACTTGCAGGCTCAGTAGCTCTGGCTCGCAGGCTCTAGAGCACAGGCTCAGTAGTTGTGGCGCACAAGCTTTGTTCCTCCTCAGCAAGTGGGATCTTCCCAGAGTGGGGACTGAACCAGAGTCTCCTGCATTGGCAGGCAGATTCTTTACCACCAAGCCACAGGGAAGCCCCTGAGTTCTTGCTTTCCTCTTTGGCGGCGTTCCACTGGCCCACTGTTGCCCTTCATCTGGTCCAGATTCCTGGGTCTCATGGGTCTCTGCCTATATACCCTGTCCCACATTACCTCTGACACCTGCTGCNCAGGGAAGCCCCTGAGTTCTTGCTTTCCTCTTTGGCGGCGTTCCACTGGCCCACTGTTGCCCTTCATCTGGTCCAGATTCCTGGGTCTCATGGGTCTCTGCCTATATACCCTGTCCCACATTACCTCTGACACCTGCTGCCTCCTTCTTTCTTTCTAATAGGACTTGCCTCTCCCTGCTAGTTGAGAAACTTGTTGACCGTTCCTTCCTGCCATCTTTCACACAAAATATTTCTTTGCACACTCCCTTGGCCCTCAGTATATACATTATATCTCAACCTGTCAATGCAAACTTACTTGATTTGGGACTATTGGGTATTTGAAGTGTGACTTGAGCAACACTCCTTTCCTATGTTAAAATGTGTGTGATTGACATGAATTGAGAAGCCTGGATTTTGCTAGATACCGGATTATAGGCTGTTGTAAGGCAGTTACCAGGTTTTATGTTCTGTAGCATTTCCTGTGAATCCATTAACTTTTAATTTGCATAATCAATATCACAGCAGCTGATGGTGATACTGACTCTCTAAGTGAACTTCTTAGCAAATACAGTTGGAAGAATACCCATGGGGTTCCAACGTTATATTTTAAGAACTGAGAATTATAAAGAAATAAGTATTCAGGAACCACCCCCAAACTGATAAATCATCCAGATGCTCATAAAAAAATCAAAATAGTATACTTTTCATGTACCTAGTGACTGGCATATAAAAGTTCTCAATAAATATTGAATCTATCATCATTGGAATATGCTTTCAATACTGTGTGGTTGATCACCATCATCAACTTTTCCAGCAATTTTTCTATAAAATCTGTAGCTAGTTTATAGTTATGTCAAGAATCCCAAAGCCATTGTGAAATCAATGCAACAGTTGATAACATCTCCTTAAACTGAAGATCTTTAACCTAAGAGTGCAAGCTTCCATCTTCCTTTGGTATGCGTAAAAGATAAAAAGCTAACATTTTTCAAGATTGATGAAACAGAGATAACAGTTCTTCCTTGTGAAAGAATGAAAATATACATTTTTAGATGACTACATGAATGATTTAATTCAAACATAAAGAATTAGTACAGTTCAGTGTTATTAAATATTGAAACAGATAGTAATAGAGAATATACAATCACTGCAATAATTTTTCTTATATTTTATTAAAAATATGATAACACACTGCTGTCCAAGATGGATTTTGAGACTAATTTAAGCTCTACAAATGTAGGGTTTTATACTCATCAATAATAGTTCCCCTGTTCTTTGATTACATGGTGTTTCATTCAAGGTACTTTTAACTTTAGAATACTGAAGCAAAGATATTAAAAATCAGCCTTGGAATTTAATACATCATCTCTTTCACTAGAACATTTCACTGATCCTGTGTTATTTAAAGGCCAAATGGAACTGTTATGGTGAAAATCTGAAAAGAATGTCAGAACTAACACAGTATGGAGATCACATTTTCACAGAAATAATGATTCCAAGTCTTGTAATTTAATTTGCATGGTTGAATGAACTTGTTTCTCTCCTCCTCCAAAAATACAGCCTACCACATCCCGAACTGCAGTCCTTCAAAACAAGAGGCCAAGTCCCAAAGTTAGCATTCCACAATCATGCCCATTCTACAACTTCATACCCACTAAACATTTTTTCTTAAAAATGAATTCTAAACCTACAAGCCTGTTGTTTCTGAGGAAATTATGGGAGAAGAAAAGACTTCCTCTATATTTCTTTTAACTAAAAAGGAAGTCACTTAAAAAGAGTTACGAAATTTATATATCAGGTGGGATCGTGTAAACTGTCACAGAAAGAAATAGATCATGTTACCTGGAACCCAAGGAAATACACTGTTGATACTTTCTCTGGAGAGCTGACAAAATTCTTCCTAGGAGAATTTCCCTAGGTTGCTTTTATGAGTATATTATGAGAATCTAGACCTCTGTGTTAGTTAATGGGCATATGTGCTTACTAAGTCACTTCAGTCATGCCCAGCTCTGTGTGACCCTGTGACTTTAGCCCTCGAGGCTCCTCTGTCCATGGGATTCTCCACGCAAGAACACTGGAGTGGATTGCCATTCCCTTTTCCAGGGGATCTTCCCAACCCAGGGATCGAACTCTCATCTCTTACATCTCCTGCATTGGCAGGCAGGTTCTTTACCACTAGTGCCACCTGGGAAGCCCCAGTTAATGGGCATAGTTCTGTAATAAACAATATCCACACTTCAGTGGCTTATCACTAAAAGGTGTGTCTATTACTCACATGGTCCAGTGGTGTGAGGATGAGGAAGGTGGGAGGGTTCTGTTCTAAGAAGTCACTCAAGGACCCAAGCTACTTGCAGCATGTGGCTTTGCTATTTCCAGGCCCCTGCCTTCTCTGCATTCAGCCCACCAAAGGGAGCCAGTCACAGAGGACTTCCTGGGAGGTTACCTCGGGCTACACCTGCAAGTGGTTGTATGGCCCTTCTGCCTTCATTCCACTGGCTGGAACCCCATCATAAGACCTCATTTCACTGCAAAGGACACTGGAAAATGAAGCCTTAAATGGCTGGCAAGAGAAAAAATAAATAGGATCAGATGAACACCAAGTGGTCTCTCTCACATATTTAATAGTTTTGAATTGGGGATCATTAACAGGGTATGCAAAAATAGCCCCTTGGTTGATCTTGAATGCTAGTAGCTATAAGAAAACATTCGACCAAAGATGCCCATCCCAGGAAGCAATAGCTATATATTCCCTACTAGGGAGGATGTTCAATTTTAGATGTTGTGAGAAATGTAAGATGAATCAGATAGTGTCTCTGTCCTTAGGCAGTATATAGTCTCCGATAGGAGTAGGCTATCTGTATAACTAGCTGGGTTCTGGCTGGTGTCACAGGATGTTAAATTGGAAGTGTCTAGGAGATCACTCCTGGGTGTTCATTGGAAGGACTGATGCTGAGGCTGAAACTCCAATACTTTGGCCACTTCATGCGAAGAGTCGATTCATTGGAAAAGACCCTGATGCTGGGAGGGATTAGGGGCAGGAGGAGAAGGGGACTACAGATGGTGAGATGGCTGGATGGCATCACCAACTTGATGCACATGAGTTTGGGTGAAGTCCCGGAGTTGGTGATGGACAGGGAGGCCTGGCATGCTGTGATACATGGGGTCGCAAAGAGTCAGACACGACTGAGTGACTGAACTGAACTGAACTGAGACAGGTCTAATAGAGGTGAAATTCCAAAGTTAAATATAAGACCAAGGTGGAGGTTTACAAAGGATTATTTAAAATACGTTCAGTTCAGTTCAGTCACTCACTCGTGCCTGACTCTTTGCGACCCCATGGACTGCAGCACACCAGGCTTCACTGTCCATCACCAACTCCCAGAGCCTACTCAAACTCATGTCCATCGAGCTGTCTCTTATACACATCTAGATGTGTATAAGAGACAGACTCTCAGTAGTACTTTTAACTTTTGACTCATAGTCTTGATTGAATACAGGTGATACATGGGAACATGTGACCTCCTATATAAATTGAAATTTTTGTAAAATTTCANTATTTGCCATGAAGTGATGGGACCAGATGCCATGGTCTTAGTTTTTTGAATGTTGAGTTTTAAGCCAACATTTTCACTTTCCTCTTTCACTTTCATCTAAAGGCTCTTTAGTTCTTCTTTGCTTTCTGCCATATGGGTGGTGTCATCTGCATATCTGAAGTTATTGGTATTTCTCCTTGCAATCTTGATTCCGGCTTGTGCTTCATCCTGGCATTTCACATGATGAACTCTGCATATAAGTGAATTAAGCAGAGTGAAAATATACAGCCTTGACATACTCCTTTCCCAATTTGGAACCAGTCCGTTGTTCTATATTTGGTTCTAACTTTTGCTTCTTGACTTGCATACAGATTTCTCAGGAGTCAGGTCAGGTGGTCTGGTATTCCCATCTCTTTAAGAATTTTCCAGTTTGTTGTGATCCACCCAGTCAAAGGCTTTGGTGTAGTAGATATTTTTCTGGAACTCTCATGCTTTTTTGATGATCCAACAGATGTTGCCAATTTCATCTCTGGTTCCTCTGCCTTTTCTAAATCCAGCTTGAACATCTGGAAGTTCACGGTTCACATACTGNAAGTGAATTAAGCAGAGTGAAAATATACAGCCTTGACATACTCCTTTCCCAATTTGGAACCAGTCCGTTGTTCTATATTTGGTTCTAACTTTTGCTTCTTGACTTGCATACAGATTTCTCAGGAGTCAGGTCAGGTGGTCTGGTATTCCCATCTCTTTAAGAATTTTCCAGTTTGTTGTGATCCACCCAGTCAAAGGCTTTGGTGTAGTAGATGTTTTTCTGGAACTCTCATGCTTTTTTGATGATCCAACAGATGTTGCCAATTTCATCTCTGGTTCCTCTGCCTTTTCTAAATCCAGCTTGAACATCTGGAAGTTCACGGTTCACATACTGTTGAAGCCTGGCTTTGAGAATTTTGAGCATTACTTTGCTAGCGTGTGAGATGAGTGCAATTGTGCAGTAGTTTGAACATTTTTGGCATTGCCTTTCTTTGGGATTGGCATGAAAACTGACCTTTTCCAGTCCTGTGGCCACTGCTGAGTTTTCCAAATTTGCTGGCATATTGAATGCTACACTTTCACAGCATCATTTTTAGGATTTGAAATAGCTCAACTGGAATTCCCTCCACTAGCTTTGTTTGCAGTGAGGCTTCTTAAGGCCCCCTTGACTTCACATTCCAGGATGTCTGGCTCTAGGTGAGTGATCACACCATTGTGGTTATCTGGTCATGAAGATCCTTTTTGTATAGTTCTTCTGTGTATTCTTGCCACCTCTTCTTAATATCTTCTGCTTTGTTAGGCCCATACCACTTCTGTCCTTTATTGTCCCCATCTTGGCATGAAATATTCCCTTGATATCTCTAATTTTCTTGAAGAGATCTCTAGTCTTTTCCGTTCTATTGTCTTCCTCTATTTCTTTGCATTGATCACTGAGGAAGGCTTTCTTATCTCTCCTTGCTGTTCTTTGGAACTCTATATTCAAATGGGTATATCTTTCCTTTTCTCCTTTGTGTTTAGCTGATCTTCTTTTCTCAGCTATTTGTAAGGCCTTGTCCGACAACCATTTTGCCTTTTTGCATTTCTTTTTTGGGGGGATGGTCTTGATCACTGCCTCCTATACAATTTTACGAATCTCCGTCCATAGTTCTTCAGGCACTCTATCAGATCTAATCCCTTGAATCTATTTGTCTCTTCCACTGTATAATTGTAAGGGATTTTATTTAGGTCATACTTGAATGGTCTAGTGGTTTTCCCTACTTTCTTCAATTTCACTCTGAAGTTGGCAATAAGGAGTTCATGATCTGAGCCACAGTCAGCTCCCAGTCTTGTTTTTGCTGACTGTATAGAGCTTCAAAAATATGTTCTATATCCTAAAATCTTCTTAGGTACAAAGAGGATATAAAAGGTCTCAAAGTGAAAACTGAGAGAGAATTACCTTAGGAGGACTTCTTCTTTAAAAATTAATTAAAATTTTTCAAGCCATGCTTTGATTTCACCAGTATCCCTAAGGATAAAGGCTACATGCTATCTGCCACTTCACCTAAATTCTAGTAAGACTGACTTGTACAGGACAACCTGGAGAACTTGACCTCTACCTTCTGAGTTTGCGAGGGGGACACAATAGACTGAAGCCTCCCTCAATTCTGAGAAATTTGGAAGGGGATACAGCATAACTAGTTAGCTGTTTGGAAGGTAGGAGCAAAGGGAAGTTATTGTTGTAGTGAAATCAACCTGCTTATTGGCTTCATAGATTCTGTTCCAATATGGCGTCCCCAGAGCGATGGGGCGTCCGCAGAGAAGTGCTGGAGGTGGACCGTTAGATGCCCAGGGGCTAAAAGGAGTGGCAGGTTGGAACGGAGCTGCATCAGGGGGTCAGGAGAAGACTTCAGAGTGGGAGTGTCTCTGACGAACCTACAAAAATGATCTTAGAGAAAGAGTCAGCTTCAGTGTTAGCCATACTCTCTTCTGATTCAGTCAGAGATCTTTCCTTTGAAAGATCTATCTTTCATACTTTAACTGTGGGGATGGAGGTTGGTCAGAACAGCAATTAGTGGCTGAAGGAAGATGGGAATGAGAAAGATACAGGAAGCCAAACTCTCTATCTTGAAGACAGCACTTTGCCTGCAGGCAGCCTTGGATGGAAGGTGATAGTGATGGTGGTTTGGCTTCCCCGGTGACTCAGACGGTAAAGAATCCACCTGCAGTGTGGGAGACCTGGGTTCCACCCCAGAGCTGGAAGATCACCTGGAGGAGGGCATGGCAACCCATTTCAGTATTCTCATCTGCAGAATCCCCATGGACAGAGAAGCCTGGCAGGCTACAGTCCATGAGGTCACAAAGAGTCGGACAGGACTGAGCCACAAAGCACAGCACAGATGGTTCAACTGCTGATGAATCCTGACATGGGCATTCTCATCCAAATTGAGACTCTGTTTTGTTACTGGCAGAATATGTAGAACTTTTTCTTAACTAGGAATGATCAGAAAAGTCAAAGTTTTGCAGTTTTCATCAGGAGCAGGGAAGAGCTAATTTCTTTTATCAGGCTTAAAGGGACAATGACAGGCAAAAACAGTACTATTTTATGACTATAGCTGACATAACTGATTTTTTCAGTGTGCTGTTTATGTTGGAATTCTGGTGAGATGCCCCAGGAGAAATACAAGTAAAGTGCTCTGGGAGGCCGGGTATAATGGCACTTGATTCTAGCTGGAGTGGAAGTGTGCCTAAGGAAAGGAAGAGTGGAGAAGGCGCATGCAGCAGACTACTTAAAGAGATTCAGGATGGGCTAGGGAGGGTGGGGGCTGTTGGAGCTTTCTTAAAGACATTTCTAGCAGAGCAAACAAACAACAACAAAAAAGCAAAGAATGTGTCAATGTACATGCAGCCTTGGCCAAAAAAAAAAAAGAAAATACCTTTCTCATGAGAAAGATTGATAACGGAGAGAAGGCTATGCATGGGTGAGGACAGGGGGTATATGGGTAATCTCTTTGCCTCTCCCTTAATTGACTGTAAACTGCTCTTGTAATTGTCCTTTAGAGAAAATAAATGCAAGGATAGGACTTCCCTGGGCGTCCAGTGGTTAAGACTCCGCACTTCCACTGCAGGGGGTGCGGTTTGAATCCTGGTAGGAGAACTAAGATCATGCATGCTGCGCAGTATGGCCAAAAAAAAAAAAAAAAAAAGGAGACAGAACAGCATAGCAGATGCATATAGGCTTGCAATTAGTTCCATTTGGCTGAAGCCAGGCATGGGGCAGTAATGGAAAATAAGCTAGAAAGTGTTGACCTCCAGCTTGGGTAAAAGCCTAAGGCATGCTTGAAACCTCAGCGGGGAGTCTTCAGAAAAGGCAAGAATCAAGGACGAGGCAGGGACCAGGGCAAAAGGAGAAGCCCTGTGGTTGAGCTGACCTTCATGTTAGGCAGCCCAGTGTCTACCTGACAGTGTCCAGCAAGTTGTGGGGCATCAATTTGTTTCTAGATAGATCGGGGTGATAACCAAGGAGAGCTGATGAGATAAGTAGGACATGAAAATAAGAAAGTGTAGGCAGTGGGGATGATAAATTCAGTAAGTTATACCTGAAGGTATTAATTTCATCTTGGAGGAGGTTTGGGAGTTATATCTGTATAGATAAGAAAGGCTTCTTTTCAGACAGGTGGCTCCAACACTCCAGTTCTATGACCTCTGATGAAGTAATACCATTCCTCTAAGCCTCAGTTCTCATTTATGAAGTGGTAGGCTTAAAGCTCAACATTCAGAAAACGAAGATCATGGCATCCAGTCCCATCACTTCATGGGAAATAGATGGGGAAACAGTGGAAACAGTGTCAGACTTTATTTTGGGGGGCTCTAAAATCACTGCAGATGGTGACTGCAGCCATGAAATTAAAAGACGCTTACTCCTTGGAAGAAAAGTTATGACCAACCTAGATAGCATATTCAAAAGCAGACACATTACTTTGCCGACTAAGGTCCGCCTAGTCAAGGCTATGGTTTTTCAAGTCATGTATGGATGTGAGAGTTGGACTGTGAAGAAAGCTGAGCGCAGAAGAATCGATGCTTTTGAACTGTGGCGTTGGAGAAGACTCTTGAGAGTCCCTTGGACTGCAAGGAGATCCAACCAGTCCATTCTGAAGGAGATCAACCCTGGGATTTCTTTGGAAGGAATGATACTAAAGCTGAAACTCCAGTACTTTGGCCACCTCATGAAAAGAGTTGACTCATTGGAAAAGACCCTGATGCTGGGGGGGGATTGGGGGCAGGAGGAGAAGGGGATGACCAAGGATGAGATGGCTGGATGGCATCACGGACTCGATGGACGTGAGTCTGAGTGAACTCCGGGAGATGGTGATGGACAGGGAGGCCTGGCGTGCTGCGATTCATGGGGTTGCAAAGAGTCGGACACGACTGA
>SJYX01012336.1:159057-189464 GCA_006410675.1 Oreotragus oreotragus
CAGTTCTAACTGTTGCTTCCTGACCTGCATACAGATTTCTCAAGAGGCAGGTTAGGTGGTCTGGTATTCCCATCTCTTTCAGAATTTTCCACAGTTTATTGTGATCCACACAGTCAAAGGCTTTGGCATAGTCAATAAAGCAGAAATAGATGTTTTTCTGGAACTCTCTTGCTTTTTCCATGATCCAGCAGATGTTAGCAATTTGATCTCTGGTTCCTCTGCCTTTTCTAAAACCAGCTTGAATATCAGGGAGTTCATGGTTCACATATTGCTGAAGCCTGGCTTGGAGAATTTTGAGCATTACTTGAAGAAATAAAAGGAAGTAAAAGAATTATTTTATTTATTTTGCTTATTTTTTTTGCATTAATTTTTATTGGAATACTGTTGCTTTACAATGTTGTGTTGGTTTCTGCTGTACAGCAGAATGAAAATGTGATACATGTGTCTCCTCCCTTTTGGACTTCCTTGCCAATCAGGTTACCACAGAGCATTGAGTTGCCTGTGCTATACAATAGGTTCTCATTAAAGTGAAAGTCGCTCAGTCATGTCCGACTCTTTGCATCCCCATGAACCAAACAGTCCATGGAATTATCCAGGCCAAAATGGTGGCATGGGTAGCCATTCTCTTCTCCAAGGGATCTTCCCAACCCAAGGACTGAACCCAGATCTCCTGCATTGCAGGTGGATTCTCTATCAGCTGAGCCATCAGGGAAGAATACTGGAGTGGGTAGCCTATCCCTTCTCAGGGATCTTCCCAAGATCTTCCTGACTCAGAATCAAACCGGGGTCTCCTGCATTGCAGACAGATTCTTTACCAGCTGAGCTACTAGGGGAGCCAGGTTCTCATTAGTTATCTATTTTCTACATAGTATCAGTACTGTAGGTATGTCAGTCCCATTCTCCCAATTCATCCCATCCCCCCTCCCCCCCGCTCTGGTGTCCATATGTTCTCTACATCAGTGTCTGTATTTCTGTTTTGCAAATACGATCATCTATACCATTTATCTAAATTCCACATACATGCGTTAATATACGGTATTTGTTCTTCTCTTTCTGACTTACTTCACTCTGTATGAGGGAGCTTTTTCTAGAAATAGCAGCACAGATCTTCTCAGCCCAGGGGCTAGGGTACACATGTGTGTATATCTCCATGTGCCTTGGGGACTCTCCAGATTTGTGCGGTAGTTTCTGGAATCTGCAAACATCATGACTAATCGATGTTGCAAAGATAGTTGAGTCATCGAAAAATGGATAAATTATAAAAGAAGCAGAACATGGAACTGGAACACATTTTTAAAGTACTATTGAAAATTATAGAACTTTTAAAATCTGGGCCTCTTAAGGCNGGTAGTTTCTGGAATCTGCAAACATCATGACTAATCGATGTTGCAAAGATAGTTGAGTCATCGAAAAATGGATAAATTATAAAAGAAGCAGAACATGGAACTGGAACACATTTTTAAAGTACTATTGAAAATTATAGAACTTTTAAAATCTGGGCCTCTTAAGGCCCAAGTCTTCATTATATGGATATATTTATTTATCTAATACTTGTGTTTGAAAAGTCATAATATTCTTACATAGACCCACTGTGACTGACTATAAAATGTACAGACTGCTTAAAATTAAAAAAAGAAAAAGGGGAAACAGATATACCAGACATAGTCAAACCAATGGTCACATTGGTCAGCATGAATTTATACTGATAATCCTACCATTGCTGAAAATATTACTGTGATTTGTTTTTATTGAGTATTATAGCCTTTTGCGGCTTCCCTGGTGGCCCAGTGGTAAGGAATCTGCCTGCAGTGCAGGAGACGTGGGTTTGATCTCGGGTCAGGAAGATCGACTGGAGAAGGAAATGGCAAGCCACTCCAGTGTTCTTGCCTGGGAAATCCCATAGACAGTGAAGCCTTGTGGGCTACAGTCCATGGGGTCACAAAAGAGTTGGACATGACTTAGCAACTAAACAACAACATAGCCTTTTTAGTAAGTTTATAATAATATAAGGCAACAGCTTTCTTACTTTAGAATCTTAAATTGCTATTCACAAAGAAAGCCACCATTGACAACAGATTTTAGGCCTGGTTCTTCTAGAAAACATTGGCTGAGCACTTTATGCTGTAAGGACACACTAGCTGACCCTTGAAATTAGCTCAGAGTGAGACTGAATTATTCAGATTTCTCATTTTTTTGATGACTTACACAATATCAGGCCTACCCTAAAGTCAAAATCTTGCCACCATTGTAAAGATTATTTTAAGTGTACCATAAACCCTAGTATCAGAGTTCAAAGTAGAGTATCAAAGAGAGCTTGAATGATGGTGGCATTGTTAAAACAAGGTATAACTCCTTCAAAGTTTACAGTGCTCATTCAGTATGTAAGTTCCGGCATATTTGTTTCAAAAACAGATCTCAAGGGACTTGCCTGGTGGTTCAGTGGTTAAGACTCCATGCTTCCACCACAGAAGGCACAAGTTCAGTCTCTGGTCAGGGAACTAAGATCCCACATGCTACATGGCCAAAACATAAGAAATAAATAAAAGTCTTAAAATTTTTAAAAATACAAATGAATCCCATGGAATCACATTGGATAAGGCATTGGTCACTATTAGACCCTTTACAAAAGTAAAGAGATTGTTGGTATATTGGATACTACCTTGGAGTCTGAAGACTCCAGAGGCTCAAGTTCACCCTCACTCTGCTGGCGAGATTAGAATTCTGGCTGCCCCCAGCATCCAGGCAGGTTGGTGACTGAATCCTGTCAAGATCCAATGACTACAAATGCCTGGACTTGCAGCAGGGCATCCCTGAGCCCTCATTAGAGCACTTTTCCAGTGGTGATTCAGGAGAGAGAAGGACACTTTGCAAATAGCATTATCTTCTACTCCACCTCCACTTCCTTTGAAAGGCCATACCACATCTGAACAAACCCGCTCTTCTTGGAATGTCTAGCACCCTGAAGGTGGCCCAAGAATCAGGACTTTTTCTCCAGACTTTCTTTCAAATTATTATGAACTGAGTTCATATTTCAAACATGTGGCTTTAAAGCATAGAGTAAAATCATATCATTACATAAAGGATCATAAGTCATTTATAACTCAACCAGGATGTGCCAAGCCTGAACTTGAAAACTGTAAAGATGTAAGTTGTATTTGGAAGGTTTCAGCATCAAAAATACCCTGTTCATACCAATGACTATGAAGCATTAAGATATAATTATCTGTGTATTCTCTGATTAAACTGATGTCATGACATCTTATTAAAAACACTTCTTTTCTACTCATGGTCTGAAAAATCCAGGGTTTAAGTAGACATGTCAAATCATATTTGGCAATTCTTTCAAATGCACCATTGAATTCTGTTGGGATTCTTTTTTTAATTGCAAAGGGCATTCATTTTGCATTAAATAACATAACTTAAAATGTAAAACTAATATATTCTTAATGTAGATTTGAAAAAGAGAAAGAAATTTTAAAAAGCTATAGATAACAACTATTAAAAATTGGACTTGATCAAAAAATAAAACTTACTCTGTAAAAGACTCTATACACTGGGAGAAAACATTTAAGAATCAGATAGTTGACAGAAGACTTGTACCCAAGAATAATGAACACTTAAAACTCAACAGTTAAGAAACAACCCAATTAAAAAACAGGAAATGGCTTGAACAAACACTTAACCATAAAGAAGTTTATATGGTTGGCACATAAGCACATGAAAAGGTATTCAACATCTTTAGTCATTAGGAAAAGGCAAGTTAAACCATGATAAGATACCACCATTAACCTATTAGAGTGGATAAAATTTAAAAGATTGACAATGCCATGTGTTGGTAAGAATGCAGAGCAAATGAGACCTTCACATGCTACTGGTGGGAATGCAAAATGCTGGAAAACAGCTTGGCAGTTGCTTATAAGGTTAAACACACACTAACAATAAGATCCAGCAATCCCACTTCTAGGTATTTACCCTAGAGAAATGAAAACTTGAGTTCACACAAAAACTACACAAATATTTAGAGAAGCTTTATTTATAATCTCCAAAAACTGGTAACAACCCAGATCTTCTTCTGAGGATGAGTGGGTTAAACATACTGTGATAAATACTGCTGACCTGAAACAAATAGAATGCCAAGTATCTCTCCAACAAAGATGAATTTATTTGGTATCAGCAGAGAATTACAATCTGAGTCTGCAAGCTGTGTACAAGTCCTGGAAGGGCAACACAAGGAAATGCTTTTTATAGAGGGGAAAAGGAAGTTGGGAGGGCTACATAAACAGAGAGTCTGTGGTTTGTCATTGCCTGAGCCTTAACAGATCTTGTTCCTGTTGGGCAGTCAACGCAGGGTGTGAGGGCTCCCTCTTCGGGTCTCCCAACTCTATTTTCTAAATAGTATTTTTAAAATATCTTGGCCCAATTTATTAATATTTTATTTTATTTTTTTGGCCTCTTGGCATGTGGGTTATTAGTTCTCCCATCAGGTATTGAACCCATGCCCCCAGCAGTGGCAACACAGAGTCTCAGTCTCTGGACCACCAGGGAAGTCCCCTTCCCAAGTCTATTTAATTGAGGTTTCTGTTTATTGTTTTACAGTATATGTAGGGGAACAGTCCTTGGCCATAAAAATGGAATCAAATTTTGACACGTGTATATCAAACAACTTTGACTTATAAAATAGTTATGCTAATTGAAAGAAGCCAGATAAAAGAGTTTACCTAATCAGTTCCGTTCAGTCGCTCAGTCATGTCCGACTCTTTGCAACCCCAAGAATCGCAGCACACCAGACCTCCCTGTTCATCACCATCTCCCGGAGTTCACTCAGACTCATGTCCATTGAGTCAGTGATGCCATCTAGCCATCTCATCCTCGGTCATCCCCTTCTCCTCCTGCCCCCAATCCCTCCCAGCATCAGAGTCTTTTCCAGTGAGTCAACTCTTTGTATGAGGTGGCCAAAGTACTGGAGTTTCAGCTTTAGCATCATTCCTTCCAAAGAAATCCCAGGCTGATCTCCTTCAGAATGGACTGGTTGGATCTCCTTGCAGTCCAAGGGACTCTCAAATGGAATCATATATTATATTATATTAATTTACCTAACATATGATTCCATTTGTAAGACATTCTCAAAAACCAAAAGTATAGTGACAGAAGATCAGTGGTTAGGTGTTGGGGTTATGACTGCAACTGGATAGCAAGAGGGAATTTCCCTGGATGTTAGAACTTCTAAGTATCCTGATGGTGGTAACAGTTGCATAAACTATATATGTTTAAATGCAAAGATACTACACTTGATCTTAGCCAAAAGCTTCCCCAGTGGATCAGTGGTAAAGAATCCACCTGCAATTCAGGAGACACAGGAGATACAGGTTCAATCCCTGGGTCAGGAAGATCCCCTGGAGAAGGAAATGGCAACCCATTCCAATATTCTTGCCTGAGAAATCCCATGGGCAGAGGAGCCTGGTGGGCGACAGTCCAAAGGATCGCAAAGAGTTGGACGCAACTGGGGACACACATACACAAATTCAAAGAACTGCTAAATTCCTGGAACACACATGCACAAAAGTCCATTTTATTGTGTATCAATTTAAAAAGACATAGAGAACAGACTTATGGACACAGGGAGAGGGGAGAAGATGGTGAGATGTATGGAGAGAGTAACATGGAAACATATTATCATATGTAAAATAGATAGCACAAAAGAAAATGAGTAATATCATGAGTAGTCATAAGGACCAGAGTTTCTCTTTTTTTGGCTGTGCTGCACTTTGTGGCTGCATGCTGGTCTTCTCTGGTTGCAGCAAGTGGGGGCTACTCTGCGTTATAGTGCAGGGGATTTTCATTGCAGTGGCTTCTCTTGTTGCAGAGCACAAGCTTAAGATGTGAGGGCTTCAGTAGTTGCAGCATACCGGGTCAGCTGTGGTTGGCCGACTTGAGAGCACAGTCTCAGTAGCTGTGACGCATGGGTTTGTTTGCTTCAGGGCATGTGAAATCTTCCTGGTCCAGGAATGGAACTCACGTCCCCTGCACTGACAGATGGATTCTTATTCACTGCACCATCAGGGAAGTCCCAAAGACTAGGATTTCTATGAGAAAAAAATTAATTTTGCTATTAAATTATGACAGCATAAATAATTTTAAAAAACAGTCTCAGAATTTTAGTAGTCTTCATAACATAGTTTGCATATTTGAGAAAAATAGGCACAATTTTGCAGAAGAAAATTGTCCTCCTCCACTTTTCCAGCTTCAAAATCTTTAATTTGTAATAGGTGATCACAGAATTTGTCTAGTCATCCACACTAATCTTTTTCATGCAGTCACTGGGCAGTGCTGGAATGTTAAATTAGATAATGGAAGGAGTTACGAGTTACTTGATTAAGAAATTTAATCTTTCTCCAAGGGTCTCCTGAGGATTTACCCAGTGATGGGAATGAAATGGTCCAATGCACAAACAGGTAGAATGCTTGTCTTCCCAGATTGTAAGTGAACAGAGGTCTGTGGACAGGAGAGAGTGTGGAGGAGGGAAAGGACAGACAGCCACTTGGAAATAGAAGGAAAGATTTCTAGGTCAAAGAATCTCCTGTACAAAGTCCAGAGAGTCCTCTTGTGTTGAGGAATAATCTTGCCTGCCTGGTGTAAAACTGCACAAAGGGAAGTGTTCTGGGAGGGGGGTTGTTGTTTGTTTCTTTTGAGTTGGGGGAAGGATTGCTCAGGACTTAGTGAAATGCAAAATCTTAAACTGAAATGCAGAGACATTACTTTGCCGACTAAGGTCCGTCTAGTCAAGGCTATGGTTTTTCCAGTGGTCATGTATGGATGTGAGAGTTGGACTGTGAAGAAGGCTGAGCACTGAAGAATTGATGCTTTTGAACTATGGTGTTGGAGAAGACTCTTGAGAGTCCCTTGGACTGCAAGGAGATCCAACCAGTCCATTCTGAAGGAGATCAACCCTGGGATTTCTTTGGAAGGAATGATGCTGAGGCTGAAACTCCAGTACTTTGGCCACCTCATGCGAAGAGTTGACTCATTGGAAAAGACTCTGATGCTGGGAGGGATTGGGGGCAGGAGGAGAAGGGGACGACCGAGGATGAGATGGCTGGATGGCATCACCGACTCGATGGCTGTGAGTCTGAGTGAACTCCGGGAGTTGGTGATGGACAGGGAGGCCTGGAGTGCTGCAATTCATGGGGTCGCAAAGAGTTGGACACGACTGAGCAACTGAACTGAACTGAACTGAAACTGAAATGAAATAGTTGTCCTGTCCTGACTGTGAATTCATGCCCTGAGGTGTTTAGTGGGAGAAGGCGTTCTAAGCGCTGCTAGTGAGTTCTAACTGGGAAACTTGTTAGAAGGCATCTGGCCTCCTTTGACCTGTTGCTTGGACACAGGTCACTACACGCTCACATCTCTGGGATCTCTGTTGAGGCTCTTGGGGTTTTGATGACTTCATGGCAAGTACTCTGAGAAATAAGAACTGGGTGATTTCTTTGAAAGGATGTTGAAACTTTGGGTGGGCTTCCCTAATGGCTCAACACTAAAGAATCTGCCTGCAATGCTGGAGACACAGGAGATGCAAGTTCTATCCCTGGGTCAGGACAATCCCCTGGAAGAGGGCACGGCAACCTATTCCAGTATTCTTGCCTGGAAAATCCCATAGACAGACTGGAGGACTACAGTCCATAGGGTGGCAAAGAGTCAGACACAACTGAAGCTACTGAGCACGCATCCACACACACACCTTTGGGTAAGAGATTTTGGCAAACTTTTAAAGTCACAAGTGGGACTTCCTTGGTGGTCCAGTGGCTAAGACTCTGTGCTTCCAGTGCAGGGGCCAGGTTCAGTCGCTGGTCAGGGAACTAGATACCACATGTTGCAGCTAAAAGATTCCACATGATCCTGCATGCCTCAATTAAGACCCAGGGCAGCCAGATTTTTTAAAAAGACAAAACAAAAGAACAAATACCTCCATGAAAAATAAACTTTAGATGTATTGTGGACAATAATGAAAATGACTCTTTCTTCCAGAACAAATGGTTTGGAAAAAAAGGAGTACAGGGAGAGTTAATGTTGATTTTGCAACAGGATTTAATATCTGGGTTGGTTGGGTGAAGAATTTATTAGCAGTGTTCTTCACCCTCAGATGGTTATTAGCATTGTAAAAGAGCATCATTCTTAACCCTCAGAGGATTCCATTGGAGAGGATCAGATCATGACTCCAGAATATTTCCACTGAATTCTGAGTTAAGCCACTGGATTAAACAGCTGTGGTCTAATGATATGCAGGCACTTTCACAAATACAAATCTGAGGCCCATCGAACTTCTGATGCCAAAAAGACATAAAGATAAAAGCAAATTGAATCTGGATTGTTCAGAAGGAGCCAAGATCAATATATGCATATAGTTCAAGCTTACAGAGCTGTTATATTTATTTTTTAAATGTTATTTTAATTGACTTATTAAAACTTAGAACCAAGTAACCCATAACAATGATATTAATATAAATAATAAGATTCTTAGGCTATCCTTTGAGGATCTGTTAAATCTATAACTAAGCTGGACCATGGAAACTTATTACACCCAATCTTATTTCTCTTGGAAGATGAATTCTAATTTGAGACACAAAATAGAAACCACAAGGATCCCTTTACCCTCTCACTGGGTTGTTCCGTGGGCATACTACACATTTTCTGAGGGTAGAAACAAAGCAGAAAAACTAGACTCCTTGCTGTGGGGTGAATATTTGTGTACCCCCAAATCCACATGTTGAAATTCTAATCACCAGCTAATGGGACCTTTCGGAGGTACTTAGGTCATGAGGGCAGAGTCTTAATAATTGAGATTAGTGCCTTTATGAATGTACTGGTCTGGATACTAAAAACCCAGCATATACACAGAGAGAAAGAATTTAGTACTAACATTGAAGACCAAAAGTACCATAATTCCACCATAGGAGAAAGCCATGAATCTATACCATGCTAGAAATGTTTTCTTACACCATTAAAAAGTAGGGTATTCCCTGATAGTCCAATGGTTAAGATTGTGCTTCCACTGCAAGGGGCTCAGGTTCAATCCCCGGTCTGGGAACTAAGAACTTGCATGCCTCTAAGTGTGGCCAAATAATATTAATAATAATCTTTTAAAAAAAGAAAAAGTAGGACAGAGAAGAGAAATAGTAAGGAGCAGTTCTCTGGTTGTTTCACATAGATTTTACATAGATTCTTTAGGATTGCAAAGGGTACAGTAGTTGAAGAAAGTTTTAAGTTAAATAAGGAAATATGGAGGGAAGTGTCTCCATAGCTTTGTGGAAACCTGGTGGAACAGGAAAGCCATGCAGGATGCAGCTGGAGTCTTGCTGCCCTTTGGTCGCAACAGCTGTAGTGACGTGGTTATGTGGTCATCTCGTCAACATGTGCTCCCATGTTACAGACTCAGCTGCCTTCTGCTTCTACTTATTTGGCAGCCATAATTTCCTAGGGAAGCTTCCCTATGTGTCCCATATTCAGTCTCACCAAGAACCAGGGTTTGATTTGTTCAGCCAGTCACCACTGAGATAGGGTGGTCTTCTTTACATACCTGACCTCCTCCTATGTGAGCAGCAAGACTTTAGATAAGTAAAAAGCAACACACATGGCTGTCTGCATCATTAAAGTAAATCTACATAATCTGCAGAAGTGAAGAAACAAAGGATCCAATGGTAAATAAAAAGCTAGAATTTTAAAAAACTAAAAGTAGAGTTGCCATATGATCCAGGAGTCCCACTCTCTGGCATATATTTGGAAAAGATGAAAACTCTAATTTGAAAAGATACACACACCCCAATGTTCATAGCAGCACTATTTATAATAGCCAAGATACTGAAGCAACGTAAGGATCCATCAACAGATGAATGGATAAAGAATGTGTGTGTGAATATATATATTAATATGTGTGTGTGCATATATAATAGAATATTACTTAGTTCCAAAATCACTGCAGATGGTGAGTACAGCCATGAAAATAAAAGATGTTTGCTCCTTGCAAGAAAAGCTATGACAAACATACAGTATATTAAAAAGTGGAGACATTACTTTGCCAACAAAGTCCATATAGTGAAAGCTATGGTTCTTCCAGTAGTAATGTATGAATGTGAGAGTTGGGGTATAAAAAAGGCTGAGCGCCAAAGAACTGATGCTTTTGAACTGTGGTGTTGGAGAAGACTCTAGAGAGTCCCTTGGACTGCAAGGAGATCCAACCAATTTATCCTAAAGGAAATCAATCCTGAATATTCATTGCAAGGACTGATGCTGAAGCTGAAGCTCCAATACTTTGGCCACCAGATACAAAGAGCTGACTCACTAGCAAAGGTCCTGATTGTGGGAAAGATTGAAGGCAGGAGGAGAAGGGGAAGACAGAGGACAAGATGGTTTGATGGCATCATCAACTCAATGGACATGAGTTTGAGCAAACTCCAGGAGGTGGTGAAGGACAGGGAAGCTTGGTGTGCTGCAGTTCATGGGTTAGCAAAAAAGTCAGACACGACTAGAGCGACTGAACAGCAACAAATCACTCAGCCTTAAAAAGTGAAGTAGTATCATTTGCCACAACATAAATGGACCTAGAGATTATCATACCAAGTGAAGCAAGACAGAGCAAGACAAATATTATGCAATATGACTAACCTGTGGAACCTAAGTGTGAAGTCGCTCAGTCATGTCCGACTCTTTGTGACTACGTGGGCTGTAGCCCACCACTCCTCCGTCCATGGAGTTCTCCAGGCTTTACGGAATGGGTTGCCATTTCCTTCTCCAGGGGATCTTCCCGACCCAGGGATCGAATCCAGGTCTCCCTCATTGCAGGCAGAAGCTTTAACCGCTGAGCCACCAGGGAATCTAAAATATAATACAAATGAACTTATTTACAAAACAGAAACATATCCACAGACATAGAAAACAAATCTACAGATACCAAAGGGAAAGTGAGGAGGGATATATGAGTTACAGGATTAACAGATAAAAATTGCCATTTTTATAAAATGAAATACAAAATAGATAAACAATATGGATTTACTGTATAGAACAGAGAACTATATTCAATGCTTAAACTATAATGGAAATAATCTGATGTTTATATATATAACTGAATCACTTTGCTGTATACCTGAAACTAATACAGTATTGTAATACACTTGTTTAAAAAAAAAACAAAAATTTAAAGGATCAGAGAAAAGTCTATTAAATAAAGAATTTTATTTTTATTCATGCATACACTCAAATTTAAAAGTAGGGTACTTGTCTAACTTCAATGAGGGAGTAAATTTTCAAAGTTTGTATCTCACTTTTTCTGTCATTTGTGACGTGTTGGTCATCCAGAAGCCTTTAATTGATTAACGTGAAGAATGTGGAACAAAAGAATATTTACGTAGCTTCTCTAGTAAAGCAAAGGGAAAAGGAAATAAAAGATGAAAAGCAAAACTTAATGTATAGTGAGACCTGATAAGAGTAGAAAGGATGCAGATTTTAAAATGTATTTGCCAGCCTCACATCAGCTGTTCCGTCAAGCCTCCTCTGTTGGTTGCAAGGATGAGAAGGGGAAATGCTATTGACTCGATTTTGTGATCCATGTAAATTCACAGAGAGAAAGCAATGTAACATGAGACTGACCTTATAAAGTAAGAAATTTGGAAATCTGGGTGGTAAGGACTACCGGTATGAAACAGGATGTGTAATCAGTATCTTTACTGAATAGATAGGAAGGAGGTGAAGTATTTTTACAAGATGCCTTTTTATAGATTTGAACTGAAATGGCAGGATTTGAGTACAATGGCAGATCAGATCCCTCTGGAACCATTTCCTCCAGTTCTGCTATTTTTAGATGTTTTGTGCTTACTTCTTCCTTAGGTCCTCTGGTAGCCTGACTTTCAGTGTCCTCCAAGTTACTCCATGTATCTCTTTTAACCCCACCTCTCATATCTTTTATAATTTATATATCCTGCTTCCTCGTGAGTTTTCCAGTCTTGGACAAAGAGTTATTTACAGCTGCCAAATGGTCACAACGGTTTTGTGAAGAGAGAGCTCATTTGAGTTAATGATTATCATCTTATTTGGGTCTTCGGTGCAGATCAAACAGTGCTTTGGAATTTGTTTTAGCGTACGACTGAACATTGCAGGGGCTCTCTTTTGGAGCTACCCAGAAGAATACACCCAAGTCTCCCAAACCTACTTTCGCAGTTCCTGTTTGTTTTATCTCTGCCCTATGGGCAGCAGTTACACAAACAGGCCTTGAATTGTTAACAAACCAGGATAACAAACTTAAACAATTTGGTCAAGGATAACTGTTCTATTCTTCCTTGTCTATTTCACTGGAGTTTCAGGCTTTGCTCACAAACACATCCAGGTGTTGATAATCTGAGATTAGTCAGGAGCTGAGCACCGAAGAATTGATGCTTTTGAACTGTGGTGTTGGAGAAGACTCTTGAGAGTCCCTTGGACTGCAAGGAGATCCAACCAGTCCATTCTGAAGGAGATCAGTCCTGGGTGTTCATTGGAAGGACTTATGCTAAAGGTGAAACTCCAGTACTTTGGCCACCTCATGAGAAGAGTTGACTCATTGGAAAAGACTCTGATGCTGGGAAAGATTGGGTTCAGGAGGAGAAGGGGACAACAGAGGATGAGATGACTGGATGGCATCACCGACTCGATGGACATGAGTTTGAGTAAACTCCGGGAGTTGGTGATGGACAGGGAGGCCTGGCATGCTGCGATTCATGGGGTCACAAAGAGTCGGACACGACTAACAACTGAACTGAACTGAACACACTTATACAGGCAGACCTTTTTATAAGAACTATTCTGGCTATTCATTGTTATAAAAGAATCATATAGACAAGATTTCAAGGAAAGCAAAGCCAGAAAATAAGCGTTGACTAAGTAACCAACATATGAGTTTCTTTTTCTTTTCTCTTTTTTTCCACTTTTGTAAGAAATTCAACCTTTAGTTTAGGAAAGGAGACAAGCATCTCCTTGTGATAAGAATCAAACACTTAATTTTGCATTTGTAATCTAATGCTTTGGCCACCTGATGTGAAGAGCTGACTCATTTGAAAAGACCCTGATGCAACTTCCCTGGTGGCTCAGACGGNCTTTTCTCTTTTTTTCCACTTTTGTAAGAAATTCAACCTTTAGTTTAGGAAAGGAGACAAGCATCTCCTTGTAATAAGAATCAAACACTTAATTTTGCATTTGTAATCTAATGCTTTGGCCACCTGATGTGAAGAGCTGACTCATTTGAAAAGACCCTGATGCAACTTCCCTGGTGGCTCAGACGGTAAAGCGTCTGTCTACAATGCGGGAGACCCGGGTTTGATCCCTGGGTTGGGAAGATCCCCTGGAGAATGAAATGGCAATCCACTCCAGTACTATCACCTGGAAAATCCCATGGACAGAGGAACCTGGTAGGCCACAGTCCATGGGGTCTCAAAGAGCTGGACAGGGCTGAGCAATTTCACTTCACTGATGCTGAGAAAGATTGAGAGCAGGAGGAGAAGGAGACGACAGAGGATAAGATGGTGGGATGGCATCACTGACTCAATGGACATGGGTTTGGGTGGACTCCAGGAGTTGGGGATGGACAGGGAGGCCTGGTGTGCTGTGGTTCATGGGGTCACAAAGAGTTGGACACGACTGAGCGACTGAACTGAACTGAACTGAATCTATGGTCAGAGAAGATACAATGATTGAGTCACACAAAATCATGCCTGCACATACATTTTTCTATTTGTTTAGCACTTCTCAGAGTATTTGGTGAGAATATCATTTGATGTTTGAAGAGAGTTCCAAAGTTGCCCATTATCATTTATGGACTAACTTTCTAAGTTGTTTATAGACAATTTATAGAGGAAATACTCTCTTTTTAGAAATTGTTATTGCAAAAAGAATGCAGGCGCAATTGCAAGATTTGATCTATGAAGAAACTGAGTCCTTAACTGGACACATTCTGATTATTATCAAGAATTTATTCGGGAATTCCCTGGTGGTCCAGTGGTTAAGATTGGGCACTTTCACTTTCCAGGGCCCGTCCGTGTTCACCCAGTAAACCATGCAGAGCAACTCCCCACCCCGCAAAATTTATTAATTCCCTGGTTGGAATATCAAACAAGGTGAACACAGTAGCCTAGCTTCTGTCTGTTGAACCCAGGTGGGAGGAGATAAGTCACAACGACCCACCTCTCTCCCTCCCTTATATGGAGGAAGGAAAAAGTCATGCAAAGGATACATTTGGAAAATACTTGATGCTCCTTCAGGGATCTGAGAGTCGCTCTGTCTCTTCAACATCACATGCTTTGGCTTACAAATTTCAGTATACCTAGGAATCATTTAGGGACCTTGCTTAAAAAAAAAAATCCCTGGGGATTTTGATTCCAATACAAAATGATCTGGTGAGTTCCCAGGATCTGCAGTTTTAAGTAGCCTTTCTGTGCAGCTCTGGAAGGGTCTGGATAGTAGCTTCTGCTCGCTGATACAAGCATCTTGCTCTGTTCTACACCGTTTTCATTGCAGAGATTAAACAAGCACCCTGTTTCCTTTGGAAAGTTTGCAAATGTAATTTTTTTATTTTTGTAATTTAGTAAGCTTGGGGGATGGGGTGAAGAGAAGATTGTCTTTATTTCTCTAAACACGTTCTTTTTTGTAAAAGAAAAGCATCTTAAAATGATCTATATTGTAAATTCTTAGAGGGCCTCTCTAAACCTTGAAAGCACCACTTTGGGAATTCTTGGAAGGATCCAGTAAATATCTCAGAGTTTTAGAGAGTAAGTTGTCCCTCAGATGCATTGTATTTAAAGAGTGGTAAAATCATCATAATGCCAGAGTTGTATGTTGAACAAAATCTTTTAGTTACCTGAAAAAAGAACTTTATGACTGGATTCACTTTGCAATGACATATTTTAGAAATTAAAATAAAAGCTATTAAACTTAATGGATATATTGCTGAAACACTGGTTTTAAAAAAAAATACAAGGTTAAAATATTAGCTTAAATAGTCACTTTGAACATATAAGTCCAAAAGAGCTAAGAAATTTATTTTCTTTCCAGCTTCCTAAAAATAAGTTGCCTTTGAATAAAAACCATATATGGAATATTTATCCCTAAAGGAGATTTTTTTTTCTTTCTCGGTTTTAAATTACTAAAACTATTTTGCATTCTTAACTACAGCATTCATTCCTATGAATAGAGTTGAATTTTTTCTTGCACATATTTGAACTGCATTTTATAGAACACTTATGTAGTATTATGTTGAAGAATTGCTACTTCTGATGGTAATCTTTTACATGTAAATAGAAAGACATGGGTTTCTAAAGTTAAAACTAAAGTTAAGCTTAGAATTTTTCACACTTACGTATATTTAATTGTACTAAGAAAAAAATGTATGCTATTTTTTATCCGAATATATATTTTTATTTCTATAAAATGTTTATTTCTGACCCTCAGATATTAATCTCATTTTTGTGTTAAAAAAAAAACATATGAAAACTGCAGTGAGTTTTTACTGTCATTGACACAGAAAACCTTATTCTGCGCCAGAGTGAGAATCTTTGCATTTTATAAACACCCTGATTACTGCTTGGTCTTCAGTTTCTCTGTGGCATCGTCCTTAAGACCTCTTGGATTTTGTAGAGGCCAGTTGTGAATGATTTGATAGAACTGTTTATAAAAGGCAGAAGGAGAAGACAGTACAGGATGAGATGTTAGATAGCATCACCTACTTATGAACATGAATTTGAGCAGACTCCAGGAAATAGTGGAGGACCGAGGAGCCTGGCGTGCTGCAATCCACGGGGTCGCAAACGAGCTGGACACTACTTACGGACTAAACAACAGTGACTATCAGCATCCAGCATGGCTGCCTCCAAGGTCGCTGTCATCAGGACTCTCTCTCTCCCTCCTTCTCTAGGCTCTTCATGCCTTTCCAGTAGCTTATTCTCATAAGTGGATAGTCTCATAGAACTGACATCTTGGAAGAGGGCATCGTTTTCCCATGAGGATTTCGGAGTTCGAGCTGAAGAGTGTTATTCCCTCCTGGTAGACACAGAGGAGAGACCAGCCTGGTCGGGGCAACCTTGAGAATTCTGGAGTCTCAAGCTCACACCTGATATGGACAAGCTTGTTACCCATAGGGGTCAGGAGTAAGATGATCTAGGGGATAAGTCTTGGAAGACTGGAGAAACTGAGATCAGACCTCCAGTTCCTGGAGACTATCCCAAAGGTTCTGAGGTCCATTGTGCCTGGAGCTGAACAAACAGATAACAAGTCAGAGAAGGGAGACACACTTGGGGCAATTTGCTAGACCCAAGTCCTAGAAAAGTGTCACAATTCTTGTATCTGTCATAAGAGTTTTGTAAAGACAGACATCACATACTTTGCAGTTCCACAGTAGTTTGCGCTACTCAGATCAAATTTTGCATATTTTTACCTCATTGAATAAAAACCTCATGTTAAGGATCAGGAGACTGAAGCTTTGAGAGACTGGGAAAGTGACTTGCCAGTGTCACTTGCTCCAGGTAGGGCTAGAATCTGACCTGAGGAGGGATCTTCCTGGAGTTCATTTATTGAGCATCCAGAGTGTGCCAGGCATGCTTTGAGGCTCCATGATGCAAGCTGGAAGAGGGATGTCCCAAGAATACGATGCTGTGACATGTATGCCAGAGGGACAGATCCCATGCTGGCAGGAATAGAGTCGTCTGGGCACGAGTGCTTCATGATGATGTAAAAGCTCTCTGGAGAAAGAATGCTCTCTTATCTCAGGAAAGAATATGCCTGCCTTCCTCTCTGCTTAACTTCATCCCTAAATGTTGCTGACTGTCCCATTGAGGATCCTTTGCTAGAAGCACTGTTAGTTTTCTGTGTGGTTTCACCAGAGAACCATTGGCTTAGGATGCTGCATAGAGGGACTTTGCTGGTGATCCAGTGCGTAAGACTCTAGGCTTCCATTGCAGAGGTTGAGGGTCTAATCCCTGGCTGGGTAAGATTCCACAAGCCATCCAGAACAGCCAAAAAGTGAAAAACAAAATAAAAATAATGCTTCATAGACCCAAGGGAAGAATTTATTTCAGTCCCCTCATTTTATAGGCTCAGGAACTGAGGGCCAAAAGGGATGGTGAATTACTATAGGTCACACAATGGGGTTAGTCACAGTGCTAAGACCTGAATTTAATTCCAGATCTGTTGTTTTTTCTATACTAACCCCAACCTTGTAAGTTTTCAGATAAAAGCTAAACCCCTTACTGTTAACCAGAGTAATCAAGTTTTGTGACCGTAGGTGAGACCTGACATTTTAAGTTAGAATAGCTTTCAAATAGCCTTTCTCTCTTGTTCTGCCTCCCTTTTTCTCCCTCTCACTTTTTAGTGTCCAGTGTCTCAAGAAAGCTTTTTTTTTTATTTAAGTTTTAGATTTCTTTAACTTATTTTTTAATTGGAGCATTATTGCTTTACAATGTTGTGTTAGTACTGTACAGCAATGTGGATCAGCCATATGCATACATATCTCCTGTCCCCCTTGGACCGCTCTCCCATCCCTTCATCCCACGCCTCTAAGTCATCACAGGGCACTGAGCTGAGCCCCCTGTGCTCTACAGCAGCTTCCCACTGTTTTATAGATGGTAGTGTATACATGTCAGCGCTACTTTGTTATTTCATCCCACCTCTCCTTCCCCCACTATATTCACAAGACCATTCTCTACATCTCTGCCTCTATTCCTGCCCTGCAAATAGAAGAACATTTTGGTTCTTAGATAGGGGTAATAAACTCTCTCTGTCTCTCTGTCTTTCAGCATTGAGTATATCGTGCAATGAGTGTATGATTTTCTTCTGATGTGGTTTTATGTATTTTAATCTCCGGTTTGACTAGCATGCATTTTCTGTAAATGCCCAGATTGCAAATAGTAGCAAGGCGCTGTAAAAATAAAACGTTATTATTGTGGTAAATATCCACAGATAGAGAAAGAGCACCAGGTCCCATCTTCCTTTGCTTCTCATTTACTGGATCAGTACTTAGCCTTTTAAAAACCCTTTCTTGCAAATCAGTATGTAAAATATTTGCTGTATGTGTCAAAACTGAAAGTTAATGAATTACAAAAAAATTCTTATTTTGTGAAATAGCATTTTCTAGCTCTTTATGCATGAAGGACACAGAAATAGGTAGCGGCTTTCAGTGTAATAACAGCCTTTACAAAGGGAGATTGTATTACTTCTGTAAGACTTCACAATCTTCCTCCACATCCAATAAATCTCCTTTTAGACTAAATAAGGCAGAACGTATTATGCCTTTTTCATCTATTGTCTAATACTTAAAAAAAAATAAACTTTACTATACCTTGTACTTCCTATTCCCTTTAGAAAGTACAAGTTCTCTTTGTCAAGAAAGATTGTATTGCTTTATTTGAAAAGAACTGCCAAATCTTTTAGTTAAAAGGGAAAACTCTTAAGTTTGGGTTTTTTTTTTTCTTATTAAAAACAATCTGTTCCTAGAAATTGTGGAATGCTCTCAAGATTCTTTATTAATGAATAAGTCTCGAATGACCAGTAGAGAAAAGGAAACAAATTTACACATACTGGAATTAAGAATAAACCTCAGAACAGTTTTGTTTGGGGAAAAGAACCAAATTCTTGAATGTCAACAAAGCTGACTTAATCAGAAGGGTGCCTGCTGAGTGAAAACCCACTGTTTTGGGCCTTTAGGGCCTATTGTCACCTTCACGAACCGTTACCCTGAAGTCAGCGGGCCCATCTCAGGCAGGCCCTTTATCCCTTCCACAATGAGGTCTCACTGGGGGACTGACTGTCTGGTTCACTCTGGGGCTGATTGACTACAGCTGGTATTGGAAGCAAATGTTCCTTCGTGTATCATTCAGGATTGCAATCCNGGCCCATCTCAGGCAGGCCCTTTATCCCTTCCACAATGAGGTCTCACTGGGGGACTGACTGTCTGGTTCACTCTGGGGCTGATTGACTACAGCTGGTATTGGAAGCAAATGTTCCTTCGTGTATCATTCAGGATTGCAATCCTGCACCCTCGGATCTACCAGCAGCTGCAACAGCAGCCCGGAAAGGGTTAGTTTATGCTTTGGAGGGTAAGAACACCACTTGTGGTTATGTCTGTCTGGAATCTTATTCTGTGTTTTCTAGAGATATTTCACTCTGAACGTGGGAAGTAGTAAAAATGTAGACTGTGGTTACACGGTATTATATTTCCTTCGGGAAGGGCTTGGAGCTTTGCACATTTTCTCGAACTCATTTCTAGTTCACCTTGGTTTTAGGAATAAACCTAAATAATATAAATAAACACTCACACGTAATTTATGGAAATGGGGAGACTGAGTCACTAAGGTTTTAGATGCCTATTGCAGTCGAATCAGGACTGGAAGTAATTCCACTGACCTAGATACTGGCTTTTATATATATATATATATATATAATTTAATTACTTATTTGGCTGTGTTGGGGCATAGTTACAGCACTCAGGAGCTTCCTTGCATCATACAGGATCTTTCATTTCAGTGCACAGACTCTCTAGTGGCGCCTGGGCTCAGTAGTTTCAGCACTCAGGCCTAGTTACTCTGAGACATGTGGTATCTTTGCTCCCCAACCAGGGATTGAACCCACATTCCCTGCATTGCACGGTGAATTCTTAACCTCTGGACTGGCAGGGAAATCCTTGGCCTATATACTGTTGTTCATTCTCTGGCCCCACCTTTGCTAGATGACTGCCTACAGAACTGTATACATTTAAATTGTACTATTTGAGGATATATGGAATATTCACTCAAACTTTATACAGGCAAACCTATCAATCTTTCCTTAGTGATTTGTTCTCCCGTTTTGAAATTCAGAAAGTCTTTCTCTACTGGAGTTCATTAAAGATTCATCTTCAAAAAATGATTAATTGTACAATCTAAAAAGACTTGTCATATGTATATACCATGAACCCATCACCACCATCAATATAATGGCATGGCCATCGCCCCCAAATTTTTCTTGTTCTCATTTTTAATGTCACTCTCTGTCCCCCTCTCATCACCAGGCAACCACTGATTTGTGCTGGGCATTTACAATTATAATATAAATTGATTGGCATTTTCTAGAATGAATTGAATCATACATACTCCTTTTTATCTCCTTCTTTCACCTACCATAATTATTTTTGAAATTCATCTATGCTGTTGCATTTATCAATAGTTTCTTCCTTTTATTGAAGTGGAGTGAAGTGAAAGTCACTCAGTCGTGTCTGACTCTCTGCAATCCCATGGACTATAGCTCACCAGGCTCCTCTGTCTATGGAATTCTCCAGCAAGAATACTGGAGTGTATAGCCCTTTCCTTCTCCAAGGAATCTTCCCGACCCAGGGATTGAATCCAAATTTCCCACATCATAGGCAGATTCTTTACTGTCTGAGCCACCAGGGAAATATGCTTTTATTGCTGAGTAGTAATCAATTGTTTGGATATACCACATTCTATATATCCATTTAGCTGTTGACATATATTTAGATTGTTTTCACTTTGAGGCTATTACATACAAAGCTGATATGAGCATTCATGCAAAGTCTCTGAACGGACATCTGATTTCTGTGTTAACCATGAGTTTCTGATGTTCTGACTTCTGGTCATCTTGGAGTGACTGCCTCTCTGGTCAAGTGTGCATTTCATTTGCAAGCTAATCAGCCCAGAGCACTTCCTTCTTATCACCTCTTTTTTGGTGCTCTCATACTTTGAGCTGCTCTCCACCTGCCCTAATTACCCAAGGGCCAGGTATTAGACAGCCAGGAGCAACCGTCTCACTTTGCAGACTGCTGAAACTAGTCAACCTGAATCCTGCCTAGCCTGCTTACCCTTACTTGTTCGTTTCATCTTGAAAAAAAAAAAAAAAACAGAATAAAGGCATCTTCCCCTCCTGACTGACCTAGGTGCTTACCACTGTGGCACCCCAGTGTGCTGAGCCATGCCTCCTGTTCTAGGGAACTGTAAGTAAATCATCTTCCCTCATGACAGTTATTTCTACATCTGGGTGTCTTACCAGGCTTGATTAAAACAAATTCCAGGTACATTTTAAAAATGCTTTCACTGTTCTTGAGTAAACCCTAGAAGAGGAATGGCTGCATCACATGATAGGTATATGTTTAAGTTTTTAAGAAACTTTCTAACTGCTTTCCAAATTGCTTGTGGCATTTGATGTACTCAAGGTCAGAGTAGGAGAGTACCAATAGCTCCATTACCTCACCAACCCTTGGTATGATTGGTCTTTTTAATTTTAAACATTCTAAAAGAAATGTATCTCCTTGTGGTTTTAATCTGTATACCCTTAATGCACAATTATGTTGAAGATTTATGGGTGCTAATTTGCCATCCTTATATCTTCTTTGAAGATGTATCTGTTCAAATCATTAGTTCACTTTTAAATTTTTATTTATGATTCAGTTCTGAGAGCTCTATATTTAATAGTTAAGATGTCAGTTTATATGTATTCTAGACATAAAGTCTTTATCAGATACATTATTTGCAAAGATCTTCCCCCAGTCTCAGACTTATCTTTTTGTTCTATTAACTGTGTCTTTTGAAGAGCATAAATTTTAAGTTTTGGTGAATCCATTTTGTCAATTTGTTCTTTTATGGATTTTGGTTTTGGTGTCAGATCCAAGGAAACTTTGCTTGACTCAAGGTCACCGAGATTTTTCTCCTGTTTTCTTTTAGAGGTTTCATAGTTGCAGGTTTCACAGTTAGATCTATGATTTATAAAAAGCAGTATTACTTTTTTATCTGGTACAAGATGCCAATTGAAGTTTTTGCTTGCTTTTTTGGTATCCAGCTGTTCCAGCACCATTTGTTGAAAGCCTCTTCTTATCAAGGTCACTGAGATTTTTCTCCTGTTTTCTTTTAGAGGTTTCATAGTTGCAGGTTTCACAGTTAGATCTATGATTTATAAAAAGCAGTATTACTTTTTTATCTGGTACAAGATGCCAATTGAAGTTTTTGCTTGCTTTTTTGGTATCCAGCTGTTCCAGCACCATTTGTTGAAAGCCTCTTCTTTCTCATAGACTTTTCTATCTTTTTCAGAAATTATTCTACATGTAGGCCTATTTATGGATTTTCTAGTCTCAGATCTCTTTGTCAGTCATTCTGCTATTTCCATACTGCCTTGATTACTATAGCTCTATAATTAAGTCATGAAATCAGGGCTAGTCCCCCAACTTTGTTCTTTTCTTTCAAAGCTGTTTTGTCCATTCTAGGTCCCCTCCATCTTGTCAGTTTCTATACAGAAGCCTTCTGGAATGTCCATCAGAATACATCAATTTGGGGAAAACAGACACCTTAACAACATTAAATCTGCCAGCCCACAAGCACAGTATATATCTCCATTTACGTATGTCTTTTTAACCTTTCAAGCAATATTTTGTTTTCAGTGTACATGTATTATACATCTTCTGTGAAATTTATCCCTAAGTATTTCACATTTTTGATATTTTGTAAGTGGTATTCTTTTCTTATTTCAACGTCCAATTGAAAAAGGCCTTGTTATATCAAACTTAAGTGCTCTGTTTCCATCAGTTCAGTTCAGTTCAGTTCAGTCACTCAGTCATGTCCGACTCTTTGCGACCCCATGAATTGCAGCACGCCAGGCCTCCCTGTCCATCACCAACTCCCAGAGTTCACTCAGACTCGCATCCATCGAGTCAGTGATGCCATCCAGCCATCTCATCCTTGGTCGTCCCCTTCTCCTCCTGCCCCCAATCCCTCCCAGCATCAAAATCTTTTCCGATGAAAGTAAAAGAGGAGAGTGAAAAAGTTGGCTTAAAGCTCAACATTCAGGAAATGAAGATCATGGCATCCGGTCCCATCACTTCATGGGAAATAGATGGGGAAACAGTGGGAACAGTGTCAGACTTTATTTTGGGGAGCTCCAAAATCACTGCAGATGGTGACTGCAGCCATGAAATTAAAAGACGCTTACTCCTTGGAAGGAAAGTTATGACCAACCTAGATAGCATATTCAAAAGCAGAGACATTACTTTGCCGACTAAGGTCCATCTAGTCAAGGCTATGGTTTTTCCTGTGGTCATGTATGGATGTGAGAGTTGGACTGTGAAGACTGCTGAGCGCCGAAGAACTGATGCTTTTGAACTGTGGTGTTGGAGAAGACTCTTGAGAGTCCCTTGGACTGCAGGGAGATCCAACCTGTCCATTCTGAAGGAGATCAACCCTAAAGTAAAACAGGGTTCTCCCTGTCCTATTTTGCTCTCCCCCCGCCCCAAGAAGTTCTACAAATGGATATTCCTCTTTGCCTTGCAAAATAAATGCCATGAGTCCTAACGTGGCTGAAAATGTAACCATATTGCCCAGAAGGGGCTAACGGTGATGTCCTTTTTAGCAAAAGCAGCTCAGCAAGCTGAGTATATTAGAGACACAAATTTTGAGGGCTTGTAAGAATTCTGTCAAGAGTGTGTAATAGGGATAAATTACTTTGGCCATGAGAACTTCAACTTTTGCACTTCCTGGCTCTACTGTGGCTAAAATTTAAATACCAACATGGTGGTCCCCAAAATGCTTGAATTTAATAGCATTAGTTACCTACCAGGCCCCCACATGTCTATACATTCTTATTTTAAAATTCAAATATTTTATTTGAAATTCCTAAGAGTGCTTGACTTTCAGTTCCTTACCTGAAAGCTTTGCAAAAAGTAAACAGCTTCACCTTTGACATCAGTCTTTATAACAAGCTGTCTCTTGGTCTAAATTTGATGGGATCTTGTCTCCTCTTCCATAAACTTGTATTCCCTCAGAACCCTGAGGAAATGTGTTCTGGTAAACCCCTTCAGCACAGAGTACTAAGAACAGAGAGCAGGTTAACACTTCTAAGAGTATTTTTGTTTCAAAAGACTATCACTGGCATGCAAACATTTATTGTAGTGGTAGATTTCAGCCATTGTAGGAACAGGGCAAGAAAGCTTCCAGTAGCCCCTCAGAGCTCACTGTTGGTCAGATCTCTGGGTGGTTCTCATCCAGCCTTCACCTCTGACTATGTGAAGCTTGAGCTTTAACTCTTGAAAGACATTACTAATGCACACAACACTTTTCCTCCCTACATCCCCAGCTGTGTAACAGTAGATACAGATCTTCCTTTCTTCCTTCCCTCCTTTCCTCTTAACTTTTTTCTTGCTTTCTTCCTCTTTCTTTCTTCTTTCCTTCCCTGCTTTCTCTCTGTTGCTCTCTCTCTTCCTCCTTCCGTCCATCCCTTCCTTCCTTTCTTTTTCTTTCTTTTCTTCTTTTTCCTTCTTCCTCCCTTCCTTCCTTCTCTCTCCCTATCTCTCCCTCCCTCTCTCCTTCTCATCCTTCCTTCTCCCTCCCCCTCTTTGTCTCTCTCATTCCATTACCTCACAGGAGAGTTGAGAAGGTAGCACACGATATGTGAAGTCACCCTACAGAAAGTTCATCTCCAAGTTGAGTTCCCATTATGATCATTATCCAGCTCCTTCCTTCATGCCAGCCTCTCAAGTACTGGTGCTCTTTGGTGACATTTACTAAACTCCCACTCTTCAAAGTCTTGAATATCCTTCAAGTCAGAGAATTAATATGGGGAGCCAGGACAGACACCCCCAGAGACAAGTAGGATGTTGAACCAAGCTCAATTCTACTCATACCTGAAGTCTAGTGGTGAGGAGATGGGTAAGAAATGATACTAACTAGAGAGCATTTCTGAAGAAAGGCTTTATGAATCTAGTACACTCAAACTCATCTCTGAAGAAGGAAAGAGACATAGTCTAGCAGAGAAACCAGGGTGGGATGACTCAGATGCCTTTAAGACACTCCAGCATAAGTATATCCCATGCCCTAAATTGCAATATTTTTTTAGAAGTGTGTCCACACGCCTGCAAATGGTTAATATGAATTTTGAGTTCACTGACATCTTCAAAAATCTTTTCCACCAAATCCAGGGCAGGGAAAGAGCAGCCTCTGGAAATTTACAATTCTCTGAAAGCATAAAAATAGCAGCAAGACTGTGCATGTTTAAAGGAAGTCTACATAAAGTCATACCTTACATTCATTCTTCTCTGTGAACATCAAACTACTGCCAGGCCTTTGTTCCAGGTTCTCAATGAAAGTTGAGCACAGGCTGACACCTGCCATGAGTTGTCCTTAAGGAAGCATTTTTAGCATTTGGCTGGGCCATCCTCTTCCCCTCTATATCCATGTTGGCAGCGACCAAGCTGTGACAGGTCTGTGAGCAGGGCAAGTGTCTGTCCATCTCTCTCCTGTGTGAGAAGGGATGAAAAATGGAATTATCCCTGAGTGGTACAGCCCATCATGTGGTACCGAGGATGCTTTAGAAGAACTGAGAAACACTGTGCCTGTCAGCTAACCTATAGCTGCACAAAAAGTGACCCCTCAATATGTCAGCCTAAATAGTATTTATTATCTCATGAGTTCTCTCTTTTTTTTTTTTTGTATTAGAAATCTGGGGTCAGTTTAGTTAGGTGGTTCAAACTAAGGCTTTCCTGTGAGGCTGTAGTCAACCTGTTGGCTGGGCGCTAATCACATGAAGCTGGAGGAGGTGCTTCCAAGTTCATTCATGTGTTGGTGGCTGTTGGCTGAGGATCTTCCTAACCATGTGGATCTTTCCATAGGCTCTTTCAGCATCCTCACACCATGGCAGCTGGTTTTCCCAAGTAAGTGATTCAAGAGAGAGACACCATGATGGTAGCCACAGGCTTTTATAACCAGGCTCAAAATGGCATACCATTACTTCTGCCATATTCTGTTGGTCATAGAGACCAACCTTGGTATCCTTTAGGAGGGGATTCTAGAAGAATGTGAATATTGGGAGGTGGGATCATTGAGGGCCATCTTGAAGACTGCTTCCACAATAATCTAAGTGTGCTGAGAACGCAGTTGGCCCTGGTGCTTGATATAATGTATATCAGGTAACGTTTCTTAGCTTAGAAGTCCTGCGGTGCAGTGGCAAGACGAGGGGCCTGGGAGTAGAGAAGTTTGAATTGAAGTTCCAGTCTGCAATTATGAATGCCACGTGAATTTGGAACACTGCTTAACCTTTCTCAAAGATATCTTTCAGTGCTAAAATTCCATGCCTCTAAGAAATATGCCATTTGGGGCATGAATGTTATGAAGGTGATTTTAACAAAATGGGCAATTCTAGTGAGAGTTCTCTTATTTCAAAGCAATAAACCAACTGGAGAAATGGTACCTTAGAGCTTTCTTGGACCTTATTTCTTTTTTATTCATTATCCACATTTCATCCTAATAAGTAAGCCTCACAATAACATATTTTTATTTATATAACGTTTTAAGGTGTAACACACCAAATTCAATAAGCAAGTGAATTCATCTGTAAACCCCATTAGGAAGATTTTGGGCATGGGAAGCCTTACAGCTCTGCTTATCCATTTCCTGGTGGCTACTATCTACATGGGTGACAGTTTGGCCAGAGCTACTGAGAAGGATACTTCTTAGCATATAACTCAAACAAATGGATGGAAATGCTCATTTATGTCTAAAATCTCAAAGTCTAAAGACACAGCTGTAATGGCCTTACACATTCAAGGTGGACTAGGACCAGAGTGAACCATGGAGTTCTTTTTGGTTTTTGGTTTTTTTTAATATTTACTTGACTGCACTGGGTCTTGGTTGCAGCACATGGGATAATCGATCTTTGTTGCAGTATGCAGGATCTTCAGTTACAGCAAGCAAACTCTTAGTTGCAGCAGGTGGGACCTAGTTCTCCTACAAGGGATCAAGCCCGGGTCCCTGAATTGGGAGAACGGAGTCCCAGCCACTGGACCACCAGGGAAGTCCCCAGCAGTGGAATTCTTTATCTCTTGTGTTAGCCTGGAGCAAGCAGAGGGAAGGGAAGAAGCATCATGGGAGATTTAAGTCTAAGGTGAGAATAGGAAAACCACCACCTGCTTATCTTAAAATCCTTCAACATGCCAAACAAACTCTCCTTTCAGGGCCTTTGCATCTGCCCTCCTTGGGAATCATTTAGGTCCAGTTCAACGATCTCCCCTTCAGGTACGCCTTCTCCGGCCACCAGGCTTAGCGGCTCCCTTCTCCTCGTCATCATTCTACCTGCATCTTACTATCGCAGAGCACTCAGCACTATCTCCAGTCATCTTGTGGGCGTGCCTGCTTAAGGTATTCACTTCCAGCAGAATGTAAACTGAGAGAGATCACCTCGTCCTGTCCTGCTTGCTGCCACATCCCTAGTGCCTCCAGCAGTGTGCAATACAGGGAAGGCACTCAAGAAATATTTGTTAGGTGGATGAATGAATTGATCATTCTGGAAAGGCTTGTGGGCTTTTGGGGGGAGGGAGGAGGGAACAACTCGTGGCATGTGGGATCTTCCCTGACCAGGCATTGAATTTATACCGCTCTGCAGTGAAAGCTCAGAGTCTTAACCACTGGACTGCCAGGGAAGTCCAAGGCTTGCGGTTTGATGGAGGTCAGTTTGAAGAAATGTTTGGTTAGTGATATGAAAGAATAGTAACTGGGCCTTTTTCCTGTTCCCTTGGAATCCCTAAGTAGGGACTGAATCTGAGAACACAGAGCTTTCAAGTATCCCACACACCAAAGATAACCCCCAACGGATGGGAGCAGACACTTTCCCCAAGGCCTCAAAAGAACAAGTCCAGCTACTAGAACCAACACCTGTGTCCCAGAAAGGGGAGCAGAGGAAAGAAAGGTTTCCTGGGGTCACTGGGACCACTCCATGAATGCACTGTGACAGAGGGGCCTCTTCCCTGAAGACAGGAGGGATGTTTGTCCCTTCAAGCCAAGGGAAGATTGACTTTGAAAAGAAGGATACTGGAAAGAGGGGAAGACTGGCATCTCTCTTGTTTGCCACATCTGCTTAGGTGACAGGCCAGCCCATCAGCTCCTGTGCCTGGTTGACCTGGGGAAAGGAAATAGGAGGGAGATGGCAAAGCAAATCAGAGGAAAGGACTGACCGTGGAGCCAACAGTACTTACAGCACTGTGGGGGTGGCAAGGATGGACAGATTCTTGCATGGACCATGAGCAGGTTGCCGCCATCTTGAAAGTTCTTCACTAACAGACAAGGCTCCCAAGTTTCTAAGAGAATGTATGTATGGGGCTAGGGATTAGGGTGGAGACAGAGGCAGGGAAATGCTGCTGGTAGTGGGGGCTGGGTGGGGGTAGGGGAGGTTGAACACTGTCTCTTATACACATCTCAAAAGCAGCTCAGCAAGCTGAGTATATTAGAGACACAAATTTTGAGGGCTTGTAAGAATTCTGTCAAGAGTGTGTAATAGGGATAAATTACTTTGGCTGTGAGAACTTCAACTTTTGCACTTCCTGGCTCTACTGTGGCTAAAATTGAAATACCAACATGGTGGTCCCCAAAATGCTTGAATTTAATAGCGTTAGTTACCTACCAGGCCCCCACATGTCTATACATTCTTATTTTAAAATTCAAATATTTTATTTGAAATTCCTAAGAGTGCTTGACTTTCAGTTCCTTACCTGAAAGCTTTGCAAAAAGTAAACAGCTTCACCTTTGACATCAGTCTTTATAACAAGCTGTCTCTTGGTCTAAATTTGATGGGATCTTGTCTCCTCTTCCATAAACTTGTATTCCCTCAGAACCCTGAGGAAATGTGTTCTGGTAAACCCCTTCAGCACAGAGTACTAAGAACAGAGAGCAGGTTAACACTTCTAAGAGTATTTTTGTTTCAAAAGACTATCACTGGCATGCAAACATTTATTGTAGTGGTAGATTTCAGCCATTGTAGGAACAGGGCAAGAAAGCTTCCAGTAGCCCCTCAGAGCTCACTGTTGGTCAGATCTCTGGGTGGTTCTNAAAAAAAAAAAAGTAATATTAAGCCATGGCGTTTTCAACACTGAGTTTGAACTCTGCAGTCACCTACTTGTAGCAGGAAAGGGCTGGGTGATGAAACTGTAGTAAGAGTTTCTCAAGCCTTTGCTTATTCTTTGGGTGAACTATTGCTTCTTTTTGTCAGAGACTAAGGTGACAAGACCATTTATAAAAAGCACGATTCGAGACATGCCTGTGAGTACTGCAGATTCAGTTTCCCTTCCTTCCACACACCCTCCCTGGGAGAGGACTAAATGCTGATTTTCTGAAAATCATCTTCCTGCAGCTTCAAAAGATTTTTGTAGACCTTTGGGCAAGTCATTTTTAAAACTTCAAAGATACTTTTTCCTAAAATGAGTGGCTAGATTGAAAGAATACCACCACCCTCATTCCCTCCTTCCTTGATAAATAAATCATCAGGAAAACCCATCAGACTACTCCCCAATGGGTGGATGTCCTGGGAAGGCATTTCCTGTGCCTGATGAAAGCAAGCTGAAATCCATGTTTGGGACAGCGAGAGTTAGAGGGAACAGTTTGGTGGTAGTTAGCTGGAGGAGGAAGTTTTCTGGAAAGGAATGATAGTTGAATAAGTTAAAAGTCAAGTTTGGGTTTTACATAACCTATTTTTTAAAGGACAATACACTTCTTGAAGGTTAAAAAAAAATAAAAATCACAATATTGAGGGGGAGAAAAGGTATCTAATGACAGTAAACTGATAAAGCTCTATTTTGCTTTGTCTTCTCTCATCTCTGCTTCCAAGAACGCCTTTCATCTTCCTGATAAAGAACACTCAATAACACCTGTAGCTACGAGACAGTAGAAAGGTTGTGTGTCTGTGCATGAGTGGGTGCGTGTGTCTTACTTTAGACATAACCAAAGAATGAAGCAAAGTGATGCTCTGTATGTGTCCTTTTTAGAATTTTGTGGAATTTGAAAACTTTATCATGGTATTTGTGCAGTCATTTGTTGGTTAACAACCCAAATTCAAAGGTGCCTTTATTTTTCCTATGAGAAACCTAACTTGAGACGGAGAGACCTCTCTCTGCCAGGCCCAGGGCAGTAATCTGGTAAGGGGCCTCATGCAGACCCTCTCACCTCCGAGAGCCCGAGGCTTTTTCCACCTTTCCCCAACACTGACAACAGTGAACTCATTGGCCTCCATGATAAGATTATAAGTGGCAGTGTGTGCCGTGTCCAATTCTTTGTGACACTAGGGACTACAGCCTGCCAGCCTCCTCCGTTCATGGGATTTTCCCAGCAGGAATACGGAGTGGGTTGCTACTTCCTCCTCCAGGGGATCTTCCCAACCAAGGGATTGAACTTGCCTCTCTTATGTCTCCTGCATTGGCAGGTGAATTCTAAAGGAGTATGTCAAGGCTGTATATTGTCTCCCTGCTTATTTAACTTATATGCAGAGTACATCATGAGAAATGCTGGAATGGAAGAAGCACAAGCTGGAGTCAAGATTGCCGGGAGAAATATCAATAACCTCAGATATGCTGATGACACCACCCTTATGGCAGAAAGTGAGGAGGAGCT
>SJYX01012336.1:191484-203537 GCA_006410675.1 Oreotragus oreotragus
ATTCATGGGGTCGCAAAGAGTCGGACACGACTGAGCGACTGAACTGAACTGAACTGAACTGAGCCGCCAGGGAAGCCCATAGGTAAAGATACAGGCATATAATTTCCAATCCCAAAAGCCTACACATAAGGAGGGAATTATTTTTTACAGACCAAGAGACTGAGGCTTGAAGAAAGTATGTAACTTGCCCAAGGACACACGCCAGTAGTAGGTAGATAAGCTGAGATTCAGCCCTGGGTTTGTCTGACTAGAGCACGGCTTCCTTCCAAAGAAAACTTTTCAGCAGGAGCTGAAATATTGCAGGCCATTTCCTCTGGGCCACGGAGACCTTTTGTGGGCGGGGGGCGGGGTGGGGGGATGTGAAGAGGGCTGTCCATTGATAGGATCCCTGCATTTTCTTTTTAAAGAGAAACATGACAGACTGAATAGCTGATTATTAAAGAATGAGGTTCCTTTCTGGATGATAAAGTGAGGCGGAGAGAAAGTGCTGGCTCACCCAATATATCAGAGGGGTTCCTGCGTCCCCTGCAGCATCAGAAGGGGCTGCCTCCATTCAGCGTGTCCGCTGGGCCCATCCTGGCCTGTCCCTGGCTACCGCCTGACATTATCAGCGTTCACATGTGTTCGCCTCCAAGGACACCCTGCATTCCAGAGCACCCCACCTCTGAGTTCCTGGAGAAATCATTCTTCTTTTAAGCAAAGAAAAGTCCCACAGTCTAAAGAGGCCATTTTTCATCCAGACCATCATACAGCAGCTCTGAAGGTATATATAAGTCCCCCCTCGGCTCTGCTTGCCAAGCACATGATCCAGGGGCTGGAGGGGCATAATTCATGAGATTCCAGCTGCCAGCAGGGTCTGATGAACCAGGCAGGAAGGCTGGCCGCTCTAATGAGCTTAGTTAACTCTTCAGAAGCATGAGATGCAGCAATGTTTCCAAATATCTTCCGAGCGTTAAAGTTTCGTGCTGTGGCCAGTCTTATTTTTTTTCCCTTTAAATTACCAAGGGTAGGGGACTTCCCTGTTGGTCCAGTGGGTAAGATGCCATGCTCCCAATGCAGGGACCTGGATTCGATCCCTGGTCAGGGAACTTGATCCCACATGCCTCAATGAAGACCCAACGCAGCCAAATAAATAAATAAAAACATGAAAAAATGTTACCAAGGGGGGGTACTTCCTTGGCGGTTCAGTGGTTAAGACTTTGCCTTCCAATGTACGGGTTTCAGGTTCAATCCCTGATCAGGGAACTAAGATCCCATGTGCCTCATGGCCAAAAATCCAAATCATAAAACAGAAGCAATATTGTAACAAATTTAATAAAGACTTTAAAAATGGTCCACATCAAAAAAAAAAAATCTTAAGAAACATTAAAGGGCATTAAAACTGAGACAGCTCTCAGTGAATACACTGGGGCATCTCATGAGCACGTGACATGAAATTGACAAGATCCTTGTGGTCTGGCTGGACTTTCCTGACCCTGTTCTACCTGTCTGCCCTCTGTCTGCCCTCGTTTCTCCATAGTGCTGTGCAAACTGATAAAATACCTTTTGCCTCCAGAGGTTTGCCTGTGTTTGCTGTTCCTTCCACCTGAAACTTCTTCCTCTGGATGCCAGCATGGCTCTCTTGACCCCCTCATTTATGTACCAAGAGCATCAATATTAACGCCACAGACACACCTTCTCTCATGTCCAGTGCCGCCCCCCATCCCCTGAACCACACCACCATCATGCTCTACCCTTTGTCCTGCCTTGTTTTGCTTTGCTGCATTTATCATATCAGTCTTTGAGTTCTGCTGTCTATGCAACCAAAGGCTTATTACTTCATGAGGATAGGGAATTTCTTTTGTTTCCTACTATGACCCAATGCCTAGTTGTTATATAAGTTGAAAAAAAAATGAATCAATGAAATATCCATCTGGAAAACATGGTGATACTCAATTCATCACCAGTTGGTCAGGTTTTACTGTGGGCTTAACCTGTCTGTATGCAGGTCAAGAAGAAACAGTTAGAACTGGACATGGAACAACAGAGTGGTTCCAAATTGGGAAAGGAGTACGTCAAGGCTGTATATTGTCACCCTGCTTATTTACCTTATATGCAGAGTACATCCTGAGAAATGCTGGACTGGATGAAGCACAAGCTGGAATCAAGATTGCCGGGAGAAATATCAATAACCTAAGATATGCAGATGACACCACCCTTATGGCAGAAAGTGAAGAGGAACTAAAGAACCTTTTGATGAAAGTAAAAGAGGAGAGTGAAAAAGTTGGCTTAAAATAAGATCATGGCATCCAGTCCCATCACTTCACGGCAAATAGATGGGGAAATAATGGAAACAGTGAGAGACTTTATTTTGGGGGGCTCCAAAATCACTGCAGATGGTGATTGCAGCCTTGAAATTAAAAGACGCTTGCTCCTTGGAAGGAAAGGTATGACCAACCTAGACAGCATATTAAAAAGCAGAGACATTCCTTTTCCATCAAAGGTCTGTCTAGTCAAGGCTATGGTTTTTCCAGTAGTCATGTATGGATTTGAGAGTTGGACTATAAAGAAAGCTGAGTGCCGAAGAATTGATGCTACTGATGCAACTGTGGTGTTGGAGAAGATTCTTGAGAGTTCCTTGGACTGCAAGGAGATCCAATCAGTCCATCCTAAAGGAAATCAGTCCTGAATATTCATTGGAAACTGAAGCTGAAATTCCAGTACTTTGGCCACCTAATGGGAAGAGCTGACTCATTTGAAAAGACCCTGATGCTGAGAAACATTGAAGGTGGGAGGAGAAGGGGACGTCAGAGGATGAGATGGTTGGATGACATCACCAACTCAATGGACACGAGTTTGAGTAAGCTCCTGGAGTTGGTGATGGACAAGGAAGCCTGGTGTACTGCAGTTCATGGGGTCACAAAGAGTTGGACAGGACTGAGCGAGTGAACTGAACTAACCTATCCTTGGTTCTCTGGGCCAGAGTCAAGCATCGTAGGTTGCTAAGACTTTTCCAAGCGAGAAGGTGCTTCTCTTAGAAATATAGGTACGTTTCTCTTCTCATTTAAGTTGCCATCTTATTTTCACGTCAGCCTAAACATGGTGCTTCTAACCCTGAACAACTTATGGGAAATAAAGCAGCTGAAGCTCGTAAAAGAGGGAAAGATCCAAGCTCACTACATTGCTGTTTTGCAGATAATTTACTAATATTCAAAAGACTTTAACAGATTTTTTTCCCCCAGAAACAAGCTATCCTTAATTTCAGTAGTTGAATACATTATGTCAGCCCATCTCTGCTAACCATGGAAAATGTACAGATTTTGTCCTAATATAGAGGCCATTGAGTCTGATTATCTACACATGTTCATGCTTTATACAAAATCCCAAACTAAATTTAGAATAACATTTTCCAGTGCTAGTTTGTTTCTATCCTAAATACAGCAGCGTTGAAAAGACTTCATTTCATGTTCAGTATCTTGCAGTATTTGGTGCCCTTTGCCTGGTGGCAAGCAGAGACTTCGGAGCAGGGAAATAGAGTTGCTTCCGAGAGCGGAGAGGAAGGTGGGAGTCCCGGGGGGAACTGGCCTTTGTGTGTGGATGAGTGAGTCTTTTTCAGGTATCTCTGTTCTTTGGTTTTAAAAGGAAACAGAGACACTCTCCCATCTGTCCCTAAGTCCATTGTGCAAAATTTGCCTCATTTGGGGACTCCATTATTTTCCTGGCTGTGAAATGTAGGGTCACTGGAGTTTGCAGGAACGTGCTGTCTGGATATGTTCCCAGGGGAGGCTCTTCTTTGGCAACCTTCTTCATGTGTTCCTTATATAAGCCCATGTTCTATGATAGAGAGAGGATGAAGGCAGTGGTGAATGGACGCAACGGTCAAAAGACCCTCCCCACTTTGGACTTTTTGTTCATCTCCTTACCACCTCTACAGCTATAGGTAACAAAGAGCTGAAACTATCGACATCCACTTCTGTTCTGAATTGACTGAAGTTGTGCTCATGTAAAAACTCCAAGAGAAGTCTGCAAGGCTTGAAAGTTTGAAAATTTTTAAAAAAATAATACGATTTGTAGTTTCATGGCCTCTGGTTGCTCTGACTATAAAATTGCCTTGAATGGGGTCCCAGATGGACCTGTTATTTTTTTTTTTTCAGGGTAATATTCGTGCAAAAGTAAAGGTGCCGTGTTTTCTGAACATCCTCTGTTCTCTAACCTGCATCAGCAAAACTGAGCCTTGTCAGCCCAGTTAGGACAGCTAGGAGCGTCGATTGACAGGACCAATTTGCCAAGAACAAACAAGACATAAAGCAATTAATTCACCTAGAGACTTCATTCTATTGGAATTTCAGAATTATCCTCAGACAAATTAGGTACAAATTCCAATGTGAGTGCTCAAATAGAAAAGGTTTGTTGCTGTCATCTTTATCACCATTATTATCATCTTCATCATCATGGTAATTTTTTGTTAAATTTTTTTCAAATAATTTTATTTTTTCATTTATTTTACCTTTTGGCTGTGCTGGGGCCTCGTTGCTGGTGCGGGCTTTTCTCCAGCTGTGTCGAGCAGGGGTTACTCTCTGGCTACAGTGTGTGAGCTCCCCATTGCAGTGGCCTCTCTTGTGGTGGAGCACAGGCTCTGGGTGTGCATCCTTTGGTCGCTGTCACACGCGGGCTCAGTAGCTCTGGCTCCCGGGCTCTAGAGCACAGGCTCGATATTTGTGGTGCAAGGGCTTAGTTGCTCCACGGCACGTGGGATCCTCCCAGATCAAGGATTGAACCCGTGTCACCAGCATTGGCAGGCAGATTCTTTACCAGTGAGCTACCAGGGAAGCCCCATCATCATTTTCTAGTAAACTTATAATATCAAAACATACTGCCTGACAAGAAAAGTTCCAAGGAACATTTTTGTTGGAAAGATCTCATGAATAGGGAGTGTAGCGTGCCTGGAAGGGACTTCACTAGCTTAGATATTTACAAGAAGCTCAGAAATGCTTTTTAAATAATGTTATTAAAATGTTTAATAAAAAGAATTTAAACTATTTAAAATGCTGTCATCCCTCCGATAATGGTGATCAACATCATAATCGAAATCATAGCTAATAGCTAAGAGTTACTGAAATCTTACTACCAACCAGGAGCTGTGGGGAGCAATTTACATGCATTGTTTTAATTTAATCCTCACATCCTCTGAGGTTGGTGCTGTTTTTATTCCTATTTTACCAAAGGAGAAATTGAAGCTTAGCGAGGGCAAATGACTTGGCACAAGCCATATAACCTGTATACGTGATGAAACCAGGATTTAAACCGAAAAGTGTTTGAGTGTGTAATTCACACGGGCTGGTACAGAAAAGAGCTGATTAAATTTGTCATTCTGGGTGTTTTCATTGAAAGAGTAGCCCTTTGAATGGGCGCTAAAAGTTTTTTTGTAACTTGCCCTGAAGTGGTAAACAAGGAGAAAAGTTTTAAAGGGAAAGCTGGAGAATCCAATGGACAGAGAATCCTGGCGGGTTACAGTCCATGACCTGAGTGACTATCACATCCACTAAATTTGTCTTTCCTACAAGAGCTGATTTCCTACTTCCGTTATGTCAAGAAGATATTCTTTCTTGTCCACATTCAGAGAGACAGGATTAAAAGCCTGCGCCAAGATTCTGGGAGATGACAGCTCAGTGACAGTTTTGAGAAGCAGTCTGTTTTGTTCTTAAGAGCACAAACCCTGGAACCAGACTCTCTGGATTCAAGTTCTGGTGCCAAGACATACTGGCTGTGTGCCATTGGGAAAGTTGGTCAGCCTCTCTGTGCCTCCATTGTCTTGTAGAAATGAGACAGTGAAAGCACCTATTTTAATGAGGTTTTGTGAGGATTTAATGAGTTAGCATATGTCCAGTGGTCAGAGCCTACTAGGCATAGAGTAAGTATCACCTTTTAAGTTTCCAGTTATGAAGCCTGAGCTCCGCGGATTTGCCACGAGAGTCCCAATTTCCGCAAGCCCCTCCAGGCCTTTCTGAACATCTCGTTGGTGCTTTCCTGTTCCCTCCGGACCATGTCCCTTGTGACATCCATCGTGTTCTACTGGCTGTGGTCACCGCGGCCTCAGCCTTGGTAGCCCAGCACGGAAATGTCCCCTGTTGACGCCCAGTTCTCTGCAAGGCCACGGTCAAGCTCACCACTACCCTCTGGAGAAGGAAGCAGGGACAGAACCTCACTGTAAATGGAATGTGCTTCCTGGACGCTTTGTGACAATGTAAGGGCAGTTTGAAGAGGACCCCGAGTTACTGTTACTACCCCTGCTGAGAGTTCCCAAACCCAGGCTTTCCAGGTCTGCTAGCTCCGAGCTTGCTGCCTTGTGACCTAGTTAGATCACCTCTCATCACAGGGCGCACACCAGGCCTCTCCACGTCTCAGAGTCCACACCAAGCCACCCCAGAGCCTAGGGGAGAAGAGGACACCCCATTCCCCCATCACACACACACACACAGGCACACACACACATAAACCCAATTTCCTATCACAGAAAATGATGCTTCTAGAAGATTGAAGAGCAAGAATTCCATTTCCTACTTAGGGAAGCCACATCCTCCTAAGAAGAGGGTGTTCTTGCCTCTCCCAAGCAAATGATTTACATCAGAACATATTGTTTCAAACTAGTACATCTGGGGTTACAGCTCTGCTAAAATATGTAAGTTGTGTAATCAGACCACTTGGTAACCCACGACTGTATTCTTGCCTGGGAAATCCCATGGACAGAGGAGCCTGGCAGGCTGTAGTCCATGGAGTTGTGAAAGAGTCAGACATGACTGAAATGACTGAATGACCACCACCACCACCAATCAGACCACTTAATAAAGTTTAAATTTCTGCATTTGGGCACTTCTGTAGGATTACACTTTTGTCTTTCCCTTGCTTACATTTCATTGATTAAAAATCCCATGTTTGTCCCAGAGTTCAAGTCTCTCAGGCTCTATATATTGCTTATAACTTTAATTGATCAAATTAGTTTAATTTTTAAAGCTAAATGTACCATCTCAGGGAATCCATTTAGAAAGGACAAACAGGTTTGTTCCCACCCACATGTGTGCAAACACATGCAAAAAAGTAGGATTATGGAGAGAAAATTGAGAATTTGATGAGATCCTTTCCCTGCGTTATACAGTGACTTCCTGCTAGCTAGCTGTTTCACATGTGGTAGTGTATACATGTCATTGCTATTCTCTCAATTTGTCCCACCCTCTCCTTGCCAACAAAGATCTGTCTAGTTAAGGCTATGGTTTTTCCTGTGGTCATGTATGGATGTGAGAGTTGGACTGTGAAGAAAGCTGAGTGCCGAAGAATTGATGCTTTTGAACTGTGGTGTTGGAGAAGACTCTTGAGAGTCCCTTGGACTGCAAGGAGATCCAACCAGTCCATCCTAAAGGAGACCGGTCCTGCATGTTCATTGAAAAGACTGATGCTAAAGCTGAAACTCCAGTACTTTGGCCACCTCATGCAAAGAGTTGATTCACTGGAAAAGACCCTGATGCTGGGAGGGATTGGGGGCAGGAGGAGAAGGGGATGACCGAGGATGAGATGGCTGGATGGCATCACTGACTCAATGGATGTGAGTCTGAGTGAACTCAGGGAGTCGGTGATGGACAGGGAGGCCTGGCGTGGATTCATGGGGTCGCAAAGAGTTGGACACGACTGAGCGACTGAACTGAACTGAACTCCTCTCTTCTCTCCCATGTGTCCAAATGTCCATATTCTCTATGCGTGCCCTGCAAATATGCTGTTCTTGCTCTGCAAATATGTTCATTAGTGGGATACAGTTTTAAGGTAGAGTTAAAAGAATTTACTCTGTAAATTGGATATTGGATGTTAGGAGGGGATAAGTAGTTTTGTGCAAAATATTATTCAGCCATAAAAAGGAAGGAAATTCCACCACAGTAAGAGTGTTGTGAGAAAACACTCCCATGTGCCTTATAGAATCATCTCATAGGATGACATGTCTGTCTGGAACTGTTGTGAGTTGTACTGTGTACACAAGAAGGATATGCTGTAGTCCTGACCCCACCTATAGTCCTGTGACCCTATTTAGAAATGGGTTTGTGGATGTCTCCAAGTTAAGATGTGGTCATACCAGAGTGCACGGTGTGACTGGTGTCCTTAAAAGGAAAAGAAAAATGTTAAACCTTTCTCTTTGGGCAACTTCCCTGGTGGTCCAGAAACAGAGACTCCATGCTTCCAATGGAGGGGACTCAGGTTCAATCCCTGGCTGGGGAACTAAGGTCCCACATGTCACAGGACATGCCCAGATATAAGTGTGTGTGTGTGTAAATTTTGGCCCCAGACAAACGGGGGAAGACCACCAAGTGCAGGTTGGTTATGTGCCACAAGCCAAGACCAGCTTGGTGCCACCAGAAACGAGAAGGGAGAAGGACAGAATCTTCCTCAGGAGCTCTGGAGGGAGCAGGGGCCTCCTGACAACCTGACATCAGACTTCTAGCCTCCAAAAGTGTGAAAGTACACATTTATCTTATTCTAAGACATTCAGTTCACTGTAATTTGTTACAGCACCCTTAAGAAACTAATACAGGAGCTATAGATATTTTTTACATATTACACATCTGTATGTAAATCTGTGTAATAAAAGTATTCTACTGCTTTTACAAATGTCTCAAAGGATGACATTAAAAAAAAATCTCAAATCAGAAAAAAAAGCACGAAATCCAAATCAATGCCCATATTTATTTTTTCCCCAAGTAATTAAACAAATTTAAGGTGGTGGCGGAGGCTAGCTTCCGTTGATTTCCAGTGAATAGTGTTGATGAGTCAGGACCATTATATCTCTCAGAAAATGCCCTGGAAAGCAAAATCCAAGTGTTGTGTTTACTAAAGTGATACCATATGTCGGTTGATTAACAAGTTGTCAGAATATTAGAAGTTCTTGGCTGATTGCAAAAAGGAGCATCTGTTTGCTGAATCTTTTATCTAATGTGTGTACAGATATCATCAGGTTTGGCAGTTTTCCTGAATATCAGATAGACATTTATGCAGTATTTAGCCTTCAGAGAGTGACACTGATGTACTGCTGGGGCTTAAGATATTTATTCTTAGGAAAGAAAATGAAGTGAGGCCAAAGAGATGAAGTAAATATGTTGACTATTATGCATCATTCAGAATTGTTTTTCCATTTTATCTCATATCATCTCCGATAACTAATGTTTCCTTGAATGTTACTTGCATAGTAATTTAAGGGAAAAATACTAAATCTCTTTTAGGACTATTTTTGGGTTTATGTATTGATAGAATTGAATAATACCTTTTATTTATAAAGTGACTTACTGTTTAAATGCTTCAGTAAGGTTGCTCACAACTTTGTAAGGATGGCCTGCAATCGTATCCCCATTTCACAGATAAAGAATTTGCAGCTGAAATAAGGTAAATCACTCCATCGGGCTTGGAAGAGATAGAACCAGGAAGTCTGATCTTTTGAACTCCACCTCTGCACCACCTGCAAATTCCATATGTAGAAGCACAGAAGCTGGTTGTGTGTACAGTGACAGGATCTAGTTAGGGTGAAATTCTGAAGTTTTCCTTTGCACCTTTTTACACCACCCCCCGCCTTGATTCAGTCAGCCACCATGTAATAGATTGTTCCATTATAATTCCAGCAAATGGGTTCTGTTGAAGCAGAAGAAAAAAAAAATTTTTTTTCCCNTATGTAGAAGCACAGAAGCTGGTTGTGTGTACAGTGACAGGATCTAGTTAGGGTGAAATTCTGAAGTTTTCCTTTGCACCTTTTTACACCACCCCCCGCCTTGATTCAGTCAGCCACCATGTAATAGATTGTTCCATTATAATTCCAGCAAATGGGTTCTGTTGAAGCAGAAGAAAAAAAAATTTTTTTTTTCCCTCTACCCTCTTAGGTTCAATGTATGGGGTCCTGCAAATTTAACAGACAAAAAATAAACAAATAAAAGAAAAAATAAATATAAATTTTATTCGTGTTTTACATGCATGGGAGTTCTCTGAAAGAAAAAAGAAGTAGTGAGACTCAAGGACTTATATATATACCACTTTAACAAAGGCTTTCCTTGTATGGGCTTTGAGAGATTATAAATTATAGGAAGGTGACTAGAAAATATATGAGTGAAACTAACGGAAGATAAGGGTTCTTTTGGTAGGTTTGTTTATGCAAACTCAGCTCGGTGCTATCTCCAGCAATGAGTTGCTCTCCTCTTCCTAGTATAGGAATGAGGGAGCTCCTTCACAAAGGGACGTTTATGCCCTGATTTTAGGTAAAAAGTGGGAAGCCAGACAGTCTCTCCTGTGTCTACTGTTTCTTAATTGCTTTCAGTCCCAAATGCCAAGGTGACATGTTTTAGAGAAGCGTGTCCTGATCCCCTTCAATTCCTTTCCACAACCTATCAAAGCAGACATGAAATAAGTGAGACAGGAAAAGGGGACTCTTCTCATGTTCACTTTCAAAGTTAAGCTTATATTTCCGTTGTTTCATTTCCTTTGAAATTTCTCAGCACTCACATTCTTAGAACTAAGTGCTTCCATGACATGATGTACGTGTCACCTTTTCCTTTAGACTTGATATTTTTGTTCTGTGTTTTTATAACATAGATAAAGGCTACCTTATGAAGAAGTCTTTTGGTGTTTTGGGAAATGTGGCATATTTTTTAAAAAAGAATATTTCCTTTTAACTATCCTAAAGTTACCCCTTTATTTAAATTACAAGTCAGGTGTTACTTTGGAGGAGTTTCTTCCTGTCATTTTTATTTATTTATTTATTTTTTAGGTAATCTGTCCAATTCACATAGGTGGCATTGGGGTCTTTTTCCTTCTGTGCTAAGTCTTAGTTGCGGCATTCAGACTCTTAGTTGTGGCACGTAGGCTCTAGTTCCCTGACCAGGGATTGAACTCAGGTCCCCTGCACAGGGAGTACGGATTCTTAGCCACTGGAACACCAGGGAAGTCCTCTACTAGTGTTTTCTAGCTGTTTGGGGCTCCATTATCTGAGGAATTCATCTGACAGTCTGTCATCTAGTCCTTCAGATTTTCAGTGGTTGTTTGAACAGTTATATAAATTGCCTCTTATTATTAGACTTCTCACATTTTGCTCCCTTGTGTCTCTTTAATCTCAACTCTGCTTTTTTCCCCTTGCTGTCTGTATCGTGGAGTATTGCTTTCCAAAGCTGTGAGCCAAGGACAGTCTGCATCAAAGTCCTGTGAGTCACTGTTGAAAAGGTAGATTTGGGGACTGATCATGGATCTGCCGATTCGCTTCCCGGCAATTTTTCTGCACAGGGAAGTTTATGAATCACTAACTTAGACAGCACATCATTTATTAATATACTCATTCAACAACTACTTAAGCAGAAATTAGCTGCTAGGTACCTGGGATACAGGCTTCTCAGGTGACACAGTGGTAAAGAACCCACCTGCCAGTGCAGAAGATGTGGATTCAGTCCTGTTTCAGAAAGATCCCCGGGAGGAGGAAATGGAAACGCACTCCATGGAAAGCCTGTGGACAGAGGAGCCTGGCGGGCTACAGACCGTGGAGTCACAAAGAGTCAGACATGACTGAGCAACTGAGCAAGCTGGAATTTCTAACCTAGTTTGAGAAACAGTGAACAGAGACTTAACCATATGATATGCGTTATAATGGGGAGATGTAAAGAGCTGTGGGAATATCTAAGATGGGACCTAATCTGGCAGGGGCAGGGGGCAAGGTCTACTTACTGAGGATGTAGAGTGAGATCTGAAGGAGGACCAGGATCTGGCTTGGAGAGGGTGGAAGCAGCAGAGGGGCAGGAGGAAAGCGCAGTGAAAGCTGTGAGATTAGTTCCTCTTTGGAGGGACTTGAACATCAGGGAGTTCACAGTTCACATATTGCTGAAGCCTGGCTTGGAGAATTTTGAGCATTACTTTACTAGCATGAGAGATGAGTGCAATTGTGCGGTAGTTTGAGCATTCTTTGGCATTGCCTTTCTTTGGAATTGGAATGAAAACTGACCTTTTCCAGTCCTGCGGCCACTGCTGAGTTTTCCAAATTTGCTGGCATATTGAGTGCAGCACTTTCACAG
>SJYX01012336.1:204985-243424 GCA_006410675.1 Oreotragus oreotragus
TTCTTGCCACCTCTTCTTAATATCTGCTGCTTCTGTTAGGTCCATACCATTTCTATCCTTTATCGAGCCCATCTTTGCATGAAATGTTCCCTTGGTATCTCCAATTCTCTTGAAGAGATCTCTAGTCTTTCCCATTCTGTTGTTTTCCTCTATCTCTTTGCATTGATCGCTGAAGAAGGCTTTCTTATCTCTTCTTGCTATTCTTTGGAACTCTGCATTCAGATGCTTATATCTTTTCTTTTCTCCTTTGCTTTTCGCCTCTCTTCTTTTCAGTGCTATTTGTAAGCCTTCTCCAGACAGCCATTTTGCTTGTTTTGCATTTCTTTTCCATGGGGATGGTCTTGATCCCTGTCTCCTGTACAATGTCACGAACCTCATTCCATAGTTCATCAGGAACTCTATCTATCAGATCTAGGCCCTTAAATCTATTTCTCACTTCCACTGTATAATCATAAGGATTTGATTTAGGTCATACCTGAATGGTCTAGCGGTTTTCCCTACTTTCTTCAATTTAAGTCTGAATTTGGAAATAAGGAGTTCATGATCTGAGCCACAGTCAGCTCCTGGTCTTGTTTTTATTGACTGTATAGAGCTTCTCCATCTTTGGCTGCAAAGAATATAATCAGTCTGATTTCGGTGTTGACCATCTGGTGATGTCCATGTGTAGAGTCTTCTCTTGTGTTGTGGGAAGAGAGTGTTTGCTATGACCAGTGCATTTTCTTGGCAAAACTCTATTAGTCTTTGCCCTGCTTCATTCCGCATTCCAGGGCCAAATTTGCCTGTTACTCCAGGTGTTTCTTGACTTCTTACTTTAGCATTCCAGTCACCTATAATGAAAAGGACATCTTTTTTGGGTGTTAGTTGTAGGTCTTCATAAAACCGTTCAACTTCAGCTTCTTCTTACAAATTTTTTTTTTCCTGTCATTGCAAACAGAGGCATATCTGTTTAGGCTGTCAGTAGCCTAAACAGAAGCTACCAACACAGATTTCAGAGAATCTAGTTAGATTTAACCAAGAAAAATTTCTATTTTCCTCCTTTACCTTCTTTAGCTCTTTAGATGTTTGGCATGAGGAATGGTAGCAACTGGATAAAACTTATAGATATTGATGTTCAGGCTTGGGAACTTGGAGCAGATGTACATTCTTACCTACATATTCATCCATATGTGTTCATCAGTGTGTGTGCACACTTATATAGATAGGTACATACATAGACACATAAATGAATATCATCCTTTCATTCACTTCACTTAGACTGAAATCTGGCAAAAAATAAAGTGGTAGATGCTCCATATTTATATAGGTATCTCCTCTTTTCTAAATTTCACTTTACACCTGTTTTCGCTAAGTGAAAAAAAACCCAAAGAGGATTTTTCACTTTTCCAAAAAGTTTCAGTGATATGATATACTGAATTATATATTGACACAAAAAGTGTCTAAAATCATAGAAATTAAATATACATGTTGATAAAAGCTAAACTCTATTAAATATTTCCAAGTAGATATTAGCATTGTGAAGTATATTCTCTGACCTAAATCACACAGGAGATTCACTCCTATTCATAGATAACAAGAAACCATTTCAGGCAGAAGATCTGCCCCAAATCAGGTTTGTCAGTTTTTCCTAGCTGGCATCTAAAGAAGGAATAAACTTCCATATAATGACTTCAGTTTGACTAATTTTGCAGTTTACTGATATATTTTTGATAAACTATTTGAATATTTTTGAGATGTCTCAACTTTTCAAGCATGTTCTAGAAATGATATTAAGTAACAAGTTTTACATGAACTTTTTCACACTAACTTGCTAATTACAATAGGAAATACTATTTTGCTTTTACAGTGCTATAAAATCTCCTCCTCAATATTGTATTTCACTTTCAATACACAATTAATGTTTACAATAAAAATGTTCCTTGTTCAAAAACAACATAATATTGAAAAATTTATGTGATATTTTCTGTATTGTATTTCTCCAAATAAAGTTGTTGAGTATTTAGATATAAAAGACTCATATACCTTTTAGCTAAAGAATACATGTTAAGACTTACAAAACATTCAAACTCCCTATACTGACCTAAATGTTCTGACTGGGGTGGGCCTACCTCTTTCCATTTCTAAATTTCAGTCCCTGACCCTCATTTTGTTTCTACACAATACACTTATTGATTGTTTTCCTCAACTTGGATATTCTTCTTGGAATTCTTTGCTCTCACACCTACATGTGGTTAACTTTATTTTGTCAGTCAAGTACCAGTTCTTAGGTCACTCCTTTGAAGAAAACAATTTTGATTAGACCAACTAACTAATCTCAGTAACTGTCACTTTCCTGTCTTCATGGCATTTCTCACTATCTGAAATCGTGACAATTTATCAATTTTCATGTCCATGTCTTCCATTCCCAAATTTAAGTATCATGATGGAGATATTTACTACTCTAACATAAGTGCCTAACGTGTAACACTACAAAATTCATGGTAGGTGCTTAATAAAAAGCACACATATGCAAATCAGAAATTAGACTTTTTACAATGTGTTTGGAATGGAATACTTTAACATTCTGTTTAGGTAAAATAAACCTATGTGTTAGTCGCTCAGTTGTGTCTGACTATAACCCACAAGGGTCCCTCGTCCATGGAATTCTCCAGGCCAGAATACTGGAGTAATTTGCCTTTCCCTTCTCCAGGGGATCTTCCTCACCTAGGGATTGAAACCAGGTCTCCTGCATTGCAGGCAGATTATTTACCAGCTGAGCTACAAGGGAAGCCCTTGAACAAATCTATGCATTCCTTTATATCCAAGAAATTCTTCATTTTTACTTTTCATAGAAACTCCTTTTCACCATTAATCTAACATTTGGAAATCTCAGAAACATTGTTACTGAAAAAGTTAAGGAAGACTAGATGAATTGGGTCAAGTAGGTAGAAACTCTAAGATGGTAATTTTGTTCAAGTGACAGTTAAAAGTGATGTGATCTGAAAGGCACAATGAAGACAGAGCAGATAATGGTCTTTTCATCAGGTTAGGGAGGTAGGATAAGAGGCTTTTATTGAAGGTATAACTTAGATGCAATCCATCATCACACCAGAAGTGGTAGTTGAGGGATTAAGGACTTACACTGCAGCCTCCTGAGAGAGCACACAGGTCCTGAAAGTACCGAGGACCCAGAGAGGCAGACTGAGATTCAGTTCTGAGGCTGATTTTCAATTAAGAATATGGAGAGCTAACCAGGTATACAAGGTAAGGGCCATAGTATTGTTAGGTAGTTAGAATAGGAAAAAGGAGTCCAAAATGGTGGTAGGATGGAGTGAGAACCTCAGATGAAATGAACAGCTCTCCTGGTTAGCCCAATTTACACAGGGTAGGCTCAGAGAGAGAAGACAAAGCATACAAAAAGAGGAGCCAAGATGGATTGAGGCCTCTCTTTGGGGTCGGCCCAATCTCATGCCTTGAGGGTGCACTAGCCTTTGCTTGCTGAATAAATCTCTGAGCTGTAACAGAGCAGTAACACTTGTTAACTCTTTCAAATCTTTGCTTCAGTGAGATCAAACCGAGGAGATTACATACTCCCCCCAACAGTATAGCCTGGATCAGGATGTCTGGATTGAAGAAAAGACTGCTGTAGCTCCTTCGGTGTTCAAGTGCCTGGACCCTGTGTACTATCAACTCGGGAGGTAAGATGAGGCCAGCCTTATTTAGGGCATAAGGTTTTCTTAACTTTTTCATTACAAGGGAAATTTTCATTGGAATAACTAATAATAAAGAAAATGTTCTGATATCTGAAAAATAATCTTATTTAGCAATGAATCAAGTAAAATGAAATCATTATAAAACTTATGGAACTTTTAACAATATCAGTATATACTGAAAAACAGTTACATAATATCTGGCAGCATTTTTAATGTAAATGTCTAGTAAACTCTAAAAAAAAATGAGTATAGTCATATATGATATTTAAATGGTTACCAAAGACCAACAGAAAGTTATAAACTGTTCTACTAGAGATAGGTACCATAAATGGCCATCATTATTNTGTAGTGGCCATCTTTGTCTCTTTTCACAGCCTTTGTTTTAAAGTCTAGTTTATCAGATATGAGTATTGACACTCCTGCTTTCTTTTGATCTCTATTTGCATAATATACATTTTTCCAGCCCTTCACTTTCAGACTGTATGTGTCCCTTGTTTTGAGGTGGGTTTCTTGTAGGCAGTATATATAAGGGTCTTTGTATCCATTGAGCCAGTCTTTGACTTTTGGTTGGGCATTCAACCCATTTACATTTAAGGTAATTATTGATAAGTATGATCCTGTTGTCATTTACTTTATTGTTTTTATACATTTTTCCAGCCCTTCACTTTCAGACTGTATGTGTCCCTTGTTTTGAGGTGGGTTTCTTGTAGGCAGTATATATAAGGGTCTTTGTATCCATTGAGCCAGTCTTTGACTTTTGGTTGGGCATTCAACCCATTTACATTTAAGGTAATTATTGATAAGTATGATCCTGTTGTCATTTACTTTATTGTTTTGGGTTCGGGTTTATACACCCTTTTTGTGTTTCCTGTCTAGAGAATATCCTTTAGCATTTGTTGGAGAGTTGGTTTGGTCATGTTGAATTCTCTCAGCTTTTCCTTGTCTGTAAAGCTTCAGATTTCTCCTTCGTATTTGAATGAGATCCTTGCTGGGTACAGTAATCTGGGCTGTAGGTTATTTTCTTTCAACACTTTAAGTATGTCTTGCCATTCCCTCCTGGCCTGAAGAGTTTCTATTGAAAGATCAGCTGTTAGTCTTTAGAGATCCAAATTCTTATTATATCTCATATAAAATTCTCTTCAGTATACACTTACATTCTGTTACCATCATTGTTTTTATGTTGACATATTCCCTGAAGTATTGTAAGCTCTTTGACCTCAGAAACATGTTTATTTATCATCAAATTTTGTCCAAACTACTGAATATGTTTATATACAGTTAAAATAAGCTAATCATTTTAGTTAACTGAATGAAAGAGTGAGGGGACTGTAAGGGCATTCACTATGCCACTTTGTTTTTGAGGAGAAAAGACAGGGACTATAAATTAATTATGCTTTATATTTGTTGAATTTTAGTAACTAAAATACAAAATAAAAATATTCTGCTTGTAGACTAGTGAAATAAAAACACAAATCTGAGGAAAATCATTGACCAAGAAAGTTATCTGAAATCAAGTTTAGAAATGTCACTGTAATACATGGGTACCAATTAGGTTCTTCCTACACCAGATACCAAGGAAGGCAAATTTACTCAAAACAATAAGTATGAAAATAAAGTCTTAAGTTTAAAGGTTATTCCCATATCCAAGGTAGATAAGTACAAAGAAGCAAGATACTGAAGCAGAGAGAGGAAAACAAAAAACAAACAAACAAACAAACAAAAGAAATCTCATTACTTAAATTGGTAAAGAATATGAAGAATTCATAGTTTAAAATTGAAGAGTCAAAGAGAATAAGAAATATTTTTATAAGGTCATTAAATTGAACACTATAAAGTTTTTGGTTATACTAAATACACAAATAAGGCAGTTTCAGTAAAGCAAAGTAAATACAGTATTCTGAATAAGGAAATGCAAAAACAGTGAAGATTCATCACAGATTAAAACCTACTTTGCAATGACAATAATATCAATGCTGCTACTGCTAAGTCACTTCAGTCGTGTCTGACTGNCTATAAAGTTTTTGGTTATACTAAATACACAAATAAGGCAGTTTCAGTAAAGCAAAGTAAATACAGTATTCTGAATAAGGAAATGCAAAAACAGTGAAGATTCATCACAGATTAAAACCTACTTTGCAATGACAATAATATCAATGCTGCTACTGCTAAGTCACTTCAGTCGTGTCTGACTGTGTGCGACCCCAGAGACGGCAGCCCACCAGGCTCCCCCATCCCTGGGATTCTCCAGGCAAGAACACTGGAGTGGGTTGTCATTTCCTTCTCCAATGCATAAAAGTGAAAAGTGAAAGTGAAGTCGCTCAGTTGTGTCCAACTCTTCGCGACCACATGGACTGCAGCCTGCCAGGCTCCTCCGTCCATGGGATTTTCCAGGCAAGAGTACTGGAGTGGGGTGCCATCACCTTCTCTGAATAATATCAATAACATTAACTCATTGGAAAAGACTCTGATGCTGGGAGGGATTGGGGGCTGGAGGAGAAGGGGACAACAAAGGATGAGATGGCTGGATGGCATCACTGACTTGATGGACGTGAGTCTGAGTGAACTCTGGGAGTAGGTAATGGACAGGGAGGCCTGGTGTGCTGCAATTCATGGAATCGCAAAGAGTCAGACACAACTGAGTGACTGAACTGAACTGAATAGTATCATCAATAATAATATAATCTTTATATTATATAATTATGTAATATATTTATACATTATATTATATTTATATATTATAATAATATAATTAGAATGTACCAAGGGGAAAAAAATGCATGAAAGCAGCATTATTCACAACTTTCAGAATGTGAAATGAAGGCGGGGACACATTAAAAAAGCCCAGTTAGGCACCATGATTTGAAGAGGAAGATCTATAGTTTAACATGAGTTGTGAAGTAGAAAGCCAGCAGAGAATTAATGAGTATTTACCACTGAGACAAAGAGGAATTTGAAATCTTCAGTGCTAAGATTTGTGCTAATAACAGTAGCCAATAGGATGTACACTAAGGAAGAAAATCTTTCTAAGTGATCAATACAAAGAAACAGAGGATTCTTTGATACCATGGGGGGGGGGTGGAGAAAGAGTAGAACAACAGAATAGGAAAGACTGGAGATCTCTTCAAGAAAATTAGAGATATCAAGGGAATATTTCATGCAAAGATGGGCACAATAAAAGACAGAAATGGTATGGACCTAACAGAAGCAAAAAATATTAAGAAGAGGTGGCAAGAATACACAGAAGAATGATACAAAAAATATCTTAATGACCCATACAATCACAATGGCGTAATCACTCACCTAGCACTGGACATCCAGAGTGGGAGGTCAAGTGGGCCTTAGGAAGCATCATTATGAACAAAGCTAGACGAGCTGATGGAATTCCAACTGAGCCAGTTCAAATCCTTAAAGATGATGCTGTGAAAGTGCTGCACTTATGTCAGCTAATTTGGAAAACTCAGCAGTGGCCACAGGACTGGAAAATGTCAGTTTTCATTTCAATCCCAATGAAAAGCATTGCCAAAGAATCCTCAAACTACCACACAATAACACTCATCTCACACACTAGCAAAGTAATATTCAAAATTATCCAAGCTAGGCTTCAACAGTACATGAACTGAGAACTTCCAGATGTTCAAGCTGGATTTAGAAAAGGCAGAGAAGCAAGTGATCAAATGGTCAACATCTGATGGATCATAGAAAAACCAAGCATTTTTCAGAAAAAGCTTCTACTTCTGCTTCATTGACTACATCAAAGCCTTTGCCTGTGTGGATTACAACTAATGGTAGAAAATTCTTAAAGAGATGGGAATACTAGACCATCTGACTTGCCTCCTGAGAAATCTGTATGCAGGTCAGGAAGCAACAGTTAGAACTGGACATGGAACAACAGACTGGTTCCAAATTAAGACAGGTTGCATCAATCCTGTATATTGTCACTCTGCTCATTTCACTTCTAGACAAAGTACATCATAAGAAATGCAGGGCGGCATGAAGCACAAGCTGGAATCCAGATTGCTGGAGAAGTATCAATAGCCTTAGATATCCAGATGGCACCACTCTTATGGCAGAAAGTGAAAAAGAACTAAAGTGCCTCTTGATGAAAGTGAAAGAGGAGAATGAAAGAACTGACTTAAAACTCAACATTCAGAGAGAACAAGATGGCATAGGAGTAGATGGTTGTGGAGTTCATCTCTCTCCACGCATACATCAGGAATACACCTTCAGACACAGAAGTTCATTCAGAACACTTGCTGAGACCAGACAGGAGTACCCGATCAGCGGAAAAGAATATAGAGAACCACAGAAAAGTCAGTAGGATAAAGGAACTAGGGGGAAAAACAGGAGTGTTACTAGGAATGCACCTGCCCTCTGTGGGTGGGGGAACTGAAGCAGGAGTCTGACACTCACATCATGGTGACTGTCTGAGTCAGAGGAGAAACATTTAAGGCTGAGAGTGAAACAGCTGTTCTGTGCCAGTCTAGATGGGGTGAAAATCAGACAGTTCTTGCTGCAGCCATACATACCCCAGAAAGAAATGCAGGTCTCCAGGAAGGTGCAGCAGCTGGGAGCTGGAGTTTAGGGATTACGGAGCAATCCCAGATCGAGGGCTACTGTTCACCATAGAGAGACAAATCGAGGGGATGTGAGGTAGGAGATTGTGGGAGGAAATGCCTGTGAAGGAAAGCCAGGCAGCCATGGAAGCAAGGGATACTACTGAGTCATGCATAGGGAGTGAAACCATCACTATAGCCTCCCTCTCCCCACCTGTCAGGATGGGCATCTATACAGTAGAGAGGCTGGCCTGATGCCCTGAGCAACAAAGTAGGACTCCACCCAGGGTGCCCTTTTAAATTCCTGATCCACCAATCTACAGAGTAGGACCCCAGCCATGGGGGGCTTCACTGTTATAGTTGTCAATTTTATTGGCACTATGAAATCTAATTATACTTCTGAGCTTTTTTATTTTCCTCAGTCATGTTTTTTACTGTTGTTATAAACATCTTTCTCTATGTTGGCCTTTTGCAGTTCTGTGGAATTTTCCTTTTTTTCTCTCCCTTTTTTTAATTTTAATATTTAAACCTGTAATTTTTTTTTCTGTATTTATTCCTTTGTTTGCTTTTCCTACTGTTTTCCCCTTGAAGTTAATCTTTAAAGTTTATAAATCTTATTTATCTTCCTCTATTTAACTTTGCATATCTATTCTTTCTTTCTCTTGTTTTTCTCCTTTTCTTTCAACATATTTGTGAGTTTTATTTTTATTGCTTTGTTACCAGTTTGTACCTTGTTTTAGTTTCATTTTCCACTTTGTGCTTTAGTTAGTTTTGTTCCTAACTGGTAGATACATGCTTTGGTTTCCTTTGTTTGCTGGGTCAATCTATTATACTTTTTTGTTGTTGTTGGACTGTCTTGTTTTTGATTATGGATGTATGTGCATATGTGTACATTCAGTCACACTTTTTACTGCTGTTATAAACCTCTGCTTCTAGATTGGGCTTTTGCAGTTCTGTGGAGTTTTCCTTTTTTTTTTTTTTTTTTTCTTCTTCCTTCTCTTTCTTTCTTTTTAGGTGCTCTTTTCTATAATTTTAATTTTTAAGCCTATTATATTTGGTCTACATTTATTCCTTTGTTTGCTTTTCCTACAGTTCTTTTTCCCTTGAAGGTAATCTTTCATGCATAGGGTCTTCTTCATCTACCTCTATTTAACTTTGCATATCTATTCTTTTTTTTTTTCTTTTCCTCTCAACATATTTGTTAGTTTTGTTTTCATTGCTTTATTCCACACCTGGCTCCTTGCTTTACTTTTGTTTTCCACTTTTTATTTTAGTTAGTTTTGTTCTTAACTGGTAAATATAATTTTTGATTTCTTTTGTTTACTGGATCAATCTGGGTACTTTACTTCCATTGGACTGTTTTGACTTTGCTTATGGGTGTATATGTATATGTGTATATTCCATTATTTCAATTATTATTTGCCTGCTTTGTAACTGCTATTTGTCTGCGGTTCATCTTTGGTTTCAGGTTTTGGGGTATTTGTTTTAATCTCAATGCCATAACAAACCACGCATGGAATCTTTATTCTTGAACAGAGATCAAGCCCTGAGCCTTTGGAGTGGGAGCCTTGATTCCAATACCCGAGACTACCAGAGAAATAACGCTAGGGAGTATCAAACAGTGAGAGCTCAGAAAAAGGAAACCACTTGAGTACAAGACCCAGCATCACCCAACCACCAGTAGCACCCTGTGTAGATTGCCTCATATAAACAATAAACAAAACAAAAATACAAACCCAATCACCAACATACAGGATTACCACTTCACTCAGCCTTTTTCATCCGAGGAAAAACAAACAAAAAAATTGAGCACAAATCTCAGCCCATATAAAGCTTACACAAACCACTGGGCCAACCTTAGGAAGGGAGAAACCAAAAGGAAGAAAGAATTCAACCTTGAAGCCTTGGAAAAGGAGACCTCAGACACAATGAGTTAAATTAAAAAAAAAAAAAGATAATGAAAAGGCAGAGAAATACTACACAAATGAAGGAAAGGACTAGAAACACAGGCGTCCAAATAAATATAGAGGAAATAGGCAAACTATCTGAAAAAGAATTTAGAATAATACTAGTAAAAATGATCAAAAACCTTGAAAACAAAATGAAGAAAATGCAAGAATCGATTAACAAAGACCTATAAGAATTAGAGAATCAGCATACAGAGACAAACAACAATTACTGAAATTAAAAATACTCTGCTGCTGCTGCTGATGCTAAGTTGCTTCAGTCATGTCTGACTCTTTGCGACCCCATAGACAGCAGCCCACCAGGCTCCCCCATCCCTGGGATTCTCCAGGCAAGAACACTGGAGCGGGTTGCCATTTCCTTCTCCAATGCATGAAAGTGAAAAGTGAAAGTGAAGTCACTCAGTCATGCCCGACTCCTAGCGACCCCATAGACTGCAGCCTACCAGGCTCCTGCTGCTGCTGCTAAGTCACGTCAGTCATGTCTGACTGTGCAACCCCATAGACGGCAGCCCACCAGGTTCCTAGAAGGAATCAATAGCAGAATAGCTGAAGCAGAAGAACGAATCAGTGAGCTTGAAGATAAAATGGTGGAAATGACTTCTGAAGAGCAGAATAAAGTAAAAAGAATGAAAAGAATTGAGGGTAGTCTCAGAATCTTCTGGAGCAATATCAAATGGACCAACATTCAAATTATAGGGGACCCAGAAGAAGAAGAGAAAAAGAAAAGGTATGAGAAAATTTTTGAAGAGATTATAATTGAAAATTTCCCCAACATGGAAAAGGATATAGTCAAGTACAAGAGTCACAAAGAGTGCCATACAGGATAAACACAAGAAAAAACATGCCAAGACACATACTAATCAAACTAACAAAGACTAAGCACAAAGAAAGGATATTGAAAGCAGCAAGGGAAAAGCTATAAGTAACTGCAAGGGAAACCAGATATGCTTCACAGTTGACTTTTCAGCAGAAACTCTGCAGGCCAGAAGGGAATGGCAAGAAATATTTAAAGTACTGAAATGGAAAAATGTACAACCAAGAGTACTGTACCCATCAAGGATCTCATTCAAAACTGATGGACACATCAAAAGCTTTTCAGACAAGCAAAAGCTAAGAGAATTCATTATCACCAAATCAGTTTTGCAACAAATGTTGATGGGACTTATATAGTCACGAAATAGAAAAAAAAAAAAATCTACAAAATCAACCCCAAACAATTAAGAAAATGGCAATAGGAACATATATATATCAATAATCACTTTAAATGTAAATGGATTAATGTTACAACCAAAAGACAAAGACTGGCTGAATGGGTACAAAAATAAGAACCATATATATGCTGTCCACAAGAAACCCAATTCAGACCTAAAGACAGGTACAGACTAAAGTGAGAGGATAGAAGAATATATTCCATGCAAATGGGAAGCAAATGAAAGCTAGAGTAGCAATCCTCATAACAGACAAAATAAACCTTAAAATAAAGAAGATTACAAGAGATAAGGAAGGACACTGCATAATGATCAAGGAATCAGTCCAAGAGGAAGACATAACAATGTTAAATATCTATGTACCCAACATAGGAGCACCTCAATACATAAAACAAACATTAATAGACATAAAAAAAGAAATGGACAGTAACACAATAATACTAGGAAACTTTAACACCCCACTCACACCAATGGACAGATCACCAAAACAGAAAATTAATAAAGAAAAACAAGTCTTCAATGATATATTAGATGAGATGGACCTCATTGATATAAGTAGGACATCCCATCCAAATGCAAAAAAATACACATTCTTCTCAAGTGTAAATGCAACATTCTTAAGGATAGACCATGTCTTGGGTCACAAATCAAACCTCAGTAAATTTAGGAAAACTGAAATCATATCAAGCATCTTCTCTGACCACAGTGCTATGAGAGTAGGTATCAATTACAAGGAAAAAAGAAAAACTGTAAGAAACACAAGCACATGGAGATTTAACACATTTCTTAATAACTGATAGGTTACTGAAGAAATTTAAAGGGAAATAAAAACTTTCTAGAAACAAATGACAATGAAAACACAATAACTCAAAACCTATGAGATGCAGCCAAAGCAGTTCTAAGAGGGAAGTTTATAGCAATACAATCTTACCTCAAGAAACAAGAAAATCATCAAATAGGCAAACTAACTTTACACCTAAAACAACTGGAAAAAGAAGAAGAACAACAATAACAAATTACTAGAAGGTAAGAAATCATAAAGATCCAAGAACAAATACATGAAAAAAAGAAAGAAATGATAGAAAAGACTAATAAAACTAAAAGCTGGTTCTGTGAGAAGATAAACAAAATTGACAAACCTTTAGCCAGACTCATCAAGAAAGAAAGAGAGAAGAATCAGATCAACAAAATTAGAAATGAAAAAGGAGAGGCTACAACAGACAATACAGAAGTACAAAAGATTATAAGAGGCTATTATGAACAACTTATGGCAATAAAATGGATAGCCTGGAAGAAATGGACAGGTTCTTAGATAAGTTCAATTTTCCAAGACTGAACCAGGAAGAAATAGAAATTATGAACAACCAAATTATAAGCACTGAAATTGAAGCTGTGATCAAAATTATCCCAGAAAACAAAAGCCTAGGAGCAGATGGCTTCACAGGAGAATTCTACTAAATATTTACTGAAGAGCTAATGTCTATCCTTCCAAAACTTTTTCCAAAAATTGCAGAGGAAGGAACATTTCCAAACTCATTCTATGAGGCCACCATTTCCCCGATACCAAAACCAGACAAAGATAATACACGAAAAAGAAAACTACAGGTCAATATCACTGATGCACATAGATGCAAAAATCCTCAAAAAAAATTTAGCACACAGAATTCAGCAACACATCAAAAAGCTCATACACCATGATCAAATTGGGTTTACTCCAAGGATGCAAGGACTCTTTAATATACAGAAATAAATCAATGTGATATACCATATTAATAAATTAAACTATAGCAATCATATAATAATCTCAATAGATGCAAAAAAAGCCCTTGACAAAATTCAATACTGATTTATGATTAAAACTCTTCATAAAATGGACATAGAATAAACCTACCTCAACATAGTTAAGGCCATATGATAAGCTTACAACAAACATTCTCAGTGGTGAAAACTGAAAGCATTCTCTCTAAGATCAGGAATAAGACAAAGGTGTCCACTTTTGCCACTATTATTCAACATAGTTTTGGAAGTCCTAGCTACAGTAATCAGAGAAGAAAAAGAAATAAAAGGAGCTTATATTGAAAAAGAAGAAGCAAAACTCTCACTGTTTTCTGAGAAAACCCTAAAGACAGTATCAGAAAATTACTAGAGTTAATCAGTAAATTTATCAAGCTTACAGGATACAAAATCAACGCATAGAAATCAGTTGCATTTCTATATACTAACAATGAGAAATCAGAAAAAGAAATTAGGGAATCAATCCCATTCACCATTGCAACAAAAATAATTAAATATCTAGGAATAAACTTACCTAAGGAGACAAAAGAACTGTACACAGAAGATTGTAAGACACTAATGAAAAAAATAAAAAATGACATAAACAGATGGAGAGATAGCCCATGTTCCTGGATAGGAAGAATCAATATTTTGAAAATGACTATACTATGAAACACGATCTATAAATTCAACGTGATCCCTATCAAATTACTGATGACATTTTTTACAAAACTAGAATAAAACATTTCACAACTCACATGAAAATACAAAAGATCCCAAATAGCCAAAGCAGTCAAGAAAGGAGAATGGAACTGGAGTAATCAATCTTTCTGACTTCAGATTATACTACAAAGCTACAGTCATCCAGACAGTATAAGAAAGAAAAAAAGAAAGAAAGAAAGTGAAGTTGCTCAGTCATGTCCTACTCTTTGTGACCAAGTGGACTGTAGCCTACCAGGCTCCTCTGTCCACGGGGTTCTCCAGTCAAAAATACTGGAGTGTGTTGCCACTTCATTCTTCAGGGGATTTTCCCAATCCAGGGATCAAACCCAGGTCACCCATATCGCAGGTAGACACTTTACCCTCTTGGCCACCAAGACAGTGTGGTACTAGCACAAAAACAGACATATAGTCCAATGGAGCAAGATAAAAAGCCCAGAAATAAACTCATGCACCTATGGGTACCTTATTTTTGACAAAGGAGGCAAAAATATACAATGAGACAAAGATAGCCTCTTCAATAAATGGTGCTAGGAAAATTGGACAGCTACGTGGAAAAGAACAAAATTAGAACACTTTCTAACACCATAAACAAGGATAAAATCAAAATGGATTTAAGACTAAAATTTAAGACCAGAAACTATAAAACTCTTAGAAGAAAACATAGATAGAACACTCGATGACATAAATCACAGCAAAATCCTCTATGACCCACCTCCTAGGTTAATGGAAATAAAATATAAGTAAACAAGTGGGACCTGATTAACCTTAAAAGCTGTTGCACAGTAAGGGAAACTATAAGGAAGGTGAAAAGTCAACTCTCATAGAAAGAGACACATGTACCCCAATGTTCATTGCAGCACTGTTTATAATAGCCAGGACATGGAAACAACCTAGATGTCCATCAGCAGATGAATGGATAAGAAAGCTGTGATACATATACACAATGGAGTATTACTCAGCCATTAAAAAGAATACATTTGAATCAGTTCTAATAAGATGTATGAAACTGGAACCGATTATACAGAACGAAGTAAGCCAGAAAGAAAAACACCAATACAGTATACTAACACATATATACGGAATTTAGAAAGATGGTAATGAGGACCCTGTATGCAAGACAGCAAAAGAGACACAGATGTGTAGAGCGGACTTTTGGACTCTGAGGAAGAGGTAGAGGTAGAGGGTGGGATGATTTGGGAGAATAGCATTGAAATATGTATACTATCATGTAAGAAACAAATTGCCAGTCTATGTTCTATGCAGCTTGCAGGATGCTTGGGGCTGGTGCATGGGGATGATCTGGAGGGATGATGTGGGGTGGGAGGTGCGGGAGTGGTTCATGTTTGGGAGTTCATGTATACCTGTGGTGGATTCATGTCAATGTATGCCAAAACCAATACAGTACTGTAAAGTAAAATAAAGTAAAAATAAAATTAAATAATAATAATAATAATAATAAACAGAATGGGCAAAAATAATAGCAAATGAAACAACTGACAATGGATTTATTTCCAAAATATACAAGCAGCTCAAACAATTCAGTACCAGAAAACAAACAACTCAGTATCAGAAAATAAACAACTCAATCAAAAAGTGGGAAAAAGTCCTAAAGAGACATTTCTCCAAAGAAAACATACAGATGACTAACACTTGAAAAGATGTTCAGTATCACTCATTATTAGAGAAGTGAAAATCAAAACTACAATGAGATATAACCTCACACCAGTCAGAATGGCCATCATCAAAAGTCTACACACAATAAATGCTGAAGAGGGTGTGGAGAAAAGGGAATGCTCTTTCAAGATACAGTTATGGAAGATGGCATGGCAATTCCTTAAAAAAAAATAGAAATAAAACCAGCATATGTCCCACCAATCCCACTTTTAGGCATATACACTGAGGAAACCAAAATTGAAAAAGATACATGTATCCCATTGTTCCTTTTAGCACTATTTACAATAGCTGGACAACCCACTACAGTATTCCTGCCTGGAGAATCCCGTGGACAGGGGAACCTGGTGGGTCACTGTCTATGGGGTTGCACAGAGTCAGACACAACTGAAGCGACTTAGCATATACCAAAATTGAAAAAGATACATGTATCCCATTGTTCCTTTTAGCACTATTTACAATAGCTGGACAACCCACTACAGTATTCCTGCCTGGAGAATCCCGTGGACAGGGGAACCTGGTGGGTCACTGTCTATGGGGTTGCACAGAGTCAGACACAACTGAAGCGACTTAGCATACATGTATTGGAGAAGGAAATGGCAACCCACTCTAGTATTCTTGCCTGGAGAATCCCAGGGACAGAGGAGCCTGGTGGGCTGCCATCTGTGGGGTCACACAGAGTCGGACACAACTGATGTGACTTAGCAGCAGCAGCAGCATAATAGCTAGAACAAAGATGCAAATTAGATGTCCATAAGCAGATGAATGGACAAAGAAGTTGTGGTACATACACACAATGGATTATTACTCAACCATAAAAAGGAATGCATTTGAGTCAGTTCTAGTGAGGTGGATGTACCTAGAACTTATAGAGAGTGAAGTAAGCCAGAAACAGAAAGATAAATGCTATATTCTAACACATATATATGGAATCTAGAAAAAATGGTACTGAAGAATGTATTTATAGTTCAGTAATGGAGAAACAGAAATACATAATAGACTTATGGACAGTGGGAGAGGGGAGAAGAGGGTGAGATAAATGGAAAGAATAACATGGAAACACATTACCATATGTAAAATAGATAGCCAATGGGAATTTGCTGTATGGATCAGAAAACTCAAACAGGGGCTCTCTATCAACCTAGAGGGTGTAACAGGAGGGATATGGGAGGGAGTTTCAAAAGAGAGGGGATATATATATATATATACCTACCGCTGATTCATATTGAGGTTTGACAGAAAACAACAAAATTTTGTAAGGCAATTATCCTTCAATAAAATGTAAATTAATTAAAAAAAAAAACTCAGCATTCAAAAAATGAAGATCATGGCATCTGATCCCATTACTTCATGGCAGATAGATGGGGAAACAATGGAAACACTGAGACTTTATTTTTGGGGGTTACACAATCATGGCAGATGGTGACAGAAGCCATGAAATTAAAAGATGCTTGCCCCTTGGAAGAAAAGCTATGACCAACCTAGACAGCATATTAAAAATCAGACACATTACTTTGCCAACAAAGGTCTGTCTAATCAAAGCTATGATTTTCCCAGTAGTCATGCATTTGGATGTGAGAGTTGGACCATAAAGAAAGCTGAGCACCAAGAATTGATGCTTTCAAACTTTGATGTTGGAGAAGACTCTTGAGAGTCTCTAGGACTGTAGGGAGATCAAACCAGTCAATCTTAAAGGAAATTAGTTCTAATATTAATTGGAAGGACTGATGCTGAAGCTGAAGCTTCAATATTTTGGCCACCTGATGGGAAGAGTCAACTCATTAGAAAAGCCCCTGATGCTGGGAAAGATTGAAGGTAGGAAGAGAAGGGATCAACAGAGAATGAGATGGTTGGATGACATCAGTGACTAGATGGACATGAATTTGAGCAACCTCTGGGAGTTGGTGATGGACAGGGATTCCTGTTATGCTGCTGTCTGTAGGGTCACAAAGAGTCAGACAGGACTGAACTGAGCTGAACTCAACAGAGTGTACATTACAGAATACAAATCACCTACAAAGAAATTGGAAGTAGCATTAGGCAGAAGATCATTGGTCATTCCAAGCTTCTGTCAGTCACTCAGTTGTGTCCAGTTCTGTGATCTTATAAACTGTAGCTAAGCAGGCTATCTGTCCATGGAAGTATCCTAGAAAAAATACTGAAGGGGGTTTCCATTTCCTTCTCCAGGGGATCTTCCCAACCCAGGGATAGAACCTGTGTCACCTGTGGCTCCTGCATTGGCAGGTGAATACTTTACTAGCCATCTACATCATGTTTGTTGATATGTAATTGACTAAAACAATTCACATGGATTTAATGTTATAAAGAAATAACAGTCCTCTCATATGTCCAAATGTAGATGTGATCTTGATAAAATGTACATTAAATACACCATAACTAAAAGGCAAAATTAGAAAACACTAGGTAATATATGAATTATACTTCTTCTTTTACAATGCATACTTTCATACAAAGTCAGAAATAGAATATTTAGTTGCAAATCTACTAAATACTTTTTAGTCAATATTCCCCCTGAATTCCAAATAGTCAATATTTCAGCTTTATGCTTCTTGAAATTTCATTTTTTGTTTCTGTCTGGAAAAATCTCCTCTCATGAATTTCAACCTACTAACTTATCTTCCTTCAGTCCTTTGTGTGACAAATACCATCTCGTCTCACATGCAACTTCTCATCTTGTCCTCTTCAATACATCTGGCTTCAGTTCTAATCTCCACAACAGAGCTTCCTCTGGTGGTTGGAGCTGATTTTGCCACTTGCATACAGACCAAAAGTGGAAGGAGATTAATATCCTTTGGGAGAAGTCCTCTTCGATATATAGTCTAACTGTTTATAAACATCATTTTCTAACAATGAAGATAACACCAGGGAGCATGTTTTACACGTAAGGGACACCAACATGTGCCAGTTGGATAAAACTCTAGTTTTTCATTGGAAATTGGATCTAGCAATTTAGTGGTAATTTACCAGGTAACATATCCTGCTTGGTTGTATTTGGTTCCCTGTTTCACTTTCTCCTCACCATCAATATTTTCTAAAGTTCTCTTCAAAATAAACCCATTGAATCTGAATGATCGCCTCAATATCTGCTTCTCAAGGAACCCAAACTAAAGTGCAACCCTAAAGTTACTGTTCTCCAAACTAGTTTTACCTTCATTCCCATACCCTATGTACAACATTAGCATTCAAGCAGCTCTTATTGTCAGTCACTAAGTCATGTCCAATTCTTTGCAACCCTATGAACTGCAGCACACCAGGCTTCCCTGTTCTTCACTATCTCCCTGAGTTTGCTCAAGTTCATGTCCATTGATGCCATCTAACCATGTCAGTGATGCCATCCAACCTTCTCATCCTGTTGCTCCCTTCTCCCCCTACCTTCAATCTTTACCAAGATCAGTCTTTTTCAATGAGTTGGCTCTTCCTATCAGGGGACCAAAATATTGGAGTTTCAGCTTCAGCATCAGTCCTTTCGATGAATATGCAGGGTTGATTTCCTTTAGGATTGACTGGTTTGATCTCCTTTCCATCCAAGGGATTCTCAAAAGTCTTCTCCAGTGCCACAATTCAAAAGCATCCATTTTTGGCACTCAGACTTCTTTAGGGTCCAGCTCTCACACCCTTATATGACTACTGGAAAAGCCATAGTTTTGACTATACAGACCATTGTCAGCAAAGCAGTTATCAAGATAGACACCTAGCCATCATCAATTATATCTCTCTTTCTCTCCCTTTCTCCTTGGTAAACCTCATAAATCTATGTCTTCAATCAATGACTATTGCCATATGATTAGATTATGTCAAATCAACTTTGACTCAGACTGCTGAATCAGCTTTTGTCGCTTTTATCAATTGTGTCCCTTTAATTGTTGTTCTCCACAAAGCAACTTAAATAATCCCATTGAAATGTAAAGTTAAAAATCCTACCAAAATATCATTTTTTCCATCACTTTCAGGAAAAGTAAAACTCCTACAACCTTTATGTCCTAGCTCTAATATATCATTTCAACCTAGCTTTATCACACTCATTCTTTGTATTATGTGTTTCAATGTTACTGAACTAATAAAAGCTAAGTAATATTTGGAACAGCAAATTTAAACTTGTGGAAGAAAGGCTAATTGTAAATGTTAAGCCCAGTGGAACTAGACCAATAATGAATTGATAATAATAAGGAACAACTGTGTTGAGAAAATAAAAAGAAATAATTTTGAGCCATAGAAAGGACTATTTACTTGTAAATGTGGATATATATGATGGTATTTATAATGTATAATTATTGATTTATTATAGAGATTATCTGGAAAATTATCTTCAGCAAAACTTGACTACATGATGTGAATGGAAAAAATTTTGACTTACTGAAAAATGAAAGTAGGTACAAATTGTTTTGCCCTTATATGCATGAAAGTAAAGATGATTGTGTTATTCTCACAATGTGAACTAAATTCCCTGAGAAGTGACCATATAGATATTCTTATAATACTATTTAGCAAAAGCAGTGTGCTTTATTAGTTTTTTGTTTTACTAATTATATGGACATTTTTAACATACTCTCAATAATTATGTCAACTTCAGTTCAGTTTAGTCTCTCAGTCCTGTCTGACTCTTTTTAATCCCAGGAATCGCCAGGGCCTCCCTGTCCATCACCAACTCCCAGATTTCACTCAAACTCATGTCCATCGAGTCCGTGATGCCATCCAGTCATATCATCCTCTGTCGTCTCCTTCTCCTCCTGCCCCCAATCCCTCCCAGTATCAGGGTCTTTTCCAATGAGTCAACTTTTCATCTGAGGTGGCCAAAGTATTGGAGTTTCAGCTTTAGCACCAGTCTTTCCAATGAACACCCAGGACTGATCTCTTTTAGAGTGGACTGATTGGATCTCCTTGCAGTCCAAGGGAGTCTCAAGAGTCTTCTCCAACACCACAGTTCAAAANTCCCAGTATCAGGGTCTTTTCCAATGAGTCAACTTTTCATCTGAGGTGGCCAAAGTATTGGAGTTTCAGCTTTAGCACCAGTCTTTCCAATGAACACCCAGGACTGATCTCTTTTAGAGTGGACTGATTGGATCTCCTTGCAGTCCAAGGGAGTCTCAAGAGTCTTCTCCAACACCACAGTTCAAAAGCATCAATTCTTCAGTAAGCTACAAATCAAGACATATCCCTGTATGACTTTATAGCTCTTGTGTGGGGGGTGGGGGGAGCAGAAAATATAGTTCTATAAGAGAAGAAGAGTGCAAATGGAGATAGTGTATACCCAGTCTTGTGAAATTTGTTTTTTTTCTTCATAGAAAAGGGTGTGTTCCTTCATAGATGTTGTGCATTTTATGTATCAACAGTTTCTATTAATGAAACATATAATTAGAAGATCTATCTCTTGATAAATTATATCTCCAGAAAATAGTAACAGTTTTCCAGGAAAACTGACAGGAAGAACATGTGGAAATGTAAAAGAAAAACCATGCAGAAATGATTGTGGAGGGAGCACTGTGAAGGACAAAATGCCATGTTTGACTAAGCATTTTGTGTATCATATCCTCTGAGATAATAATATTAATATTTACATTTATTTATTTATTATTTACATTATTAATATTTACATTTATTTATCAGTTAGTGCACTCATTTACTAAAGTTAGTCACCTTTTAGGATTTTAAATAGCTCTGCTGGAATTTCATCACCTCCATTAGACTGGTTCACAATAATGCTTCTTAAGGACCACTTGACTTAACACTCTAGGATGTCTGACTCTAGGTGAGTGGCCACACCATTGTGGTTTTCTGGGTCATAAAGACCTTTCTTATAGAGTTCTTCTCTGGATTCTTGCTACTTATTCTTAATCTCTTTTGCTTGTATTGGATTCTATTCTTTTTTGTGCCCATCTTTGTGTAAAATGTTCTCTTCAGTTCAGATCAGTTGCTCAGTCATAGCCAACTCTTTGCGACCCCATGGACAGCAGCAGGTCAGGCTTCTCTGTCCATCAGCAACTCCCGGAGCTTACTCAAACTCATGTTCATTGAGTCAGTGATGCCATCCAACCATCTCATTCTCTGTCATCCCCTTCTCCTTCTGCATTCAACCTATCCCAGCATTAGAGTCTTTTCCAAGGAGTCAGGTCTTCTCATCAGGTGACCAAAGTATTGGAGTTTTAGCTTCAGCATCAATCCTTTCAATTTATATTCAGGACTAACTTCCTTGAGGACTGACTGGTTGGATCTCTTTGTACTCCAGGAGACTCTTAAGAGTCTTCTTCAACACCACAGTACAAAAGCATCAATTCTTTGGCACTCAGCTTTCTTTATAGTCCAACTCTCACATCCGTACATGACTACTGGAAAGACCATGGCTTTGACTAGATGGACCTTTGTTGGCAATGGAATGTCTCTGCTTTTGGTATCTCTAATTTTCTTGAAGAGATCTATAGTCTTTCCCATTATATTGTTTTCCTCTTTGTATTGTTCACTTAAGAAGCTTTTCTTACCTTTCCTTGCTGTTCTTTGGAACTCTACATTCAGTTTGGTATGTTTCCTTTTATACTTTGTCTTTTGCTTCTCTCCTTTTCTCAGCTATCTATAAGGCCTCCTCAGACAACCATTTTTCCTTCTTGCATTTATTTTTCTTGGGGATGGTTTTGGTCACTGTATCTTGTACAATGTTACTAACCACAGTCCATAATTCTTCTGACTATCAGGTCAAATCCCATGAATTCATTTGCCAGTCCCAACATATAATTAAAAGGGATATGATTTAGGTCATTCCTGAATGGCCTTGTCATTTTCCCTTCTTTCTTCAATTTAAATCTCAATTTTGCAATAAGAAGTTCATGATCTGAGTTACAGTCAGCTCCAGATCCTGTTTTTGATGACTTTATAGAACTCTATTTTCAGCTGCAAAGAATATAATCAATTTGATTTTGGTTTTGACCCTTTGGGGATGACCATGTGTAGCGTCTTCCTTTGTGCTCTTGGAAGAAGCTGTTTGCTATTACTAGTGTGTTTTCTTCACAAAATTCTGTTAGCTTCTGTCCTATTTCATTTTGTATTCCAAGGCAAATTTGTCTGTTCCTCCAGTTATCTCTTGACTTCCTATTTTTTCATTCCAAACTCCTGTGATGAAAATGACTTTTTTTTTTAGAAGGTCTTGTAAGTCTTCATAGAACCAGTCAACTTCAGCTTCCTTGGTGTTAATAGTTGGGGCATAGAGTTGGATTACTGTGATGTTGAATGGTTTCCCTTGGCAACAAAGGTCATTTTGCAGTTTTTGAGATTGCACCCTAATACTGAATTACAGATTATTTTGTTGACTGTGAAAGTTACTCCATTTCTTCTAAAAGATTCTTGTCCATGATAGTAGACATAATGGTCATGTGAATTAATTCACCCATTCCCTTCCATTTTAGTTCACTGATTTCTAAAATGTCAAGGTTCAGTCTTCCCATCTCCTGTTTGACCACATCCAATTCACCTTGGGTTTCCCTTGTGTATCAGCTGGTAAAGAATCCTCTTGCAATGAGGGAGACCTTGGTTTGTTCCCTGGGTTGGGATGATTCCCCTGAAGAAGGGAAAGGCTACCCACTCCAGTATTCTAGCCTGGAGAATTCCACAGACTCTGTAGTCCATGGGGTCACAGAGAGTCAGACACAGCTGAGCAATTATTGCTACAATACACTGGGCTTCCCTTGTATCTCAGCTGGAGTAACTCTCACTTTCAATTCAGTTGACTCATGGACCTAACATTTCAGGTTCCTGTGCAAATATTGTTCTGTATAGCATGGGACTTTAATTTTGCTACCAGAAATATCCACAACTGGGTGTTATTTCTGCTTTGGCTCAGTGTCTTCATTCTTTGTGAAACTTCTTCCACTTTGCCCTGGTAGCATATTGGATACCTACAGATTGAGGGCTGGGGTGGGCTCATCTTTCAGTTTCATATTTTGTCTCCTTTTCATACTGTTCATGAGATTCTCAAAGCAAGAATGCTGAAATGGTTTGCCCTTCCCTTCTCCAGTGGACCACATTTTGTCAGAACTCTTCACCATGACCCATCCTTTGTAGGTGGCCCTGAATGACATGGCTCATAGTTTCATTGAGCTACACAAGGCTATGATCCATCTGATCATTTTGTTATAGACTAGACAATAAAACTATAAACATAGAAGAAAAAATGCTTAGGAGTCAGGTAAACATCAGATATGCAAATAGAAAATTATAAAGCCCTATGAAAATTGTTATTATTTAGTTTCTTATGCAAAATAGAGTAAGAATCTGAGGTATGGATTTCATACAAAGATGTCAAGCTGGTAAGTAAATTAATTACAGAAAGATGAATTCACTGAAATCTATTGGAAAAGCAGTAAAGGAAAGTTGGCAAGCCATTTCCTTACAATTACATGGATAAACAATGGACTTAGTGCTTTTCTTTTTTTTTTCCTTTTATTAGTTTGTGTCATATGCGTTTGCTTTAATGACAAAGATATTTTAAATCAGCAAATATAGTATTGGCTGAATCATTTGAAATTATAGATTAATATATTAAAATGAATCAGATGACAATAAAACATGTATATAAATTCAATTAAAGGAACAATATGAATGAGTTTGAGGACAGAGATGGAATTTTAACATTCACACCAAAGAAAATCATTATTATTATCAAGTAGCATAGGAAAGGGTGAAACTTTAGTTTTTAATCTCTCACTGGTTACTTTATTCTGCATATGTTTGTTTTTTTTTTGTGTCTTTCATTTTTGCACATTATTTCCTCTTCACTCTAAAAATTCTTATTTTTACCTTTATATTATTGATCTAAATCTGAGTATCAACAGTGAATTCCTTTTCAAATCTCTACATTGAATTCTTATTCAAAGCTCTATTCCTGATTCAAAAAATTCATATGAGAGAAAAGTCAACTAGTAATACTTGCTTTCTCTTAAAATTTTATTATCAGACATAAAAATAAACATTCAATTAAAAAATAAGCCATGAAGTAAAATATATAGTACAATTATTTCCACAAATATACATAAACAGCATCATAGGATGGAATATACAAATCTTGCTGTTACATGAGGATAAAATGGAAAAATAAGCCACTTTTTTAAAAAGCTACAATAATTATATTATAGATTTATAGCTAGGAGACTTAACAAATAGTACTTATGTTTCTGTATTTAAAAGTAAATAAAAATAGTGGAAGCAGTTAAGATGAGTAATAAATGATGTTGTGCCTTATTTTCTACTTAGCTTTTTTCTCTTTCTAATATTTTTCAAGACTTTTAAAATTCCGGACTTGATAGTCCTCATCGTTTTCAGTCACCTGCCACACTAGTCTCCCCTTTTTAATGATCTGAAAAAGATGGCTAACACTTTGAAACTCACATATCTTTTGATGATGGTCCCTAAAGACAACCAAAGGTAGTAGAGAAGAAATGTTACTTTTGACTGGCCAGAGCTCCAGTAAAGAGTTCTGTCTGATCAATACAGACCCTATTAATTCTGATCCTAGCCTGATAACTGTTGCTCTGCTCTCTCCCCAGAGTTAAATTACTTTGAAATAGCACAAAAACTACTCAGAAGGGTTAGTCAGGAACCACACAAAATGTTTTCTTCGTAACAGTCCAGCTATCACTGAGTTGCACGCAAGTAAAGAGTGAGAATATGGTTTTACAGCGTATATTTCATACTATAGGCACCCCCTAAAGTGCTTTGTAATGAAGGTAAATATCAGTCTGGGTAATTGTGAAGCTGTTAGGTGAGTGCTCTATGAGAGTTAGCCTTAGGATATTAGAGTCTTTATTGTTGATAGGTAGAATGTTGACTAAGACCACAAAGACATTCTTTATACTCTTCTAGAAAGATGCTCAATTTTCTTTTTTCTTTTTCTTTTTTTTTTCCATTTCAACTGGAAAAGTCGCAAACTCAGTCCCAAGCTCAGTTTTTTAAATAATAAAAATATATTAATTGCCTGCAATGGGCCAGTTAAACACAGGGCCTACAAATACAAATACAATTACAAATACAAATACAAAATGGTTATTGCCCTCCAGGTACTCACCATATGGTCAGTTTGGCTGCTACATAAGCATATAGTTGTAATCAGTTGTGAAACTGAGAGACTCTGTATAACAGAGAATAAACATAAAAGCTGATGGTGTGTTATTAACAAAGTTGCAGAGGAGACCTGAAACTGGAATTTGAGTTTGAAATGTTTGTCAGATTTGTCCACCAGGTTTACCAAAATTGAAGAGACATATTAAAGAAGACAAAGGACTCAAAATGTAAAAGATTTGATTCAATGTGTCTGTATATTTAGAATGAGAAAACTGAAAATAATTTAGGCAATGTTAAGGGAAGTTTTTTTTTTTAATTTCTTTAAGAATAAATAAGAAGAGTTAAAAGATTTGAAGCAGAAAAGTGACAGTTAAATCTGACATTTTTTAGTGAAAATTCTAGTAGCAATATTATTAAAGGATTGAAAAGAAGCATCAGTAGAATCAGAGAGGGCCTAAAACAATCCTGTTCAGATTCTTGAGAAATAGGACTTTGTTAAAGATAATGGCTGATGAAAAAGAAGACATGTGAGGGAAGCGTTAGACACAGAAAATATGTAACTAAAGACAAAGCTAGGGATGGATTTGTGGAAACAGTAGGATTGGCCATTTTGAAGTGGTGATTTTGCAGGATATTCTTATGGCATTTTACTCTGCTTTACTTACATTTTGTCTAACTCATTTACTGGAGGTAAAAGAAAAGTCAAGAACAGAGATGAATAGGCCAGTTAAACACAGAGGCCTACAAATACAAAGAAGTTATAAATACAGATAGAATGAATTTTGCAGGAGAAGATGAAATTCCCTTTCAACAGGAAAATAAGAACATAAAATGACCAAGAACAGAAGTTTGGGGAACCTGAAACTTTTAGTTTCTTTTTTAGTTTTTATTTTCAGAAGAAAAGAAGTTGCTATATAGAGGAAGCATCTTTCTTAGTGATCTGCAAAGGAAGACAGCCAGGAGATTCTGTTCCAAATACCAAGAAAAGAAGGAATTTTTCAAGAAGTTAACTTATCCTTTGTCTCTATTCCATGAGATCACTGTGAGAACACCTTCAAAGTGTCAGTCAAACCATCCAAATTTGACTTTCTCTAGTTATCCCTCTTTCAAGTTTTCCACCTTGTAAATTTACAAATTTAGGGAAAATGTGTTTGTTATCTTGTATAAGATATTAATGATGCAAAATAAATACTTCAAATCTTTTTGAGTTTGTAAATTGTACCCTATACATAGGTTTTCCCTGGTGGCTCAGGTGGTAAAAAAAAAAAATCTGCCTCCAGTACAGGAGACCCAGGTTTAATCCCTGCATCAGGAAGATCCCCTGGAGAAGGAAATGGCAACCTACTCCATTATGCTTGCCTGAATAATTCCACGGACAAAGACGCCTACTTGACTTCCATGGGGTTCCAAACAGTTGAACAAAACTGAGAGACCAATGTTTAAATGCCAGTTAATAAGAGGCTTCAAAAGTCAGAGGAAATTTCATTCAGTTTTTATTAGTAACCTGGGGTAGATGAAAAAAACTCAGTTCTTCTGAATGTTCTCCCCTTAGACTGAGCATTCCTTTCTACCTCCAACTGTTCTGTGTGTCAACTGCTCATTCTTTATCTGGGAAATGGACAGCAAATTATACACATGGCTGATAACCTCTTAGATTCATGTAGAATGTGTTACAGAATGTGTTTGCATATAGATTCATGTAGAATGTGTTACAGAATGTGTTTGTATATAGGTATGGTCTTCTGTATAGAATAATGCAAAATTAAAATAATTCAAACCAACTTTTTCACAAGATTGACATTTATTTCAAGATAATCATTTTAAATATTGAAAAACATTTTTAAGAAAGCTTTTTTGAATAGGCAAAAGAAAAAAAAAAAAAGAAGCAATGATATTTTCATATCTAGTATACATTTGTCCCAGAGAGAACATAGACATTGTTTCAACATTCAGCTTTATTTACTTGCAATTTATTTTCTTGAGACATATATTGGCTTAATTTGATCAGATGGATTAATGTTTTATATAAGGCATTTAGCCACAAGCTATTTTGTATTTAGGTACATTTTAGAGTTATTCACCATATCCCACCATTAATTCCTGTACCGAATTGCCCATTCAAATTAATGATGCATTCTGAATAAAAATACATGGAGAGAAACAAATTAGTTTGATACAGGCTTTAAAAACTAAAATATCTCCCATTTTGTTTAATTTACATACCTGGGAGGACGATCTACCTTTTTTCAATACTAAACATGAACAGATAGCTGGCTAATTAAAGCAGCAGTAACATAGCTATTCAGTATTTAGCTAGTTTTTCCACTATTTTCAAGTGAAGACTGATAGTAAAATATTCATTAGCAACAATTTTTCTTCACTATTATTTGTTATTTGAATTTATTTTTGTAAGAGGATTTAAAGTCTAGGCAAGATTAAAAAAAAAAACGTGTTTGATTCAACATGTCTGAAAGTATTAGAGAATTTCAANGTATTTAGCTAGTTTTTCCACTATTTTCAAGTGAAGACTGATAGTAAAATATTCATTAGCAACAATTTTTCTTCACTATTATTTGTTATTTGAATTTATTTTTGTAAGAGGATTTAAAGTCTAGGCAAGATTAAAAAAAAAAACGTGTTTGATTCAACATGTCTGAAAGTATTAGAGAATTTCAAGTGAGTACACAAAATAAAGCAAAAAGAAAAAATAAGAAAAAACATAAACTTTCAGTCAGTAATGTAGATGGTCATTTAATGAGCCCAATTCTTAAATGTACGAGATATTGTTAAATTGTAGAAACACTGTAGATATTTAACAAGTAAAGGTAGTCATAATTATAAGACTGGAACAATATCTCTAAATACTTCTTGCCTTTACACAATCTCTTTTTTTTTTCCAAAATCATTTAAAATCTACTTGATTCTGTCTTTACATTTACTATTAAGGCTTAAACAATTGTCAAACAAAAAACATGACTAAATAAAATAATTTTCATTGTTTTAAAATATATATAAATAGTGTATAATAATAAACAGATATGGGGCAGTGAGTAATATTCATGATTCCTTTTCATGACATTTGTACCACGTAAATGTTATAGAAATTAATTCTTTAAAAAAGATCTAATATTTGATTTATATGTATAGATAACTAAATGATAGATTGACTAGCATACTAAACATTTATATTATAACCCAAAGTATTATGTGGCCTACCTTGAAGCCAATGGGAAGTATTATCTCATATCCCCTAAAGGGCAAATCTATTGGTGAATTAGGTGGTCAGTTCACTGTATTTAGAAAATATAATATATATCCTACAAAAAGCATTTATGTCAGACAGTATTTTGTAAGTATTATTTCTATTAATTATTTTTTTCATAAAGTAGATTTCTTAACTATGCCAGAGGGTAAAGGCAGAGATCAATGGGGAGATTGCTGCTGCTGCTGCTAAGTCACTTCAGTCGTGTCTGACTCTGTGTGACCCCATAGACGGCAGCCCACCAGGCTCCCCCATCCCTGGGATTCTCCAGGCAAGAATACTGGAGTGGGTTGTCATTTCCTTCTCCAATGCATGAAAGAGAAAAGTGAAAGTGAAGTCGCTCAGTCTGTCCGACTGTTAGCGACCCCATGGACTGCAGCCCACCAGGCTACTCCATCCATTGGATTTTCCAGGCAAGAGTACTGGGGTGGGGTGCCATTGCCTTCCCCGANCAGCCCACCAGGCTCCCCCATCCCTGGGATTCTCCAGGCAAGAATACTGGAGTGGGTTGTCATTTCCTTCTCCAATGCATAAAAGAGAAAAGTGAAAGTGAAGTCGCTCAGTCTGTCCGACTGTTAGCGATCCCATGGACTGCAGCCCACCAGGCTACTCCATCCATTGGATTTTCCAGGCAAGAGTACTGGGGTGGGGTGCCATTGCCTTCCCCGAATACAGAGATGACGTTCACACATTTAATTAATAAGTAAGTTTCTCTTGTGAGGTCTGTGTTGGAGAAATTATTATGTTCATTTCACATTTGGATACCGACGGTACGGAGGGCTTATCTTGAACTTAGGTGACCATCTGTGCTGGCTTGCCAGGGACAGCCGTAGTTTCTGCATCTTGTTCTGTTGTCATTATTAACGGTGTCTCCTTTCCCTGTCACAAGTGCTCTGGTTTATATTTAAGTATACAGTCACCCTAGCCAGCTGACACACTGCTGGCAACAGGAGGGTTGAAGATCTTGCATTTCATTCACCAGATCATCCTTTGAAGCAAATGTTTTCCCAGTTGTCAAAAGTCCTTTGTTTCTGACTTGCAGTCACACACAACAGCGTGTCCTTTAGAAGAGAAGATGCACCACACAGCAGGCCTGAGGTCTCTGGTCGAAACATTGTGGCTTGCCTTTCACTTTGTTTTGTTTGATCTTCACAGTTATGGAAACCTTGGAAGATTACCTTTTACGACTTCCGCAAGCATTAATTATTTCTTTTGTGTCCCAGTGTCATATCATTTTAAGTTATCCTGTTCTTAATAGGATTTAAAGTAAAACAGAAAAGGAAAAAATTGAAACATAGCAGCATGATTCCACGAATGCTTATTCTAGTGATTTTTTTCTTGAAAAACTTACACGAAGAAAATTGACATGCTTTCCTCAGCCCTAGGCAATGGCACCCCACCCCAGTACTCTTGCCTGGAAAATCCAATGGACGGAGTAGCCTGGTGGGCTGCTGTCCATGGGGTCGCTAACAGTCGGACAGACTGAGCGACTTCACTTTCACTTTTCTCTTTCATGCATTGGAGAAGGAAATGACAACCCACTCCAGTATTCTTGCCCGGAGAATCCCAGGGATGGGGGAGCCTGGTGGGCTGCCGTCTTTGGGGTCACACAGAGTCGGACACGACTGAAGTGACTTAGCAGTAGCAGCAGCATAATTAAATATGGCTGCCCAGAAGTCATACACAATATTTATGATTTTTTTGATTAATGTCCACCATAGTAATGCCCGTTGAAATTGCATCATCACAACCAATAATGGCTCAGTTCTGTCATGGGTTTGCTCTGGGTGCAAAATCACCAGTTCTCCTTACATCACTAGTATCTCATCAGTTGTCTTTCTTTTTAAATGACACTTCTCTGTGTCATAGCTCATTGTGAATCATGAATTGCCAACATATGGTGCCATTAACCAAGAAATCGTCTTGTACCTTTCCTGGTTAATCGAAATAGAGTTGAAAATATAGCCTGCTGGTAACTTTCTTGTAGGTCTTTATGTGTCTGCAGGAAAATTCACATTTCAAGTGCTTCCCGCTTTCTTTAGGCCTTTCACAACAAATTTCGAAGTCTGGCAGTAGGCAGGTTGGTTTGTCATAGCAATTATTTTTCACCCAGACATTAAATGAAACCGAAAAGCTTCATGTACATCTAGTTCAAATAGTGTTTCTTCCAGAAAGAACATCCCACAGTAACAGCAATGACAATAATAGTATGTTTCATGAAGGTCTGAATTACTAAGCTAATGGAGATTGCAGAAAAGGGCTGCTGTTTGCCAGAGACCCCACTCAGAGAAACTGACAATCAGCAAAAAGTTCTTAGCAAGGGCTTTGTGCTTTGGGGAGCGATGTAGAGAATAGTGCCGTGGCATTAATACAGAGCCTCTCCAACTGTTTTCAGTTCCTGTTCTCAAGGGGGAGGAACAAAGGGCCAGAACTAGTACGATAGAAGCTTTTCCCCATAGTACGATCAGAAAGTTTGACTACTCAAGAGAAAGTGTTTTACCGTAAATGTATATCTAGATTTCATGGTTCTTAATGATTTATGTTGAGTATCTTCATTGCTAAATGCCTTTTTCTTTTGTGCACTCCCTGAAGAATCTTGCTTCAAGGAATGTCTGCAGAGGCCAGAGTCAGCTTTGCTTGTGGGGGAGGGGAGGGTTCCAGCCGCTGGGGCTGGGACACATAGTTCCCCGAGGGGGTTCCTTGGGCTGCCGGGGAACTAAGCCGAGTGCAAATGGGTGGGAGAGCCCCCATCTGGCTTATCTGAAATCGACAAGAGAGTTTATCTGCTCTTACGCTTTCCAAACAGCCCCAGGCAAGCATAATCTGCATCTAAAGGTGCATCTTTTCTGCCTGGATTGAGCTAGTCTGGAAGAGCCCTGGTAGGACTGGGTGCTATGGATTGTTGAGGACAGACCACCATTGTAGGTGCCTTGCTGTCTGCTTCATCCTGGGGTTTTTACCTCTGTACTGTGTCAAGAGACAGGCAGAAACTGCCAGGAACAGGCTCTCCACACACCAAATCAAGGTGGGTAGGTGTCACAGCCACAAGCCCAGGGGCATCTGGTTTAGGCTGACATTTGGAGCTGCCCTGCTGTGCTCTCTCCGTCTACCCTGCCCCATCCTTTCTGGCATTAATAACTTGAAGATAAATACTCAATGGGTAGACAAGGACCCAGATAATCTGGACCTGGGGGCCTGAACTCAGATCCATGCTTCATGAGCACTCTGGACCCAAGGAAATAACCAGGTTAAAAGGAGATTTGTCTGGCCTTTGCCGTAGGCCACCAGGACAGAAAGTGTGTGTGATTAGTTCCTCCTTAAAGTAAGATTACTAGGTCAGCCTGTTGCAAAGTCATGAGGTTCTTGAGATACCTGCCCCAGTCAACCCAACTGCCTGCCTTCAGTGCTGCTGGGCTTGGCTTTAACTTTCTAGACGATCCACCACATCTTCTTGGGTTTCAAGAAAAATCCTTTAGGAGTTGGAGGGGTCTCTTCTTCCCTTCCTGATGTGATGACCTTGCACGATGACCTGATGTGACTTCCTGGCATGATGACCTTGTCTTTCATAGGCTTCCAAATCTTTTTCTCTGAAATGGCCAAAATATGTCCCCCACACTGCCAGAGTACACAGGTGATTCAAGGTCAAAATCTGGAGGATAGGCCGGTCATTGTTCTGCACACAGTCTTCGTCTAAATTAATGTAAAACCTTGTCTGAATGGTATGTAAACTGGGCCGAGTTATAGTCAGCAGGCAAACCATCCTCCTTCCCCCCACCAAACGATGGGGGTCCTACAGATTAAAAGATCACCCTCTTCCTAGGCAGTGCATGATTTGCCCATATCTGAAATAGCAGCATGTACATTGCACAGATTATGTACCTTTTTTTGTTTTTTTAAATTTTTGTGGATGCTGTGCCTCCTCTTTTCACTTTCTGGGAAATCGGCCAGTGTTTCAAGGACCCGGTAAAGAAAAAAAAAATGTTTGTAGGTAGTTTCAAGGGAGAATGAGTATGCTGGATGCAACTCTGCCCATCCAAAAAAAAAAGCATTCGAAGGGCCTTTCTGATATTTTAATGAACTGGAGAGATTCAGAAGGTTGATTTTACTAGTTTACTTTTCAGATTTGTGATCAACGTGTGAGTGTGTTTATGTGTGTTGGGGAAGAGGGACTGTTGAGAAAGTATAGGCAAAGGAGTGCAAACTTTGAAAAGTCCAGCTGAAGAGACTGAAATTGATTGTGTGCAAAGTCAGCTGTATCTGTCTGTTAATCAAGCTCTAAACGCTTGGTGAAGAGTGTGTAAGAACCTTCAGCATATAACCTGTCCTTCTCGTTGCCCTTTTTAAAAGGGATTTCACTGAAATTTGGGACGTTCCGCAGTCGGCTGTTACTTTTTTCAGGATATCAGCCTATTGGGGAGGCTGATTCTGTGAGATGAAAGAGACGGAGAACCGGCTTCCAGCAAAGGCTCCTGCCGGCGATCCCGAGCCATGTTTTCCTTCCCCGGCTGCGGCTGCGGAGTCGCCGCAGTTTGCCTCGGGGGGCCCGCGTGGGTCCAGGGCAGGACAGCGCATCACCTGTTGGGGCCTCGGGGAAGCGCGCGGCGCCGGGGCGGGCGGGGGCCCCAGCCCGCATTCTTCAGGGACCCGGCGGGCAGACAGACGGACGGACCAGGGGACGCGCGCGCGCGGAGGGACGCGGGAGGCCGGGCGCTGGAATGCAGTCTTCCCCGGCGAGAGAGACTTTGCACGGGAGTGGAGAGTAGTTTGGGGTGGGGTTTCGCACCGTCCCCTCCTCCCCACCCCCCGGGCCCCCTTCCAGGCGCTTTCTGGAAGCGTTTTTTCAGAACGGCGCCCTGAAGTTTAAAGACCAGAGAGGAGCCTGGGCCGGAGGCAGGGACAATGGAAGAAAACGAAAGCCAGAAATGTGAGCCATGCCTTCCTTACTCAGCAGACAGCAGACAGATGCCGGGTAAGTAAGAGGCTCTCATTCAAAGATGGAGTTACGGTTCCGCGTGTGCCTCGCGGCTGGCTGCTGCTTTTTATAACTGCAGAGCGAGCGCCTGGCACAGAAAAGGCGTATTTCTTGGGGTGGTACGTTTTCCCAACTCAGTGGAGAGCTGTAGGCTGGACTTTTTTTTTTTTTTTAATCTCTGGCAGGATTTTCTTAAGCAGCCAGAGAAGTGGCAGGGTGATGTTACACTGGTAGCCCTGTAAGCCGGCAGTACTTGCTAGATCTCCAGGCAACGACAAATACATCGCCCAAAGCAGCTTTCCATACTCACTGCTCCAGCCGCGGGAGAGAGGAGCTCTTTCTGGAAAGGTCTCTCGGGGACGGCAACGCTTCCATTCATTGGTTGGGGGGATTCCACGAGGCACAGGCACGTCGGAGGCAAGTTTGGTCGTATTTGAGAGTTAAATCGCAGAGTTTGGGGATGTTTTCTTTTTTTTTTCCGGATCGGAACAGCAGGGGAGCACTTGTCCATGTAGAGGAGAGATGGAGCTGTGCGAATTTTCTGTATACTTGAATTCAAAAGTTGGGAGCTGTTAAGACAGTTCTGATAGATTTTCTCTGAGCAGTTTCCCTTTGATTGTGTTTATAATAGACTCGTCTTTTCCGTAGGGAACTTCCAGAAGCTTATGTCGTTCCAGAGAAATTATGCAGTGTGGTTGGGTGGGGAAAGGGCTCCTCGGCTGGGCTGTCCCGTGTCTGACGTCTTTGACTCCGGAGCCTACCTTGCATGCACTGTCGCGAAGGCAGCGGGTTTGGACCCAGCACAATCCAGAACCCTCCCCGCCCCCACCTTAGCCCAGGTTCATCCAGGGGCCAGTTAATAGCCATGCTTGCGGGGCTGCAGTGCTGTGCGTGGGAGTAACAACAATGCCCAGGGGAAAAGGTGTGTGGTTTTTAAAAAGGCAAAAGGGAAGTCACACATGACTCATCCACGCTGACAATGCAAAACTAAGCCAGACAGAAGAAAATACAATTAGAAGAGATAGAAATTCCCCTCGGTGAAAAGCAGGAAACTTGAAGACCACCGAACCCTGGAGAATCCCAGACTCAGAGTCCTCCGCTTGCTGGCTGTGTTCGTGCTGTCAAAGCACGACACTCTCCTTGGGGGGCCCTGGGCAGTGGGGCCCCCTCCCCTGCCCTCTTTGATAGACCGGGTCCTGCAGCAGGAATTCAACCTCTGGGCTCCTGCTGCATTACGAAATACTCGGAATCTACAGGCATACTCGGAATCTACAGGCGCAACAAGAGAGTGGAACTGATTTAAGAAACAATTCACAAACAACCACAGCAGTTCAGAGACACTTCAGAGACTGAGATGGTGAGACTGATGCAGTGTGATCACCTTATTTCATTTATTCACTAAATATCAAGCGTCTGTTCTGTGAGAGTCACTGTTCTGGCTTCCGGGGATCCAGCCATGAACAAAATAGATGAAAAGCCCTTGCTTTATATTCTAAGGGCCAAGTTTGAGGGAAGGGGAGTGGAGGACAAATAACAGATAAGTAAAATAGCATGTTATATGGTGGGGTTGCCATATTTGTCAAACAAAAATAAAAGAGGCTTATTTAAATTTGAATTTCAGGTAAAAAAAAAACTTTTTTTTAGTATATCCCATGCCATATTTGGGATACACTTATGCTAAAAATTATTTGTTGTTTATCTGAAATTCAAATTTAACTGGGCATCTTATATTTTATCTAGTAAGTGTATGAAACTGTGGGGGAAAATAAGGCAGAGAAAGAGAATATTGAGTATGGGGGGGCAGGGGTAAAACTGTAGTAGGGTTATTAGAGACGGCCTCACTACTATGTTGGAGGAGGTAGTGGCAACCCACTCTGGGGTTCTTGCCTGGAGAAGCCCCATGGACAGAGGAGCCTGGCAGGCCACAGTCCATGGGGTCTCAGAGAGTCGGACACGACTGAGCGACTCAGCACCGCTGTGATACTTGAAGGGACATCAGAAAGAAGTGAAGGGGAGAAGAAAAAGGGCATCTTCAAAGAACAACATGGGGAAAGGTTGGATAGAAAAGAGGTTAAGAGAGCATTCTAGGCTCTGTCGGGTAGGGCCCCTGATAGTATAGTAAGGACTTCGGCTTTTATTTCGAAGGAGGAGGGAGCTGCTGGCGGGTCTGAGAGGTTTCTTAGAGGTAGTCCTGGATGCTCTACTGAGAATCAGCCGAGTGGGGTTGGAGGCAGAGCAGGGAGCCCAGTTAGGAAGCTTCCAAAGTAAACCAGTCTCTAGCTTGGATCAGCAGGTGGGGAGTAGAACAGGTGGTCGTAAGAAGACAGGCTTTAGATCTATATTGAGGATGGAACTGAATTTGCCCAGGGATTGGATATAGGCTATAAGAGAGACAGAGGAGTCAGAGATGGCTTCAGAAACTTTGGCCTGTGCTTCTGGGAAGTTGTCATTTACCTGAAGGGGAAAGTGTTGGAGAGGAGTGGCGGAGAGGGTGTTTGTGGCTTGGAAGTGGAGAGCAGGAAATCTTTTGGCTATGGTAGGATCGGGAAGCTTATCAGGCATCCAAGTGGAGATGTTAATTGCAATTTGGATATTTGTGGCTGGAATTTAGAAGAGGGGACCCAGGATTGTTAGAGATGGTCCAGGATTGGGTCTGTGTGCAGAAGAAGGCTAGAAAGGTGGCTGGGGAGTGCGTGGAAGAGGGCTAAGAATTCAGGTTAGATTTCTAAGATCCCCAATGGGTCCTGGGTGAAAATGATGCTGTGAAGGAGTGTGGCCTCTTCTCCAGTTCTTCGATATGCAAGAGGACCATGCAAAGGAGGCCAGCCTCTGATGGCTTCATCACCCATGATTCCTTGTGGACTTGATCGTATTTGGCATTGCAATAATACCAGTGAGAGTGTGGTATTCGAGGGCAAAGACCAAGACTTCTTTGTCTTCACATTCCCAGAACTTAACCGAGCACCAGGCATGAGACAGCGATCGATAAATATGTGCTGAACAAAAAGCTAATTATACCACCCTAGGGCTTTGAGTTTATCAGTCTACAGATAGATAAAGATCCGCTGGGTGATCCTGTAACTTGTTCAAACCGAGACAGTTTTGAGAGTGAAAGGGACCGCTATAAATAATTTCAATGGGACAACAGTTGTAACCCAGAACTGTTTTGGCAACTGGGCATATGGTTACCTTGAGAATAATTGTTATCTATGATGCTCCCAGGGCTGAAGCGTCAGCTGCTGGGTAGTAAACAGTGTGAAGTGCAGAGAGGTGCTTAGTAATTAGTGGTTGAATTTGAATCTAACTATATCATGCTTATTTTTTTTTTGGCCATGTGCCGTGTGAGATCTTAGTTTCCCAGCCAAGGATGGAACCTCTGCCCCCTGCAGAGGCAGCACTGAGTCCTAACCATTGAAACACCAGGGAAGTCCAATATTCTGCTTCTTTTGGGCTCCCCAGAGTGGTCCTTAGGATGCCCATGCCTGCCCATAACAGCCCTGAGGTGACTGCTTTCACTCTGGCCCCAATGTCTTGAAACCCCTGTGTAGGTGTGTCAGCCACCTGCTTGCCTCAGCCACCCCTGATTCACTGGGGTCTTAAGATACTAGTATTCACTGCAATAGTAATCATTTCACAGTATGTAACTATCAAATCATAAGGGATTTGATTTAGGTCATACCTGAATGGTCTAGCAGTTTCCCCTCCTTTCTTCAATTTGAGTCTGAATTTGGTAATAAGGAGTTCATGATCTGAGCCACAGTCAGCTCCTGGTCTTGTTTTTGTTGACTGTATAGAGCTTCTCCATCTTTGGCTGCATAGAATATAATCAGTCTGATTTCGGTGTTGACCATCTGGTGATGTCCATGTGTAGAGTCTTCTCTTGTGTTGCTGGAAGAGGGTGTTTGCTATGACCAGTGCATTTTCTTGGCAAAACTCTATTAGTCTTTGCCCTGCTTCATTCCGCATTCCAAGGCCAAATTTGCCTGTTACCCCAGGTGTTTCTTGACTTCCTACTTTAGCATTCCAGTCCCCTAGAATGAAAAGGACATCTTTTTTGGGTGTTAGTTCTAAAAGATCTTGTAGGTTTTCATAAAACCGTTCAACTTCAGCTTCTTCAGCATTACTGGTTGGGGCATAGACTTGGATAACTGTGATATTGAATGGTTTGCCTTGGAAGCGAACAGAGGTGATTCTGTCGTTTTTGAGATTGCATCCGAGTACTGCATTTTGGACTCTTTTGTTGACCATGATGGCTACTCCATTTCTTCTGAAGGATTCCTGCCCGTAGTAGTAGATATAATGGTCATCCGAGTTAAATTCACCCATTCCAGTCCATTTTAGTTCGCTGATTCCTAGAATGTCGACGTTCACCCTTGCCATCTCTTGTTTGACCACTTCCAATTTGCCTTGATTCATGGACCTGACATTCCAGGTTCCTATGCAATATTGTTCTTTACAGCATCGGATCTTGCTTCTATCACCAGTCACATGCACAACTGGGTATTGTTTTTGCTTTGGCTCCATCCCTTCATTCTTTCTGGAGTTATTTCTCCACTGAT
>SJYX01012336.1:246769-268755 GCA_006410675.1 Oreotragus oreotragus
TCATGTATGGATGTGAGAGTGGAACTATAAAGAAAGCTGAGTGGTGAAGAATTGATGCTTTTGAACCGTGGTGTTGGAGAAGACTCTTGAGAGTCCCTTGAACTGCAAGGAGATCCAACCAGTCCATTCTGAAGGAGATCAGCCCTGGGATTTCTTTGGAAGGAATGATGCTAAAGCTGAAACTCCAGTACTTTGGCCACCTCATGCGAAGAGTTGACTCATTGGAAAAGACTCTGATGCTGGGAGGGATTGGGGGCAGGAGGAGAAGGGGATGACCGAGGATGAGATGGCTGGATGGCATCACGGACTCAATGGACGTGAGTCTGAGTGAACTCTGGGAGATGGTGATGGACAGGGAGGACTGGCGTGCTGTGATTCATGGGGTCTCAAAGAGTCAGACACGACTGAGCGACTGAACTGAACTATCAAATCAATATATTGTACACCTTAAAATCAGATAAGATTACATGTCAGTTATATCTCAGTGAAGCTGGAAAAAAAATCGTATTGACAGCCTTGCAGAGTAACAGCCCTGGCAAGGGAGGTGGTGGGTGGAGGGGTGCCTGGGGGTCCCACAACAGTCTGGTCTTTGCTCCAAAGCATCCTCTAAACTCGCCCTCCAGTTTCTGCCCTTGTCCCCTTTAACCTTCAGAGCACTTCTCAGTCAGTCTGTGCGGTCGCTCAGTCGTGTCCGACTCTCTGTGGCCCCAAGGGCCGCAGCACGCCAGGCCTCCCTGTCCATCACCAACCCCCGGAGCCTGCTCAGACTCAGGTCCATCCAGTCAGTGATGCCATCCATCTCATCCTCTGCTGTTCTCTTCTCCTCCTGCCTGTAATCTTTCCCAGAATCAGGGTCTTCTCCAATAAGTGAGTTCTTCACAACAGATGGCTGAAGTATTGGAGTTTCAGCTTCAGCATCAGTCCTTCCAATGAATATTCAGGACTGATCTCCTTTAGGATAGACTAGTTGGATCTCCTTGCAGTCCAGGGGACTGTCAAGAGTCTTCTCCAGCACCACAGATCAAAAGCTTTGATTCTTCCGCACTCAACTTTCTTTATAGTCCAACTCTCACATCCATACATGACCACTGGAAAAATCATAGCTTCGACCTTCATGTTACATATTATCTGTCTGTTGTCACCCTCCTTAATTATAATGTGCCTCCTCTATGAGAGAAGGGAATTAAGTCTACTTTGATCACCACTTCACTACACTTCCTAACTCCTTTCATTGTACAGAGCAGGCACTCAATAAATATTTGCAAAAATAAATCAGGCAATCAGCAAACGAGCCATTGAGACAAGAATGCTTTTCTGGATAGGGCAGGGGCTGTTCCTATTTTGTGTAAAATCTCTAGCAAAAACCTCTTTTATTTACTTTTGTAAGATTTTTTTAGAGGAATCTACATAATGGCCCGGTTTCAGCTGTTAATTCTTGCGCCAGTGTGTCTCTGGTGGTGATCTTTATGATATTAACAAGGGAGCTGGAAAAAATGGAGGAACTCTGTGCGTCCCAACAGAATATGTGATACGTAGGAGTCAGATAACCTGACTGCTGTAATGTCTGTGGTTTAGCGTAATCAAGGTTAATTTTAGCTTTGAACAGTGGAATGTGGACATTCCTGGCCAAGTGGATCCGGGTGGTTTACCTCCAGGTGACCCTGGGACCCAAGTCATCCAAAGGATGTCTAGTTATGATGACAATTCCCCGGGGTCTTGGAGGTTTCTGCTGGAGGTTTTGCACTTAACTGGCCAAAGGGGAAAGAAGAAAGGGTAGGAAAGAGGACTCAGGAGGTCAGGGGCCAGGGCTAAAGGTGGCCAACATAGTTTCTTCCCACATTGCATTGAGCAGAATTAGAACAAGACCCCAACTAGATGAAGGGGACTGAAAAACATGATTTTCTTGTGTATGCACAGAAGGATGTTACGGGTTAAATACACAGACATACCTGTGACTGCTGCCATAGTAGATTGGAATGCGTTTTACAGCCAGACAAAACTGTAGCTCCCTTGATACTCTAATGCAAGAGAGCATCCCAACACAGTCTAGAAAATGACACCTTAGAGACAGCTGACCAGGAGCCCCTATGAAGCAGTGGGGGACTCCTTCCCTGGGAGGACAGGATCCTCCTAATCTGATCCAGGAGCAAAATCTCAGGAAGGCCATCCGCCCTGTTCTTGGCTCTCAAATGGCAAGCAGGTATGGAACGCAGGAACAATGCCAGGTCCAGATCCCGGGTTGCAGGTCAGCCGACCCAGCCCAGGCACCCTGAGTGGGGGCCGTGAAGCCAGTCTCAGCAGCTCCCGTGGTCTCTTGCCTGCAGGGTAATTTGCTCTGTGGGTGTCTTCCTTGGGGTGACCCATCTTCCATAATCCTCTGCCTGCCTGGTCCCTGCCCCTCCCCAGCCCCCCACTTTCTACTTTTCCTTTCCAGAAGTCTCCATCCCAGCCAAGAAGCCCTTTGAAACTCGGAAGAGTATCTCTCTGGCACCTCTTTCCTCTCGATCCCCACTGCTGCTCCAGGGAAGGTTGCTGGGGACTGTTCTCCCTTGGAAGCGCCCATCTTGCTCTTTGCCCTGCGGGAGGGGTTGCTCTGGGCCGACAGAGGCTGGGAGGGGCAGGAAGGGGAAAACTGGAAACCTTGTCTTCAGCTTCATTATTTGTTTGACACGGATTCCCAGAATAGCAAACAGCCCGACACACCCTGAAGTGCCTTCCAGACAAGGGCCAGAACTGAGCTTCTGTTTCCAAGCCTCGGGCAGTGTGTCCACACGGACAGTGGAGTTGGTGGGACTCCATTGGCTGTGGAATTGTGACTCCATGTCCTCTGTGGCTCCCCTTTGCTTGTTTCCTCCTCAACTAAAAGGTCCCGTTCTCCCCAATTGACCGGAATGGGAGAGCTGTCTCCCTGCCTCGGGCGTGGGAGTCGATCGCTTCCAAGAACTGCGTCTCACAGAAGAAAAAGCTCCAGTGACCCCTCCAGGGTCATGGTAAATGGGAATGGGTTGTACAGGCCATTGTGTAGGAGTCGTAGGGCTGGGTTGTGCAGCTTCGTGTGGTAGCCGCATTGGTTTGTTTGTTGCGGATGCCGTAAAAGTGGAGCAGGGTGAGCTGCAAGCAGATGGGATCCAGAGCTCAGTGAGCTGCCAGGCAGGCAGGTGAGGCTGAGGGAGGTGTAGGTCCCCAGGGCAATGAGAAGCCAGTGCATTTAGCCACTGGTGCACCTGCTGTCTGTTTTTGCTGTCCTGCACATTGCATTAAGCCTCCGTAAGCACCCGGAGACATTTTAGAAGAATCCACGAGACAGTAAAAAATGGAAAAGTAACCTAAGGTGGGGGCTTCCCAGGTGGCACTAGTGGTAAAGAACCCACCTGCCAGTGCAGGAGACGTAAGCGACATGGGTTTGATCCCTGGGTTGGAAAGATCCCCCTAGAGAAGGAAATGGCAACCCAGTCTAGTATTCTTGCCTGGAGAATCCCATGGACAGAGGAGCATGGCGGCTACAGACCATGTGGTTGCAAAGAGAGGAACACAACCGAGCAACTTAGCACACCGCCTCAGATGGACGTGACCGCCTTAGTGCCAAGTGTGAAGAGGGTAGTGGTTGGAGGGTCAGCGAGGTGGGGCTGCTCCAAGGTGGATGTTGACAGATGACCCTGAACTCCAACTCTCTCCCTCCCTCCTCCTCTCCCGGTTTATTTCAAAGAACGTGGAAAACTTTTCAGTCTCCAAGGGGCTGCTGCCCTGGCTGTCTTGACCTTTCCTGAGGATCCTGAGATGAAATAGGCTAGTTCTTACGAGTTCATGTGGCAGAGGAAGGCCCAGTAGAGCTTTCTGCCCTTGTTGGTAACTGAGGGACATGAGTGTGTGTCCTCCTGGGTGGATGTGTATATTTGTGTGTTATGTCCACGAGAAGAAATCACCTTTTCAGAGATTCCATTTTGCCAGTTAATCTAGCTGTCTGGGATGACTTATAAAATATATTATTTTCATGATGTCACAAATAATCAAGGGAATTCCCTGGCGATCCAGTGGTTCTGCCATTCCAGTGCAGGGGGCACAGGTTTGATTCCTCATCAGGGAACTGAGATCCTGTGTGTCACACTGCGCAGCAAAAATTAAAAAAATAAAAAAATAATAATAATTGCAAAAATCCATTTAGAAGTCAACTCTGTTGTATCAAGTAGACAAAAATTTGACTAATGAAAAACTCATGTGCACACACTCAAAAACATAAGTTTAAATCTTTGTAGATTGCCCACATATTTCCCAACCTGAGATGGGACATTTTCCACACCTGTCTTTATTCAGTAGCTCCTGTTACCTCTGTGTCATTAGAGAAGAGACCAAACAAGGTAGCCCTCACCAGAGGAGTGGGTTGCCATTTCCTTCTCCAGGGGATCTTCCCTACTCAGAGATTGAACCTGCGTCTCCTGCAGCGGCAGGCAGATTCTATACCACTGAGCCATCAGGGAAGCCCCTATGTGATGAGAAGGTAGAGTAAATAAGTGGAATTAATCTCCCCTAATCTTTTATTTTTTTTCCCAACTCAGAGGTATTTACTGGATCCTTACTAATGACTTTTTGGGGCTTCCCTGATGCTTCAGTAGTAAAGAACCCTGCCAATGCAGGAAATGAGGATTCAGTCCCTGGGTCAGGAAAACCCCTGGAGAAGGAAATGGCAACCCACTCTAGTACTCTTGCCTGAGAAATCTCATGAACAGAGGAGCTGGGGGTGTGCAGGGGGTGGTGCTGCAGTCCATGGTGGTCACAAAAGAGTTGGACATGACTTAGCAACCAGACAGCAACTAGTGATTAGCGTGGGTTGGGTGCTAAGGGAAATTCAAAAGGAAACACAAGGATGAAAGCTCATGATAGTGACAGTCAGTGTCTCACAGTTTTCTTATTGGTCCTCAGTATTGGTAACACGGGTAGTATTACTGAGCTCTGCATTGTGTAGGCAGGGAATCAAGACAGAGAGACAGTAGAGGCTTGACCAAAACCATATGTATAGTAAGGAGTGGAGGAGGGCTAGAACTCAGGGCTTTTAATTCCGACCATCATCCCTTCCCTACCTGGAAAAGACTTCACTCAGCAATTGTGTGTCCCTTGAGGGACTCCCATGCTCAAGGCGATTTTCAGTGGATGATTTCTCCTGTCATCTTTGGAGGAAAAGAAAACAATTTCCACCCATTCTTCCAGATGTCAGTTCCATGATTTCAGAAGTGGTTTGAGCTTCTCTCATTTCATGCTGGGTCTGACAGACTTTTTATTTTATTTATTTAAAAAATGTTTATTGAAGGCAATGGCACCCCACCCCAGTACTCTTGCCTGGAGAATCCCAGGGACGGGGGAGCCTGGTGGGCTGCCGTCCATGGGGTCGCTAACAGTCGGACAGACTGAGCGACTTCACTTTCACTTTTCTCTTTCATGCATTGGAGAAGGAAATGGCAACCCACTCCAGTGTTCTTGCCTGGAGAATCCCAGGGACGGGGGAGCCTGGTGGGCTGCCGTCTATGGGGTCACACAGAGTCGGACACGACTGAAGCGACTCAGCAGCAATTGCTTTATGGTGTTGTGTTAGTTTCTGCTATGCAGCCAAGTGAGTTAGCTGTATGTGTGCATATATTCCCTCCCTCTGGGACCTCCTTTCTACCCCACTCCCCCACCCCATCCCGCCCCACTGGGTCATCACAGAGCATCAGGCTGGACTCCCTGGGCGATACAGTAGCTTCCCACTAGCTGTCTGTCTTACACATGGTAATATATATATGTCAGTGCTAATCTCCCAGTTCGTTCCACCCTCTCCTTCCCCTGCACCAGGCCCACATGTTCATTCTCTACGTCTGCCTCTCAGAGCCTTTTTATTTATTTTTTTCAACATCTTTTGAACCAATAGTTCTATCTTCTCCCCCTTCTAAAAGTACTTGTTGAAGTTAATGAATAGTAGAATGAACTAATTGGACTGTTTTTTCCTTCTCTTTCCTCATCAGTGTCTGATGGTCTGATGGAGAAGCTATAATTAGCCATGTAATGAGAAGTGAAGGGTAAACAAGAAGAATTACTCCCAGAATACTCATCTAGGGGTGAAAAACTGGAGCAGGGAAATGAGCCCACATTTCCAATATTTTCTGTCTAACCAACAGGTGCTGTACCTGCAGTTCTTGGTATAGGTATTTCTAGGTAAAGAAGAGAAAAACCACTTGATGGCACTGCCTTTAGAGGAGCTGGTTTATGTATGAACTCTGAACACTTGTTGGTTTATGTCACTGGCATAGGTTCTTGGGACTTCACTGGTGGTCCAGTGCTTAGGATTTCACCTTCCAGTGCAGAGGGTACAGGTTCTATCCCTGATTGGGAAGCTAAGATCCCCACATGCCTCAGGGCCCAAAATCCAAAACCATTGCAGAAGCAGTACTATAACAAATTCAATAAAGATTAAAAAAAAAAAAAAGTTCTCTGAGACTCAGCTCTAGAACTCTTAAATATTGGGTGTGTTTTCTGTACTTAACTTTTGAAGATAAATAATTAGCAAATACCCTCTTAAATTGGAAATTTATTAAAAAAAATAATTTAGAATATGTTTATAATAGTAAATATTAAAAAAATAAAAAGCTAGAGACTTCCCTGTAAGTACAATGGTTAAGACTCCGTGCTTCAGTTGCAGGGGTTGTAGGTTTGATGCCTGGTCAGGGAACTAAGATTTAAACTTGCGTATCTAATACCAGTTCAGCCATGCTTAATTTATTAGTGAAAACAGTGAGCCTAAGAGAGGTCTCATCATTTATCCTTAATCTAGGCTTGAAGGCAGGACTCCTGCCTTCATATTATAAAATTGTAAGTTCTGTTACTAGGATGAAACTATGTTTAAAAATAAAGAAATAATCACTTAAGTTAGCTTTTCCATAATTACAGATGAGGGTGAAGGGTAACCCAGGTTGTGTTGCATTGTTAGTCACTCAGTCCTGTCTGACCTTTTGCAACTCCATGAACTGTAGCCCGCCAGGCTCCTCTGTCCATGGGATTTCCCAAGCAAGAATATTGGAGTGGGTTGCCATACCTTTCTCCAGGAGATCTTGCCAGCAAACTGGTCTGACCAGGTGTTTTGGTTTTGAATAACCTCAGGGAAAGAAATTGTAGAGTTTTTTTCTTCTTTTTCTTTTTTACTGCAATATCTTTATTTCTAAAGTGCAGTTTTTCATATTTCTTTTAGTTGTTGATTTACCCTCTTCCCTGCTGCTGTGTGGGTACCTGCCCGTGTGTGCACGCGCGCACACACACACACACACAAATCTGCTAAGTTACATTCATACATTATCAGCTGCCACAAACGCACTTAGTGTCCTGTAAATGAGATTTCTAGTGTGAAGTCTTTAGTTGTGAGCTGTATCTTTTCTGTTTCTCAGAACAAGGAAAGAGCAACCTGCAGGTGACATCCTTAGAAGATGCAGAATGTCGCAGAACCAAGGAGCGCCTTTCTAATGGGAACAGCCGTGTTCCAGCTTCCAAATCTTCCCGCAACATCCCGAGGAGACACACTCTAGGTGGGCCTCGGAGTTCCAAAGAAATCCTGGGAATGCAAACGTCAGAGATGGACCGGAAGAGAGAAGCTTTCCTGGAACATCTGAAGCAGAAATATCCGCATCATGCCACCGCCATCATGGGCCACCAGGAGAGGCTGAGAGACCAGGTACGAATATCCTGCCATTTTCACTCTGCCGAGCTCATTCTTCTTTTTTTTTTTTTTTCATTCTGTTTTCTCCCAATTTTATTGAGATCTAATTGGCCTACAGTACTGTATGTTTAAAGTATGCAGAATAATGATTTTATTTATATTCATCCTAAAATGATTATCCCAGAAAATTTAGTGAACATCCATCATCTCATTTAGATACAAGATGAAAGAAATAAAAAAACAACTTTTTTTTTTTTCCCGTGATGAGCACTCTTAAGATTTACTCTCCTCAGAGCTTTCTGTGTAACATACAGCAGTCCTATTATATTTGTCGTGGTTACTTTATGTCCCTCGTACTTATTTCTAACTGGAAGTTGGTGCCTTTTGACCCCCTTCATCTGATTCTCCTTCCCTGTGCAAAGCTCATTCTTTAATGAACATGAGGGAAAGCACAGTGACCTTCCGGTTAAAGGGGGAAAAAAACAGTTGAGTGGATTGTGCCCACTGCTGGATTGTCCCGGATCTCTTTGTCAGCTTGGGGAGAGGAGGCAGATTGCAGAAAAGATTCGACCTGAAGGCTCAGCCTTCTTTAGCAACAACAGTAAGAGAACAGAAAGTGAGAGAAGAGAGACCAGAGAATATGCAGCTCCCCTATAAGGACGTCCCAGGTTCAACCACAAATATATCTAAAATGCAGGTGACGCAGAAGTGTATCTTAAGTGAGTGAAGCATGGAATCAGCTAATGTCTGCCCCCTTATCACTGAGTGCTTGGCACAGTGAAAGAATGAGTGTATGAGTGAATGAATATAAATACATTTTCAGGCTAAAACAGAGCACACAGAGGGATAGTCTTGCAACAGACCCCTTTACCTTAAGAAGCTGACGTTAGGGTCTTGTTTTCTGTTCTTTTTTCGTCTCGGACATGTTTTTCTTCTGCACACTTGGCTTTCTGCTGTCAGCAGCTACCTGTTTTCTCAGGTTATCTTGACAGCCACACAGCTATCCCTCGACAGTGGCTCAGGGTGTTTTTGTTTCTTGACCGTGTGCCGTTACTTTTCAGGGGACAGCATGGGTTTAGGGTCACAGGAGATGGGAGGCCAGCCTCCTCTGTAGCCCACAGATCGGCGTCTCCATCTGAGGTTGGAGACCACGGTGATGGACGTGGAGAACATTTAGCAATACTTGTGGTCAGGGACGAGAGCAGGCAGGTACTGATTTTGACACTCCAGGTAGAGATAAGTTCTGTGTTTTTCAGTTTGCTCTCCTGCCAGTTAGTTACAAAAGTGATGTCTAACTCAGCTTTTTATCATCTATGGGAACGGTGATTGGCGTCGGCCTCAATTCTTTATACTTTAAGCTCAGTTTGTTTGATCCTTTAAATGAAACCTTCTCTTTTATGAAATCTTTATCAGAGTGCCTAAAACATGTGAGATATGCCTTATGAACTGTATGTTGACATGTTCACATCCCAAGAGGCAGTAGGCCCAGAAGAAGAAAACAAAGAATCTAGATTGATATGGAGAGGAGCAGATGAATTCTTCACTAAGAAAAGGATGGTTGTCTTCATTTCAAGTGTATGTAGAGAATGCTCCTGTTTTCTTTTATTTCATCAGTTATGTAACCTCCTTCCCCCAGTTTTATTGAGATATAATTGACTAAAAATAAAAGTATCCCTATTTTCTACTGATAGTTGGGTCACTGTCCATTTAATTAATAGAATTTGTGCCTCTCTCTGTGTCTTAATATGTGAGGCATCATACTTTATCCAGTGCTGTTCAGATTGAGGAAACTCAGGGAAGTTTGCTGAGGAAAAGCTGGAATTTGACTTCAGTGAAGTCTGAATCCTTGTTTATTCCTCTGGTCTATAAGCTGAAGACCATTGCCTGTAGAGCAGGCACTGTGGTCTTTGTATGTGGTATAACGGACATGGTGAGAGGGTGTATGTGTCTGAGACTGTAGGGATGGGAGCCTGGGTAAAGGAGGCTGCTGCTGCTGCTGCTAAGTCACTTCAGTCGTGTCCGACTGAAAGTTGGTTATGTGTTGAGTGAGGAAGGCTGATATATATATTTTAAATTAAAATGTATTATTTCGCTGAGAAATATAGAAATTATCCTGTCAAACGTGGTATATTTTTCATTTAAAAAATTTCAGTTATTACTGTACTATTCTTATTTGTGATGTCATAATTCTCTCTCCTACCATGATGATGATGGCTTTGGGGAAAAAGTTGTTACATGATGAGCCTAAAACTAACCAGAAGGTTGTAAAGGGCGATGGGATGGTGTCAGAAGATGGGGAGTACTGAATTTGGCCGAGTGGCCTCAGGCTCCAACCTCCTGTCTCTTGAATCTCTGTCATATCGTAGTCTGGTCTCAGATGGGCAGCTGCCCCTTTGCTGGGTAATTCAGGATGAATTCTTGTATTTCCCAAGCTGACCGTCTGTTTTCCATGCTTAGATCTGGGTATATATTTTTCCTTCTGCTGCTGAGTTGCAAAGGAACCTTAAGCAGCATTGTAAACATTAGAGATAAGCTTAGGTGATGATTTAGGAAGTGCCTGTAGACAGCACCTTCACCTTCTGTCCTTTTCATTCTTTTTCTCCTATCGCCCATTTCCTCTCTCCTATCTTCTTCTCCAAGACACCCTTTGTTCCTCCCAGATCTTCTGACTGTGGGTTATTCCAGGCTTCCTTTACAGGAAGATCACATGACCAGCCTTAAGGAGAAAGGCAAATATCACAAGTCTGATGGACTTTCCAGATATGGAGGTTATAAACACGACACACGCTTGGGGTGGCTGTTTCCTTGGTTGCTTTCCAGAAAAGCGGCCTTAGTGAGAAGAATGCCATTGAAGGGAATCAAGAACAACATGATGAAAATGATGTATCCAGCACCTTTCAAGAAATGTCTCGGTGCTAAGGGAATCCAGGTTCTAACTCCTTGGTATCCACCATAAGGAGAATCAGAGCACACCTTATGTTTTAATTTTTTTTAAATTGGAGAATTATTGCTTTACAGTGTTGTGTATGAATTTCTGCAGTACAGCAATGTGAATCAGCTATAGGTATACATATATCCCCTCCCTCTTGAGCCTCCCTTTAAACCCCGCCCCCATCCCACTGCTCTAGGTCATCACAGAGAACCAGGCAGAGAGCGCGACACCTTATGTTTTGACATGCGCATTCAAACCCTTGAAAGATTCATGGTTGAAATTTATATTTGAGTCTTTGAAAATAAGTCAGTCAAGAATTTTCTTCAGTCTAAATGACTGAAAGGCAAAAAAGTTTTCTTTACTCTCTTCTGTGATCTCCAAAAAATGGCACATGTCACTGTTGCAGCACAGGGCTTATCTGCATAATGGAATCTTTATTGACTCACTCCTGGGGGGCAACCAGGCTGTGAAGCTGCATCACCTGGCAGCTAAGGGCGTGGCTCTGGGGTCAGGCAGGACTGGATCGGAATCTCGTCTTCACCATGTGCTGGTTAAAAGATTTGAAGCTAATAACTTAATCTTCCTGTTCCAGTCAAGGAAAAGATAATACCTGTATCATGGAGTATTGAGAAAGGAAATGAATTTTCTTCCTGTTTCAGTGGCAACTTACAGTATTCTTTTTAAAAATATTTTTATTTACTTTTTTAGCTATGCTGGGTCTTAGTTGTGGCATGAGGGATCTTTAATTGCAGCTTGTGAGATCTGGTTCTCTGACCAGGGATCAGACCCGGGCCCCCTGCATTGGGAGCACGGTGTCTTAGCCAGTGGACCACCAGAGAGGTCCCATCATTACAATGTTCTGATTCCTGGTGACCAAAAGAAGAGGCTCAGGGACTCTTATTTTCAAATTAGTGTTTAAAGTCATTTCACTTTTTTTACCAACACATATTTGAGTACTTGAAGTAATTTTTCCCATTTGTCAGAACACAATTTTGTTATATTTCTGAAACCTGAATGTATTTTTCCTTTATCAAGAGCTTCAAATTTGGATTTCTTTCACTTATTCATCCCATATATAATTTATTTGGCACCTACCATGGAAAGGCATTGTGAGAAATACAGATGATGAGGCTTGGTCCCTGCCTCCAAGTCAGCAAAAGAAATAAGGCATTCCTGGACAGAGATTAATCCTTCCAAATCCAGCCCGGTGTCACATCTGCTGAGCTGCTCATAGCATCCTGCAGTACCTGTATTGTAGCATCTAATCATACCTTCATTGTACTTTTCTTTATGTTTTGTTCTCCCATCTACAATATGCTGTTGAAGAGCCTTGTCTGAATCACCTTTGCAGAGTCAACATTTAAGGGAGTGCACAACCGAAATTAGGCACAATCAATTTTTGTTAAATGAATAAGGTGAATATTTCTAATACAATTGGAATATGCTCTGTTTGGTAAACAGAGAGAGGAATGGGGAATCCAAGGCTTAAGAGATTGATGGCAGTTTGAAATCAGAAGGGATTGAGGCTAAGAAGCTAAAGGAAGGCTAAGTAATTTCCCTCCAGTCAAGAAGCCAGCAGGTCAAGCAAGGTCAGAATTTCTCAAGTCTGTGAGCTCTCCATTGTTGACCTTGGTGTTTTCTCCTCTGCCTGTAATTTTTCTAAAGTTTTGATAACAACTTATGTAGCTCACAGTGGATCAGGTAATAGAGACATTCCATTGCCATTTCTTTCAAAAAATAAATTGCATTCAATCCCCGAGCATATGAGATAACCACAGAAAATAGATTCCTATACGTATTTTACCTGGAAGGAAAGTTACTTTTGCAAAATAGCTCTGAGCTCAGGAAGGTCTTCAATTTAGCCGTCGCCCGTGGTTGTGGTCACTGTGTCAGGCTACGGTTTGGAAATGCCCTTCTTACACGTCTTTTCTAGTGAAGAAACGGGTATCCAGCTGGCCTCACACTTGCAGAATCTGGCTGTCCACTCCTAGTCTCAGAAACCATTCTGAAAAGAGTTTTTTGGCCCTTATTTCCAGTTACCCACAGAATTTCTATTTAACTAACTAGGTAAAGAGTACCTGCTCTGTGGTTAAGATCAGTTTGTGTATTCTTATATCTAACATGACCAAATCTTAGGAGAAAAGAGGAACACAGTCGGCCCTCTTTATTTGGGAGTTTTTGCATCCTTGGATTCAACCAAGGTAGAAAATATTGGGAAAGAAATATTCCAAAAAAGGAAAACTTAAATTTGCTGAGTTTCGGCAACTATTTATATAGTCTTTCCTTCGTATTTACAACTTTTTATGTAGCATTTCTATTGTATTGGTATTGCAGGTGACCTAGAGATGATTCACAGTGTATGGACGGTGTGCATGGATTATGTCCTAAGTACCCCTTTTTATATAAGAGACTTGAGCATCCTTGGATTCTGGTATCCCAGGGAGTCCTAGAAACAATCCCCATAGCTCTGCGGGACTATTGTACATTTTAACCTAAAAGTCTGTTGTGTTCTTCCATTCGGAATAAAGCGTGAGCAAGTTATAAAGGTTATTTTCCTTTAACATGAGCATTGTGGAGAGTTAAGATAAGGAGATAAGAACATGAACAGTGAGACTATCTGAAATGGTAGTCGTAGAAACAATCCCCATAGCTCTGCGGGACTATTGTACATTTTAACCTAAAAGTCTGTTGTGTTCTTCCATTCGGAATAAAGCGTGAGCAAGTTATAAAGGTTATTTTCCTTTAACATGAGCATTGTGGAGAGTTAAGATAAGGAGATAAGAACATGAACAGTGAGACTATCTGAAATGGGGTCCTTGATACCAGGAAGCAGTTTGTCCGGCCTGTTGCTCTCTGAGTGTCCCTCAGATCTCACTGAAGACTGAAGGCAGGGGGAGAAGGGGACAACAGAGGATGAGATGGCTGGATGGCATCACCAACTCAGTGGACATAAATCTGAGCAAACTCCGGGAGACGGTGATGGACAGGGAAGGCTGGCATGCGGCAGTCCGTGGGGTCGCAAAGAGTCAGACATGACTGAGCAGCTAAACAAGTCTCACTAGTGGCTGTAGTGTCTGCATGGAAGTGGTACTAGAGCTATGTTCTCAGTACCCGTGAGTCTGGTGCTGCTTACAGTGTCTGCTATAGTCCAGTGTGTCTGGAGCCGGAACGTAACTATGCTGCCAACAATGGAAGTGAAGAAAAAGAAACTATCTCTCAGCCTGTTGACTCATAAACATCTCAAGTTCTGGTTCATTCTAGCCATTTTTTTTTTTTTAACAACCTGTAAAGAACTTTATTCATTGATGAGGAGCTGTACTGTGGAACCTGGAACTACAGACTTTGGTTCAAGTGCAATGTTATCCATTCCTCCACTATGGGAAATAGTATGGAAGTTCCTTAAAAAACTAAAAGAGTTACCATGTAATCCTTAAAAAACTAAAAGTAGAGCTACCATGTGATCCAGCAGTCCCATTCCTGGACATACATCTGGAAAAGATGAAAACTCTTAATTTGCAAAGATACGTGCACCCCAGTATGCATAGCAACACTGTTTATAGTAACTAAGACATGGAAACAACCAAAGTGCTCATCAGTAGGTAATTGGTTTAAGAAGATGTGGTATAGATATACAGTAGAATGCTACTCAGCCATAAAAAAGAATGAAAGAATGCTGACTGCAGCAACTTGAACGGACCTCGAGATTCTCATTATGAGTGAAGTAAGTCAGACAGAGAAAGGCAGATATCATCTAATATCACTTGTGTGTGAAATATAAAAAATAGTGCAAACAATTCTATATACAAGACAGAAACAGACCCACAGACATAGAGAACAAACTTGGTTACCAAGGAAAGAGGGAAGGGATAAGTTAGAAGTATGGGATTAACATACAAAAGCTACTATATGTAAAGTAGATAAGCAACAAGGATTTACTGTATAGCACAGAGAATTATATTCAATATCTTATAATAACCTATAGTGGAAAATAATAGGAAAAATATAAAACTGAATCACTGCTATACACCTAATATTAACACAATATTGTAAATCAACTATATATATGTCAGTTAAAAATATCCATTCCTTTGACTGATATCTCCTTTTCAGATGGTAGGTAATTGATTTTGTTAAGAATCATGGAAAATTCCATTACAGTTAAATCCGGAAGACAAGAGGAGTCTTAACTGTGTCTTTCCTTGAATCAGAGGAGCAGGTCTTAAGAAGCGAGCACTACTTCCAGGCAGTAGAGTGAAGGCGTTTTTACTCACTTCCTTCATAACTCCCTGAGAACAATTATGGGTACTAACAATGGAAAGAGAGTGGAAGAAAATTCCATTTTGGAAAAAATAAAAAGGAAGCTGTCAGGATCCATGTCATGTTTTTGTGAAGACCAAGTATGCACAGAATATGGAAAATGAAATAGTTTTTTAAAAGGAAAGTATGCTACCAACAATTTGTATAATCTTGACCTTACCTTCAACAGAGGAAGTTTTTTGGATGAAAAGCAAAGTTCATAGGTGAGAGGAGGCAATGTTACCAGGTTGGAACACTTCCACTTGCAGGAGGCCTGTGATTTAAAAGGCTGTCTGTGCCTCTCAGACGTTGATGCCACAGACTGATGCGTGAGGGTGACATGATTTTAGGGCAAAGCAAGCAACATATCATTGTGGGGAAAGCATTGGATGTCACAGATCACAGACAAGGGTGCCTCTGTTGACTTTTCCCTCTGCACGCTAGCTTTACAGTAGCTGGCTGGCCCCATGCAAATGGGAGTTATAATGAGAAAGGAGCCAATAGGAGACGTATACCTTACAACTCATGTATTAATCAGGGTGGTCTTGATTATGCTACATAACAAGAAAACCCTGTAAGTTTTTTTGTGACATAACACAAAAATGTTTTATTTCTCATGCATACAAAATCTGTTGTTTGCGATGACTTTGTGATTTAGGCCACATCCATGGTGTGGTGACGCCATCACAACATGTGGATTTCAAGTCATCATGACAGGAAAAGAAAAAGCTAATGGTTCCTCACAGCTCTTACAAATGTTGACCTGTCATTTCCCTTCACTTTTGCATCTTGAATTGGGCACCTACAGGGATGTTTGGTTTATCCAGATTCTGGCTGTGAAGTCTAGTTTAAGAGAGAAATCCCTCCCAGCTTTCCCAAATGTAATGAGTGGTTTTTATTGACTTTGTTGTATTGATACATAGCACTTTATATCTATCTGTACAATGCATCCATTATGTTTATGTATTATTTAAATATATTAACATATATTTACATCTACATGCAATGGCATCTTTTTAAAAAAATATACATGATGTACCATATATATATACATATATATATGAAAGTGAAAGTCGTTCAGTCCGACTCACTGCAACCCCATGGACTATACAGTCTATGGAATTCTCCGGGCCTGAATACTGGAGTGGGTAGCCTTTCCTTTCTTCAGGGGATCTTCCCAGCCCAGGGGTTGAACCCAGGTCTTCTGCACTGCAGGCGGATTCTTTACCAGCTGAGCCACAAGGGAAGCCCATATATATATATGCATTTTTGGTCCCACCATATGACTTGTGGGATCTTAGTTGCTTGACTAGGGATTGAACCCATGCCCTCTGCACTGAAAGCAGGAGGAGTCCTAACCACTCTGCCAGGAAAGTCCTGATGCACAATAATATGTTTTACAGGTATAAACGGTAGTGATTCACAATTTTTAAAGGTTATATATGCCACTTTTAGTTATTATAACGTATTGGCTGCATTGTTTGTACAGTATATCCTTGTAGCTCATTTTAACCATAATGATTTGTACTTTCTAATCCCCATGTAATGACATCTTTTGACTTATTTTTGATTAAGTGTCATAGAAGAACTTCCATCACACTGGATCATGCCTCATGCCATGGATTTCAGGGGATCAGTCTAGACCTTCGAGAATACAAGTAGTGCCTTTGTCATGTATGGAAAACCCCAAATTTATCAAATTTTTGTCTGTCATCTTTATCTTAACCTAACCAACCTAGATATTTGAAAGTCTTTGAAATTCACAAATATGCGTTGATATTCATGGATCAGTATATCAGCAAAGCCTGGAAGGTAGGCTAACTGGAACTAAAGATGCAGTGAGACCATAGACCGTTCAGTTAATGGAGGCCTTGGGCCACAGTGAAGATCTGGTAAAAGGTTCGTGTTGTGGAGGGATAGGTTTTATACAGTTTTGTTTTGTTGTTCAGTTGCTAAATGTGTCTGACTCTTTGCGACCCCGTGTACTGCAGCATGCTGGGCTTCTCTGTCCTCTACCTTATATATGTTTTGTAAATAAATCAATACAAAAATGAAAAGCTTATAAGTTATAGTAAAGGAAATAGACCCCTTGCTAAGAATTTCATCTTTAGCACTATTAATTTATTCTAATCCAAAGTGGAAAATGCTGGTGGAATAGCCATGTTTAGCAGCAGAAACAAATTTAGCTATTTGAACTAATGACTGATTCAGGGTTTACAGACCAATTTCTTACCTCAACCTTAAGGAAAAAGGAAACAACATCTTGGCAGTTAAGAAATAGAATACAGAGACTTCCCTGGTGGTCCGAAGGGTCGGACTTCACCTTCCAGTGCAGGAGGTTAGATCCACCAAAGGGTTAGATCCCTGGTCAGGCAGCCAAGATCCCACCATGCCTCACGGCCAAAACCTGAAACATAAAATGGAAACAATATTGTAACATTCAATAAAGAAATTTTTAAAAAGAAATCTAATGCAGTGTATGCATCAGTTCAGTTCAGTTCAGTCGCTCAGTCGTGTCCGACTCTTTGCGACCCCATGAATCGCAGCACGAAAACCAAGTCACAGTAGGAAGAGGGAAGAAATAGAAACCTCTCCATAGGCTGCCATGAAGGTGAAGAATCTTAGTTAAATGTTCAGCTTTTCTTTTTTTTTAGCACTGTTTTCTCAGCTATTATTTACAGTGGTGGAAAAGTGGAAAAGACTACAAGAGCTGCATATTACTGGCAGCACTAAAATTGTGATACTTGCTGTTTACACATATTAGTATATTCCGTCCTCCCCAGAACCCTGTGGGGTAGGCACTATTTTTTATGAACTTTACTTAACAGAATGACACAGAGCCTTTAGATCTCATCCAGGGTGACACAGCAAGTGAGTAGTAGCACCAGGACTTAATCTTGTTACCTGGATGTGGGGCCCTTGCTCTTGACCTCCAGATTATCTCATCTTTCTGTTGGGTGATGGAATCCAAAGATACTCTAAAGCACCAAAGAAATAAGGAAGGACTGAGGCTTCCTGGTGGTCCATTGGTTAAGAATTCGTCTTCCAATGCAGGGGACACAAGTTCGATCCCTGGTCAGTGAACTAAGACCCCACATGTCTCCATGCAACTAAACCAGCTTACCACAACTAGAGAGAAGTGTGTGAGCCATAATGCAGAGCCCACGTGCTGCAACTAAGACTTGACACAACCAAATAAATAAATGTTGAAATAAGGAAGGACAGGCATGGGGGGACCAGTTTGCCCAGCGTCAGTAGGTAGGAAATGTAGTGGTCATTGCATTTTGGCTGAGTCCCAAGTGGCAAAGTGGTTAAGAACCCACTTGCCAAGGTAGGAGATGCAGGTTTGATCCCTGGGCTGGAAAGATTCCCTGGGGGAGGAAATGGCAACTCACTCCAGTATTCCACTCCATGGGCAGTGGAGCCTGGTGGGAGTTCCATGGAGTCACAAGAGTTGGACATGACTGAGCATGCACACACACCATATTGGCTGAAATGCCAGCCTCCTGATTAGATCAGCCTTTAATAATTTAGGGAAGAAAAGAAATTTAGGGGGAAGAAAAGTGGTATATATCTGAGAAAGATGAAAATTGAGAAAATGTAATTTTTGCTGGAGCAACCCCACTGATTGACAGGAGCATGTGTCATAACAAAATTACACGTTTTATTTAGAAGATACATTATTTGTCTATCAGTGTATATGTGAGTGTGTGTTTAATAACCTACCAGAGGCCTGTGAATAAAGAATATGATAGGATTGAAAGCATCAGTATAAAAAAAAATTCTCATTCTCAGAAATTTCAAATAATACTGGATATATCAAAGGGAAACAATAGTCATCTAAATTTGAGCTTGATGGAAAACAACAGTTAAAAAAAAAATAGAGCAGTCTAATACTTAACAGATGATGCTTCTCCAGGGAGCAGATGAAGGGACTGGCCTAGAAATATTTCCCAGAAGACTGATAATTTGCATTGTGGCTTAGAGGGTGGGGTGGGGGGGTTGCATTTCAGCAGATTTGGGATATTACATTGTAGGACACATTGTGGGGTCTCAGTAAAGAAAGACTAGATTCGAGGGGGTGCAGTCTTTCCTTGCAAACTTGACATTGATCATATAGGATACAGAAAAAGAGGAGGATCCTGAATGGAGATCATTCACAGCTCACGAAGGTGAATGTTTAATTGGGTGCCACCAACCCCTGCATTAGCTTTCATTTTAATTAGTGTTGTGCAGAAGGGCAGGAGAACATGTTTTGAGAACAGTGCTATATTAAAAAGGGCTCTGCCAAAAAAAAAAAAGGAATAAAAATAAGATTCTACTGGAAAATCTGTTGACGAGTGCCTGGGAGTAGGTGGGGAAGGTGAGGGAAGTAAAAAAGCAAAGCAGAACTGCGTAGTGGCAGGAGACACCTGGAAACTGGCATTCAGTCAAACCAAGAGCAAACTGCCATTGCAATTAGATCAAGATTCTGGCATTGAGGAATCCGCAAAAGACTGGCGGGACTTCCCTGGTGGTTCCGTGGTGAGGACTGTGCTTCCATGCATGGGGCACAGGTTCAGTCCTTGGTTGGGGAGGTTCAACATAGCCAAAACAATAAATAACAGATAAAGTCTTTATTCGTTCTAAAAAGCTAGCAGAAAACCCCAAAAGAGACCAGTGTGATTTAGTCCGCACATCACTGCGAACTTAAATTGCAGTTGTCTGAATTGTCCCGAATCTCCTCAGTCATCAAGCTTAATTCTTCATCATTACTCACCCTTCCCCTGCAGCGTCTTCTTGGATTAATTCAGTCAAATGGTTACTTATCATGGTCCCACACTGTGAGTTCGACATCATATAAAAAACACAAAATAATATATCAAAAAATACAAAACACAGTACCTGCCCTGCCTAGCGTATGTCATGTTAGTGGACAGAGTACCAATGTTTGGGCCCAATATGAGTGAATTAACGTACACTAGGACACCCAGCTCTGTGACAGGAGGCAAGCTGGTCCATTTCCCTGAGACTTTTTCTTAACCGTAGAATTGAGACAGATAATAGTGTTGGGGTGCTGATAGATGAGATGATATATCTTTACTGTAGCAGTTTAATGCATTCTTATCAGAGAGAGCGTTCTGGTGGGAAAGTCAAGGCCAGTACCATTAGGGCGGCACAAACAGTGTACGTTCTCAATAGCAATGATCGAGACCAGTGTTTTGTAAAGATATGTTCTACAGAATCCTAGATCCCCAGGCTGTTAATAGCTGTTTGGGGAGAAAGTTACTAATTTGAGGACATTCTTAGTTAACCAAAGTTAATTTCTACATTGCAGGACTGGTCAGATCTTTTAATATGCTGAATTGTGAATCTCAGGTTGGAGATTTGGCAGTAGGTGGGTGAGGAATGAAATGGACAGTATTTCCAAACCCTATATGCCAAAGAATTATTGTTTGGTGGGGGGACTTTTGTCTTGTGAGACACATTCAGAAATGGTGGAATGTCATGCAAAAGCTTATATTCAGAGCGGTGGGAGATTTCAGAGAGGGAAGATTTACAGGAGACCAGAAGTTAAGTGGGGTCTCTTGGAATGATTCAGAGCTCCTGGAGACAGTAAACTTATCCTAATTATCTGTTTCCTCAATGCCCAGAGCACAGTAGATACTCAACAAATATCTATGGCAAGGATATTGACAGATTATGATTTGAATGATTTGATAAAGGCATGGAGGCGTTCTGATGGAGGAGGGTGGCCAGGACAGGCAGTGATGCAACAAGGACGGAGGTGGCTTCCTGGTGAGTCAGTGGATAAGCCAGTCTGAGAGAGGTGGGGGTGCCGCTTGGAGAAGGGGGAGGGCAGTGGGGTTAAACAAAGAGGAGTCAGATCGTGCTGGACCTTGAACATCCGGCAGAAAGCTTGGAATGGCAGACACAGGGCACTTTGCTTTCATTCCATGACTGGAGTGAAAAGCAAAGTTCAAAGGTTAGTTTTTTAGTGCTACCTAGAAGGGACCGTGTGGAAAGCCTGGGTGCTTGCCTGGAAGTGGTTGCCATGTCCAGGCGGCAGTGATGAGGTCCAGTGTCGTGGAGCAGCCATGGAGCTCACCCAGAATGAAAGGATAACGACATTGTCAGATACGCGAATGAAAAAATGAGAATGGCTTGGTGACTCAATAGAGAAGGATGAAGGTATGAAGAACTGCAGATGGTGTAGCAGAGAAGGCAGGAATACCCAGTGCCCCCCCCCACCCCGCCCCCCAGAGACCTAGATTCTGGTTTCCACTGAGGTCCTCGCAGTGCCAGTTCATTGAGTAAGTCACTAAGCTCCTATGCCATCCATCCATATTGTCTGACCCCTTGAAGAACTAGAGAAGTACCACAGAAGGTTATGGCCACAGTCACGAGAGGAGGGGGTGGGGCAGGGAGGGGGAAGGACATGAGTGTTAACGCTTGAGATCTGTTGGAGATGGGCTGTGGGGAGAAAGATCTGGTCTGGAGCTCAGTGGATTTTTTGACAAAATTCTTTAGTGTCTTCCCTTTGAAAGGCTCTCATATTTGCCCTAGAGGGGCCCCACTTTGCACCAGCCTCATTTTGTATCCTCGTCTCAGCATCTGTGTCATATCAGCCCTTCTCTTTTTCCTTCCTTTGCCCTAATCCAAGGTTTTCAGACCCTGCGCAGGTATGAAAGTGAACTGGGAAGCCTAAAGAATGTTGTGGGGCTGTCACATGGAGCTTTGAACCGAGGCATCGATTTCAACAGAGTGAAGGGGGATGCAACTTACTGCTGCAGTTATGTAGGAGGCTTTGCTTCATGTCTTGTTTGCACCTGAGATATATTTTGGGATTAATGAATGTGTAGGGACTTTAATTCATGAGTATTTACTGAGATCGCAACTGGGAAGTCAGCAGTTCTCCAGTAGCACTGAGATCCTAAAGGGGAAAGCAACTGGTTGCCGTAGTACTTTAGACAGCGGATGGAAGTGAGAAAGGAATGAGTTGTATGCACTGTAATCACTACTGAAAGATTCTATATTTCGGGTTCGCCTGCCTCCTCTCTATCGCTTCTTTCCCCTTCCTTTGTTCCTTCCTTCTTCCCTCTT
>SJYX01012336.1:282544-302832 GCA_006410675.1 Oreotragus oreotragus
AGATGGTGATGGATAGGGAGGCCTGGTGTGCTGCGATTCATGGGGTCGCAAAGAGTCAGACACGACTGAGCGACTGAACTGAACTGAACTGATGCATATATATGGGCTTCCCTTGTGGCTCAGCTGGTAAAGAATCCACCTGCAGTGCAGACCTGGGTTCGATCACTGGGTTGGGAAGATCCCCTGGAGAAGGGAAAGGCTACCCACTCCAGTGTTCTGGCCTGGAGAATTCCATGGACAGTCCATGGGATTGCAAAGAGTTGAACACGACTGAGCGACTTTCACACACACACACAAACACGTGCACATGCATATATATATATATATATTTTTTTTTTTTAGATTCTTTTCTGTTATAGGTTATTACAAGCACGTGAATACAGTTCCCTGTGCTATATAGTAGCACCTTGTTTATCTGTTTTATAGACAGTAGTGAATATATGTTAATTTCATACTCCTAATTTATCCCTTCCCTCTTCCTCTTTGTTAATCATAAGTTTGTTTTCTGTGCCTGTGAGTCTGTTTCTGTTTTTAAATATTTAATTAATTAATTTGGCCACCTCAGGTCTTAATTGAGGCACATGGGCTCTCTAGTTGTGGCCCTTGGGCTCAGTAGTTGCAGTGCTTGGGCTTAGTTACTCCGGATCTTAGTTCCCAGATTAGGTTTTGTTTTCTGTGCCTGTGAGTCTGTTTCTGTTTTTAAATATTTAATTAATTAATTTGGCCACCTCAGGTCTTAATTGAGGCACATGGGCTCTCTAGTTGTGGCCCTTGGGCTCAGTAGTTGCAGTGCTTGGGCTTAGTTACTCCGGATCTTAGTTCCCAGATTAGGGATCAAACTAACGTCCCTTGCACTGCAAGGCAGGTTTTTAACCTCTGGACCACCAGGGAAGTTCCTGTTTCTGTTTTGTAAATAAGTTCATTTGTGTTATTGTATAGATTCTACACATAAGCAATTTCATACAGTTGTCTTTCTCTCTCTGGTATGATAATCTCTAGGTCCATTCATGTTGCTGCAAACAGCAAAATTTTCATTGTTCTTCATGGCTGAGTAATATTTGTGTGTGTGTGGGTTTACACATACACCACATCTTTATTATCCACTCATCTGTTGATGGACATTTAGATTGCTTCTTTGTTTCAGCTATTGTAAATAGTGCTGCTGTGAACATTGGGGTGCATGTATCTTTTCAACTTAGAGTTTTCATCTTTTCCAAATATTTGCCCAGGAATGGAATTGCTGGATTGTATGGTAACTCTGTTTTTCATTATTTAAGGAACTTCCATGCTGTTTTCCACAATGGCTGCACCAGTTTACATTTTCACCAACAGTTCCCTTTTCTCCACACCCTCTCCAGCATTTGTTATTTATAGACTTTTTAATGATGGCCATTCTGACCAGTGTGAGGATTAACAATATGGAGCATCTTTTCATGTGCCTGTTGGACCTCTGCATGCCTTCTTTGGGGAAAGTGTCTATTTAGGTCTTATGCATATTTTTTTATTAAATTGTTTGTGTTTTTATGATATTGAGTTGTATGAGCTTTTTGTATATATTGGAAATTAAGCCCTTGTTGGTCACATAATATACAAATATTTCCTCCCCATCTGTAAGTTGTCTTTTTGTTTTGTTTATGGTTTCGTTGCTGTGCAAAAGCTTGTAAGTTTCCCGTTTGTTTAGTTTTGCTTTTATTTCTTTTACCTTGGGAGACTGATCTAAGAAAATATTGCTACAGTTTTTGTCAGAGTGTCTTGCCCATGTTCTCTTCTAGAAACTTTATGTGTTGTGTCAATTATTAAACTACAACTTTATTAAACTGCAGATAGTAGTGCCTGGGCTTCCCTGGTGGCTCACAAAGTAAAGAATCCGCCAGCAGTGCAGGAGATGTGGATTCGATCCCTGGGTCAGGACGATCCCCTGGAGAAGGGGATGGCTACTCTCACTAGTATTCTTACATGGACAGAGGAGCCTGGTGGGACAGTCCATGGGATTGCAAAGAGTCAGATACGACTGAGCAAGTAACACTGCACTACTACCACAGGCAGTGCCTAGTGGTTAAGCACACGAGCTTTGGATTTAAACTGGGCCTGCCTGGATTCCAACCGAGATTCCAACGCTTCGTAACTACAACTCAAATTACCTAACCTCTCTGAGGCTTATTTTTCCCTCTTGCAACATGAGGATATTAATCATGCTTGCATCATACTCCTGTTATGAGGATTAAATGACATGAGGGTTGGTTATTTTCATTATAAAAGTGCGATTTTTTTTCATACTCTATGTGGTATTCCTTTTCTCCATGACAACTTCTAACTCATGTTTTGAAGAAACAAAAGTTGAGGCCATCAGTGGTGAGAGCCAAGATCTTTCCAGTTATTTTCTTCCTGTCATTTCATTAACTTTTTCAGTGAGTAGTTTTCTATGTCTGTTACAAAGCAGGTTTTCTAATTTAGTTTTTTTTGGCTGTACCAGGTCTTAGTTGTGGCACCCAGGATCTTCAGTCTTTGTTCTGGCATGCGGAATCTTTGGTTGTAGCATGCGAGCTCTTAGTTGCAGCCTGTGGAATCTAGTTCCCTTAGCAGGGATCGAACCTGGGCCCCCTGCATTGAGAGGGTGGATCCTTAGCCATTAGACCACCAGGGAAGTCCCTAAAATAGGTTAGAGGAAAGATTTTCAAGAGAAAGAATTTATTTGCCATGCGTGTCCATCATGGATACCTAAAATGTTGCTACATTTAGAAACAAAATAGCCCGTGTGAAAGAGGCTTCCCTGGTGGCTCAGAGGTAAAGACAAAATAGCCCACAGACGTGTATATTTTCAGCTCTGACTTGGTTAGTGTGATGCTGAGTTGCTGTCAGGCAAGCAGGCGAGTCGCAGCGCCATTAAAACCTGGTTCTGCTTGATGGTTGACTCTTTTGGGGTATGGTAGGAAAAGACAGGACTAGACTGGTCATCTCTCAGCAAATCTTGGCATTTCTGCCTGGCCCTCCCATCTGTTATCCTAATTGCTAGGATTACTGCTCAAAACTTTCCCTGCTCCACATGGTTCAAGATTGTCACATATCATAATGATGTCCTCGTTGATGATGTCTTCGGTCAGTGAGGAATGAATGCATTCATGAGGTTGCTTCCACATCTGAGTGGTTTGTGGGACTGTCTCCACTTGCTTTACTTTCAGATTCTGACTTTCTCCCTCTCTTTTCCAAGCTCGACCTCAGTAAGTAAAAGCTGAGATATTGTCATTTCCTAAATAACCCAAAGGGAAGCTTTGGCCAAATTTAAAAGCCCTCTGACTGCTGCATCAACTTGCCCATGCTCCTCTCCCTAATGGAACTTTAAAGGAATAACCATCATTGAATAGAGCCTCCACGTCATCTTGGATTTCACGGAACAGAGCCTCGGTTTTTTTTTTTTTTTTCCTGTATTGTTTGTTGCTCACTGGGTAAAGCGCAGGCCTGGGCTTCATCTGGCTGTGGTTTCATCTCGCAGAGGCAGTAATTGAATCTCTGACATCGTCCTGCCTTCAAGGAGTGTTCCAACTCAGGCTGCTATATTAAACCAGCATAGTTCTCTGTTCTCTTGGAGGGTACTGTCTCATCTATGGACGGTGAATGATGGCGATGCCAACGCTCAGAAGAGTCAGGGCTGGGACCCCAAGCATCTACTGTTCCTTCCATGCAAAGAGCCGTTCTGAGTTTGCAAAGATGGTGTTTTAACCTGTTACTGCCCTCTCTGCAAATAACCTGATCAGCTTCAGCACAGTGTGGGGGTTAGTACTTGCTCTCTGACCTTTGAGGATAGATCTGCTGAAGCTGCTTGCAGTTTGCAGCAGGATCTGTGGCAAACTGGAGCAGGCTGCACGCTTGTCCCCTGCCTCTGCCAGCACCCCGCAGTGTTATAGTCGATTCTGCTGGGAGCCACCTTCAGGTGCATCCCAGCTCCCTGCTCAGCCCCCTGAAGAATTTTCCGTGATGGCATTTGCCTGGTGTTTGACATCATTGTTGTAAAGGCTCACAGTTTTGGAGCAACTCCCACTCAAACCTTTCTGGTACCTCAGTGTCATCAGTTTTTGACTTGGGGGTTTGTGGTGTATCTGGGGTAAATTTAGAAGCAAGAAGAAAGGGTGCTGAGCCCACTATCACCAAATTTGGCAGAAATTTGTCCCAAGCTTTAGACCAACATTGGAGATTCCATAAAATCAGGGATAGTGCAAAATGAATAAAAGAAAGGAGGAGTAAATATCAAACAACCTGTTGACCCTTTCCCAGAAAAGTCAGGAAGGTGAACTTCAGTGCTTTTGTGGTAACATGTATAAGCCAGGACCAACGTACAAAAGCTATGTGTCTGTTAGGAAGGAGTTAAAAAAAATTCTCAACAGCTTCTCCTACCACCTCTACAAACATAGAGGCCAAGAGAAAATGCACACACACATACACACACTCACATTCCAGCAAAGAACCTGTTCTGCAAGTTTTGCTGGTAAAAAGCAGGAAGGGGGTTGCTGGAGAGTCAAGTGAAAAAGCCTTAGGAGTATTCATAGAAGGTTTTTCAAAACTAAGTTTTCAGAGTAATTTTATCCTGCAGAGAGAGGCTCATGGACCACTGTAGGCTTTTCTTCAACTGCTTAAGAGCATTGTTAGACAGGGAGGGGCAGATTAACGGATGCCTATAATTTTGATCATTGTTTTCTGCAAAACAGCGCAGGCTTTGAAAAACGAAGCCATCATTCTTGGCGAGGTTTCTGCCAACAGCACAAATTATACCGTGCAGAGATCCAAAGCCCCTGAAAAGGTTTCATTAATTAACAATTTCAGAGGACTGTTTAAGTCTTCACCCGACAGGTAACGTTGGCCCGCAGGCAGGTGGGGTTAGGGTTTCCGTGGAGATTTATGATGTCATGCTTGAAAGAGCATGTCAAGACAGCCAATTTAACAAGTAGCTACTCAAAAAGTCCTATAGGCTGGAAGCAGCTGTTATGCAAATGACAAAAGAGTTTCACTGGGAAAAACTGTGAAAGAAAACCGTAGAGACATGGAGGGGGGTTTACCTGACAGCTCAGGAGATGACTCCGGAGTCCACTAGAGACGAGAACTTCCAGAAGCTGAGTTAGACTTTCTGCTTTAACTGCCGTTTCACCTGTGGAGCTCCAGGTACAGGTAAATCTGGATTCTGTTTCTTCCAAGTTCTCGCAGAAAATTATCTGGAAACAACATTGTGAGGTCTGTTTCTCTGCATTGTTCTCTTGGCAGGAAGCACTGAATCAATAAGCATGGCTTTCCCACTCCAAATGTTCGAGTGTTCCTGCTTCAGGAGCTGTTTTTTCAAGGCTTTTTATTGAATGAACTGAGATTTTTGAATAGAGCTGAAAAACAAGTGATGCATTATGCATTATGCTGATTCTGCCCTGTGAATAACGCTATAAAAAAATGCCTAGATAAGGGTTAGAAGGACGATCTGGGAACTGAGATATGATATATATTTGTGGATTATTCCCAGATGTTGGTTTCTTGCTCTCACTCTTTTTTTTTTCTTTAACTCTTAGAACAGACCTGAAATTGGGACTGTGTGTATTTTTGTATTTTCAAGTTGTAAAATGCCCAAAATACAGCCCATGGAATTATATAGAACTAGGTTCATGAAACTTATACTTTTTTCTTCTCTTTTAAAATTGGAGGATAATTGCTTTACAGTGTTGTGTTGTATACTTTTATTTAAGTGTGTGTATATTTTTCTCACAGCAGCATTTTACAAGACTACAAAAATATCCTGTTTGAGATATCAGGGTTTCTGGGCATGAAGGAAGTAGGAATTGTAAGTTCTAAGACAGATAAAGGCTTCTAGGGTGGGGGGAATGGTTGATGAAACTAGTTTTTAAAGCGTGCTTTCAGAAGGAAACCTCACATTGGTGGTACGAGGTTTTCTGTTTGCATCAGTTACTCGCAAGCCTGAGGAGTAAACAGTCTTGCCAGCGATGTGGGTGTGATAATAATCGAAGGTAGCCGTGTGTCTGCGAAGTTGAATTAAAGGGGTTAGCTTGGGGGCATCAGGCTGCCATGTGAATAGTTAGGTACAGCAAGCTTAAAAGGCAATGAAAATCATTTATTTTTCTCTTTCATGCAGTGCATAAGGGGAAAACACAGCGTTAAGAATAAAGATACCTGTGAAATGGGAATTTGGGCTTTTGAAAGCAAAACTATTTAGGAGCACATGGGCAGGATTTAGCATATTTGAGAAAGTCTCCTGAAATTTGGCCATCCAATTAATTGAATTAACTCCAGCATTGATATTCACATTAAATTGTTGGGTGACCACCCCAGTTATTGCAGAAAAGCAATTCGATTGCCGGAGAACTCTGTCCCTAATATTAGAACACCTGGGTGTTGAATCCGTCTCCTTCCTGTGTCACCTTAGGAAAGTAAATTCATGTCCTTAAGCCTCAGTTTTCTCCTCCCTAAGATGGGAGTGATAGTCATGGTGTGGTGAGGGCAATGTACATGTGGCACAGTTCTCAGAATGCACGCTCCACGAATTAGCGGTCATTTTTATTTACTGCTTCTGTGGTCCTGAACTGTTGGTAACAGGGTTTCATCTTTCACTTCATCTTATCACTGTTAACAGCCCAGTGAGATTAGTCCAGTCTTTTAATTCCCACTTTACAGATGAAGAAACCATGGCTCAGAGAGATACTGAAATATATAACATAAGCTGTCCTTCTACATTTCCTGCTATTTTTTTCCCCTCCTTTTAGAGATCTCTAAAAAAATGGGTTCCCGAAATGATTCCCTGAGGCAACTATTATTTCTGTTATAAAGTAATTAAAATACAAAATGTTAAGTGTGTCAAAGGAGCTGGAATATTCGTGTTTTTACATTAATTATATTTGTGGCACTTTTTCTAGACAGGCTAGAGAGAAGTGATATTGTTCTACTTTTTCTTGTCAGCTATTGATAGAGCTTCTCCCTTCAAAGACTTACAGGGTTGACTCTTTCCTGCTTGCGATGTTTCTAGGCCCTGCAAGAAGAGCCGAGTTTTGCTATTACCTGAGCAAGAAACTTAAGTCACCAGGAGGTTGTGGGAACAGCCACAGGGAGCCAGGGTCGGACACACTGTCTTTTCTCTTTTGTATTCTAGACCTTGGCACCTCCCTCCCAGACCAAAACAGTCCATAATTATATTCTGCATCCGTTGTGTGTCAGAGACAAATATGTTTTTCATTGTGTTATTTTTAACAGCAGAGTTTTCAGCCAGAGAAAACACTCTCTTAGTTCCAGAGTTTTCCTAATGACTCCTCTGATGTTTCCAAGTTGTCCACCTCAGGCTGTTCAAAATTGTTGGGGTTCCCCACTCCCAGAAGAACGTTCTTAGCAGGAGTGGTGGTAGAGTCATCGAGAGGAATCCTAAAAGCATTCTGATCTCTGAGCTTCCGAGGGCGAACTTGTTCTGTCCTAGATAATTCACTAAAAGTGATCATCTGAATGGCAGCAGACTGTATGGCGCCCAGCTCTAGTTTGGGACCGTGGGCAAAGGTCTGATCACTCAGGGGCAGAGTCTGCAGGCAAAGATGGGTTTCATTCAAAGTTTCGATTCCAAATATGAACCACTGTGCTGCAGGGTTAAAGTAGAAACCAGTCCTGAAATCAAGCAGCCACAGGGTGCCGAAATTCCACATAGGTTCCGAGTCACCAGTGAATATTCTAATTTTATTTTATTTGACCCACAGACTCTGTTTTAGAAGTCCATTAAGCTTTTTATTACACTTAATTGTTGTATTGCTCAGAGATTATCTTCTGATTCATAAGTAGTGATTGCATCTAAAAACATGTTTTGCACCCATCAGGGTTTAGTAAAGATTTATTGAATCACAGGGACTGAACACAGGGATTCAAGGCCCAGGTTGCCTGGATGCAAATCTTATCTCCATCACTTACTAGTAGTAGTGAGACTTCCTGCTGAAGAACATACCTAGGTCTATGCATATTACAAATAAGATGTAATGTCTGAATTTTAAAAGCCTCTTAAGGACAAGGAGTTGTGATCTTTCATTACAGTTGACCTTTGAATGGTGCAGGTATAAATTCCACGTATAACTTTTGATTCTGCTAAAATTTACTACTAGTAGGCTACTAGTAGTAGACAATCTCCTAGTAGTTTATCCAGTTTATCTACTAGTAGCCTACTAGCAGTGGACTATCTCCTAGTGGTTTATCTAGTTTATCTACTGGTAGGCTACTAGTAGTGGACTATCTCCTAGTAGTTTATCCAGTTTATCTACTGGTAGGCTACTAGTAGTAGACTATCTCCTAGTGGTTTATCTAATTTATCTACTAGTAGCCTACTAGTAGTGGGGCTATTACTACTGCTAGTTCCAGGTGACTGGAAGCCTTACAGGTGACATAAACTGTCGATTAACACGTTTTGTATGTTATATTTATTTGTAAGTGTATCTTACAATAGAATAAACTGGAGGAAAAAACTGTGAGGAAGAGAAAGTCCATTTACAGTGCATGCATGCTCAGTTGGTTCAGTCGTGTCCAATTCTTTGCAGCCCTATGGACTGTAAACGGCCAAGCTCCTCTGTCCATGGGATTCTCCAGGCAAGAATACTGGAGTGGGTTGCCATTTCCTTCTCCAGAGGATCTTCCCATCCCAGGGATCAAACCCACGTCTCCTGTGTCTAATAATGCATTGGAGGTAGATTCTTTACCCAATGAGCCACAGGGAAGCCCCACATTTACAGTACATATACAGTATTTATTGAAAAAATTCCACATATAAGTGGACCGACCCAGTTCAAACTCATTTTGTTCAGAGGTCAACTGTGTTGTAGTTTCCTCTTTTAAAAAAGACTTTGAGAATTGTTTCTTCAGAAAGAAAGCCACTGCAGTCTAGCAGTCCAGGATGTGGAACTAGGACTTTCTTTGGGGGACGCGTGCGTGAAGCTCTTCTAAATAAGAAGGAAGATGTTTTCCAGAAACTACTTAGGCTCAGACCTGGGTCCTTGCTATTCATCAACTTCAGTTTGTCAGAAACACTCCTGTTTTGAACCTGATGGGAAGTTGTTTCAAAAAATCTTGTTTATTTAAAAAAAAAAATGGCAGCACCCGAGGAGATGTTGCTCTTCTCTTCAGTGTGAGCCTGAGAAGGGACCAGCAGGTGGACTGGGCAGGGCCTTCCTGCCCCTCAGTTTTCTTTCCTTAACTTTTTTTTAAGCTGGAGAAACATAATTTGGTGAAAGCAAACATTCCTCAGGAACTCGAGTTTAGGATTTTTTTTTAATGTTTATTTATTTGTGGCTGCTTTAGGTCTTAATTTAGGTACAAGGGCTCTCTCGAGTTAGGGTTCCTCTCTAGCTGGGGCTCCCGGGCTCAGTAGTTGCAGCACATAGGCTTAGTTGCCCCACAGCCCGTGGGCTTCCCCGGTGGCAGTAGTGGTTAAGCACCCACTTACAGTGCAGGAGATGTAAGAAATGCAATCAGGAAGATTGCCTGGAGGAGGGCATGGCAACCCACTCTAGTGTTCTTGCCTGGGAAATCCCATGGACAGAGGAGCCTGGCAGGCCATAGTCCTTGGAGCTGCAAAGAGTTGGACACAACTTAGCAACTCAGCAGCATACCCCAATGCAAAATAAAAAGTTTAAAAAAATGGAATTCTGGAGGACCTTAGGGAGGGACCAGAGAGGAGCAAAAGGTGGAGACTGGGGTGACAGGAAGTTCTGCTGCTTTTGCGTCCTTTTATAGGCAGCAGGAACAGTTCTGAACTGCTCCTTTGTGTGATTGACAAGAGTAAATGTAAACTATTACATGTTTGGAGAAATCTTTTTCTAGAGATCTTACAGAAAGGAGCGTGACTTTATGTGATGACATGAGTACAGTCTGTCCAAGGTTATGGGCAGGTGATAGCTTTTGTGGCCTCTTAGAGCCCTAGAATTCTAGCTTGTGCCTTCCCCTCACACATGATTCTCTTCGCTTCCACCCCTGCCCAGTTGCTCAAGATTAAGTAACAGAGGTGAACTTCCCTGGTGGTCCAGTGGTTAAGACTCTGAGCTGCCAATGCATGGTCCACTTATAGAGGACCATTTTCAGTTTCTTCTTTTGGGGAGAGAGTGTGTGTGCCTATGTTTACAATGGTGAAAAGAATTACCCCCCAAATGGTTGGGGAACTAAGATCCCATGTGGCTTATGGCGCAGCCAATAAATAAATATCTAAACAAAGAAGTTTGTGTTAAAAACTATTAATCACTGAATTAAAAAACAAAAGAAAATTAATAAAATAGGTTAAGCAACAGAAGTGATAATGGATTTCCCACCAGCATTTTTACCAGTGTTCACAGATGCGGATGCTCATGTCAGTCTCCATAAACTCGACGGTGGCGCTGTCCCCCGAGCTGTGGTCCCTCCCTGCCTGTCTGCCCTGCTCTGCACTCTGCTCAGATGCACAGGATGGATGGCCAAGACCCCACTGAGAGGTGCTTTTATTGATCCACAGTGAGCACTGTGAACTTTCTAGAAGGGCCTTTCTTTGGCATTACTACCTACCACTCAGAAGGAAAGTAGGGTATGGCCACACACGCTTTTTGGAATAGCTGGGGAAATGGGTTCAGAGGAACCCTTGGCAATTTTCTGCCTTTGACATTAAGAATGTTTGTAAACACCCCTGAGAATGTCACATCAATGTCAAATCACCGGAGTCATTAGTCAGGTAAATGTGCCTCCATCCTGCAGGTGCACAGGGACTTTTCTTTTTTCATTTTTTTTTTGAATTTTGCAGCAGGAAAGGTTGTGTAGGCTTCCTCCACCTTTGACTGTAACTGTATTTGAGTCCATTTTCAGGTAAGTTTAAGACTGCAGGAGATAGCAATTCTAGCCAGTTGACTTGTTGCTGTTCAGTCTCTAAGTTGTGTCCTAGTCTTTGTGACTCCAAGAACTGCAGCACACCAGGCTTCCCTGTCCCTCACTAACTCCTGGAGTTTGCTCAGACTCATGTCCATTGAGTCAGTGATGCTATCCAACCATCTTGTCCTCTGTTGTCTTTTCTCCTCCTGCCCTCAATCTTTTCCAGCATCAGGGTCTTTTCTAGTAAGTCGGCTCTTTGTATCAGTACTCTTGGCCAGAGTCTTGGAGCTTCAGCTTCAGCATCAGTCCTTCCAATAAATATTCAGGGTTGATTTCCTTTATGATTGACTGGTTTGATCTCCTTGCTGTCCAAGGGACTTTCAGAGTCTTCTCCAACACCACAGTTTGAAAGCATCAGTTCTTTGGCACTCAGGCCTCTTTATGGTCCAACTCTCAGATCTGTACGTGACTACTGGAAAAACCATAGCTTTGACTGTATGGACCTTTGTTGGTAAAGTGATGTCTTTGCTTTTTAATATGCTGTCTAGGTTTTTCATAAAGGACCATTTTAAATTTCTTCTTTGGGGAATGTATGTTTGTGTTTACAATGGTGAGAAGAGCCCAAACTGATTTAGAGCTAGTCTCTCCTCAGAGCAATTAAAGTAGTGACCCTGTAGTCTATTAACTTGACCCTTTTAAATTGCTGTTTCGATTATTTCTCTTTTCTTTCCCTGTTATGAACAGCACTGCTGTGACCTTCTGTGTTGCTGTGCAGGTGTCAGTAAATCTGAAACACAAATTCCTAGATGTCAGATTACTAGTTTTCTACTATTCTTTTACAGGGCTTACTCATATTGAAAAGTATTGCCCAATTTTCTTTCAAAAAGACTTATCAATTTATTCTGTCAACATGAGTGCTTGGGAGTCAGTTACGGTACATTCAGATAATATAATTCTCTGCAGTCATGCCGGTAAATGAAATAGACTGGATGTGCAGGTGTGGACATATAACCAAGCCATGTTAAGTGAGCAATACAATTTATTACATTAAGTAAGCAATATTATTCATAGAGCAATGTAGAGAGTGGGATCCTATTTATTTTTCAAAGGCCTGATCCAAAACCATGGTTTATTTTTTGCATACTTATCATTCCATTAAACATTTCTAGAATGATACCTATATCAGAAAGAAGGACACATGGGCTGGTGAGGATGGGAGCTTTTAACTTCTAGACTTCTCCATTGTTTGTATTTTTACTGAGGGCATAATACTCCTCTGGAGACTAAGCCCATGTTCTTCCAGAAGCAGCCAGCCATTCCAGGTGGGCTGGGAAGTGACTTTCTCCATATCCTGTGCCAATCTAGGAGAAGATTTGCGCTTTGATGTCATTGTCCCTTGAAGATGGAGGGCTAAGTCTTATTCCCAGCAGACACTTCCCTAAACCATTTTGTTCTGGTCATGATCCCGCTTTCCTAAATAAACGCTCTTTGGGGTTCTGAACCTCAGGTGTGTTTGGATTAGACATGTTTAAGCTGCCCGAACTTGTCAGACAACAGCACTAAGTTCGCCTTCCCTTGATCACGTCGTCATCTGACCCATCATATAAAACAGTCACTTCTTGTTCGCATGTAAATACTTTACAACCAACCTTCACCCCTTTCCAGGTGGCGGGGTTCCTTTTGGGATAAAAGGTGCTTAGGCTTTGTTAAGTCTGTAACTATACAACTATGATTCAGTTTCCTCAGTGAGGGTGAAAAAAAAAAAATCTGTGTTTTAATATCCGGAATATCTAGATGTGAAGATTTTTGCTTTACAAGTTGAGAACAGAAGGCATCCTGTCAGAGGCTGCCTTTGAAAAGAAAAGAAATAACATTTCTTTATGCTCTCAAATCACTGAAGAAAGCTTGAGTTATTATTTTAAACTCCAGCTCCTTTTTAATTCAGATGCCTGGAGTTCATTAAAACCGCAAGTGATGTATTCGTTCCTTTCACACAAATCAGTAGAGATCTCCACTGTAATTACCAATGGACTTTTCTACCTTTCTCTTTCTCAAAAGCTTCTTTTGAAACTTTGCCTTCTTTCCTGGATATATTCTTTTTTGGCTTAGTAAAATATCACAGTTCTGGTGCAAAGTACAAATATTTGCAAAAGGGAACCAGTATAAAATAAGTGCCTCTTCACGTGGTAGTTTGTGAAGAAGTGTATGCCTGGCACTGGTTGGTTAATCTTAAGAAATAATGAGGAATTACTGCTTACAGAAAAAAAGGGCGGGATAGTGGCTGTGATGTGCAAAACAAGGAAAGCTGTAATTTAAGCAATTCCATTAAAGAGAATATAATAACTGTAGCCTCAGGGTGGTGGCAGGTCACTTTTAAGCCTAATCGAACTTTTTCTTAATATCATTAGAGAAATGAAATGAACTTTGGTATCATGGGGTAAATACAAAATTTTCTTCTTCCAAGTTTTAAATACCACTGGCTTTTTAAGACATGTACATCCAAATCTAAAATGCCTTTATGCATGCCAACGTAATACAATAAAAATTTTCCCTGTATGTATTCAAACCACCACAAGTAAGTACATTGTAATGGCCACAATTATTAGATAGCATCTGCTGGTTAGATAGCATCACCCACTCAATGGACATGAATTTGTGCAAACTCTGGGAGATAGTGGAGAACAGAGGAGCCTGGCGTGCTGCAGTCCACGGGGTTGCAAAGAGTCAGACACAACTTAACAACAGAATATCAACAACAACGCTCACAGTTACTACTCTGTGTTGAACCTTTCACACAAGTTATCTCACAGTCTTCTCAAAAACCCTACCAACCTGCATATAAACGTCCATGTAAATAAGGAAACCAAGGCTCTGAAGAATCTAGACAGTTGATTATCTTTAATTTAATTTTTATTTTATATTAGAATATGTGGTGGTTTAGTCAGTAAGTTGTGTCTGACTCTGCGACCCGATGGACTATAGCCCACCAGGCTCCTCTGTCCATGGGATTGTCCAGGCAAGAATACTAGAGCAGGTTGCCATTCCCTCCTCCAGGGCTCTGCCCCATCCAGGGGTCCAGCCTGGGTCTCCTGTATTGCAGGTGGGTTCTTGTTGTGTTAGTTTCGTGTGTATAGCAGAGTGAATCAGTTGTACATATTCCATTTTTTTCAGATTACTTTCCCATATAGGTTATTACAGAGTATTGAGTAGAGTTCCCTGTGCTATACACTAGGTCCTTGTTGGTTATCTAGTTTATGTTTTTAGATTTTTTTTGATGTGGACCATATATAAAATCTTTACTGAGTTTGTTACAGTATCACGTCGGTTTTTTGTTTTGCTTTTTTGACCCTGCGGTATGTAGGATCCTAATTCCCCAACCAGGGATTGCACCCACACCCCCTTTATTGGAAGGCAAAGTCCTAACCACTGGACCACCAGGGAAGTCCTGGTTATCTATTTTATGTATAGTAGTGTGTATATGTTAATCCCAAACTCCTAGTTAATTCTTTAGGCAGCTGAACTGGGATTTGAACCCAGCATTGCTGACGCAAACCTGCAGCATTTCCCTGGGATCAGAAGGTGTTCCCTATGAAAAATACTGTTCATTTCACGAGGGTGAATTTCCAAACAGGGAATCATAATCACACAGGGCATGATTTACCTCTTGCCTCTGTAGGCTCACCTCCTCTTTTGCACCTCCTACCTTCTTTGCCATTTCAACATTACTCTTAAAGGGTTGGCCAGGGAGAACTTGCAGGCTTTGGAGTAAGTAATCCAAGTTTGGCTACTTGTTAGCAGTTTTTCTGAAGACAAACCTGGAGCTGGTGCATCAGGAATGCACTTAGAAAGCAGCTTTCCTCCTGGCATTAGAGGAAGAAAGCCTCCTACATCCATCAAATCCCTTCCTTTGAAACCTGCGTTCCATGTACACACCTTTAGAACTCACCCCGTTGGAAGAATAGTGCCTAGTGGTTCTCAGACATGAACATTCACAAAACGGTGGGGCTCCCAACCCTTTGCATAATATCCCTGCAAACATGCTCTCTCCTGTTGCCAATATTTTTACAAGTGATTGCAAAAGTTCTCACTGGACTAGAAGGGACAAACTGGGCAACTTTCATAGGTAAATTCCTGGTACAGAATAAGTATGGGTCCCAGGCACCAGGCCTGGGGCCAGATTCTCCAGACAGGCCTGGGCGAGGACTTCTACAGATTGTGACAAGCCACCAAAACTTGGTAGAATTAGGAGTTTTTACTTCTGAATCAAATTTCTTAAATTAAGACAGTGAAAATAGTCAGTAAACACTGAGCTCAAATTCCTTTATGATATTTTCTGCTAGCACTGTGTCACAGCTGCCCTCATTAAGATGGGGGTGCAAATCCCTGAAGTCATCAGAGCTCCCTATTTTCCATCCCCCACCTGTCTCCCTAACCTGCCTGGCTCCCACGGTGGATGGCCCCACGCTTTCGTTTTGGGTGCGCTTGTTCTGTGAGGCACTGTTGGGAGGTGGGAGGAATCTGGCCTTTGTTGTTGGACAGACTTAGGTTTGGGAACTGGTTCTGCCAGTTGCTGTTTGTGTGGTCTTGGGCAAGTCCCTGAATCGGAGGAAGTTTCTATTTCTGCATCTGTAAAAAAAGGGCTAAGACCTCTAGCCCAGCCAGGTGGTGCACAGATCAGAGGCAGAGTGTGAGAAGTACTTACTTACCCCAGTCCCTGGCAGGTAGCTGATGTTCGATTCCCAGAAGCAGTAGAAACTGTGAGATGGAAACATCTCCCAAAGCACTTTGTTTAAATATTTTCTTATTTATTTGGCTGCACCCAGTCACAGATGTAGCACGCAGGATCTTTATTTGTGGCATATGGCATCTAGTTCTCTAGGTTTCGAACCCCCGGCCCCTGCATTGGGAGGTTGGAGTCTTAGCCAGTGGACCACCAGGGAAGTCCACTGACAAAGCATTTTATGAGAGGTGACCAATGTCTACCCATCAAAGTCTTAAGTACTCATTGGTTTTTCAAGGTGGAAGGCTGCCTAGAGCTGCTGCACAGAACATCCTGATTTTTTGGAGGACTCGAAGCTGGCCATTAGCTGGTCTGATGTTACTCTGTTTCTTCTGAGCAAAACTGGTACAGAGCCAGTGACTTTCTGCATCTCTCAAAAAGGCATTGGAGTGTGGATTTAAGGACTGTGTGAAAGTGCTTCTTGAATTACTAAGTGTGAGAATACTTTGGCCTCCTGAATTGAAGAGCCGACTCATTGGAAAAGACCGTGATGCTGGGAAAGATTGAGGGCAGGGGGAGAGGAGGGGACACAGAGGATGAGACGGTTGGATAGCATTACAGACTCAGTGGGACTCAATGGACATGAGTTTGAGCGAACTCAGGGAGATAGCAAAGGATGGGGAAGCCCGTCACACTGTCGTCCATGGAGTTGTAGAGAGTTGGACGCGACTTAGCAACTGAACAGCAGCAACAAAGTAAGGTGGCCTTTCCCTTCTCCAGGGCATCTTAGTTTTGATTAGTGTGCACAATGACTCAGGATCTTCGGATTTAGAAAGAATGAGGTGTTGTCCTGTCATTCATTCCTTCATCAGCGTGGGCTGAGTCTCTAGGTTGGACCAGTCCTGGGATTATAGCAGTCCTGACAAGGCCACTGCCTTCAGGGAGCGTGGACTCTTGAGGAGGGGGTGGGAGGGAGAGGCAGAGGAGAAAACATAACAGGGATAATAAATTCAGATTGAGAAAAAAAATGCGAAGGAAATAAAGAGGGCTGTGTTTGGATCCCGTTGTGCAGACAGTGGGGCAAGGGTTTGAAGAGGTGCGGTAAGCGGAGGGTCCTGATGACAGGAAGGGCTCTGTTGGTTTGAAGAACTAGCTGACTTGGGAGAGGTGGCTGGGGTCCTTGTCAGCCCAAAGGAGTTTGGGCTTTATTCTCTCTTTCTTTTTAAAATATTTGTTTATTTATTTCATTTATTTGGCTGTGTCGGGTCTTGGTTGTGGTGCGCAGGCTCTGAAGTTGTGCACAGGCTTAGTTGTCAAGCAGCATGTGGGATCATAGTTCACCAACCAGGGGCTGAACACCTTGCCCCCTGCGTTAGAAGGCAAACTCTTAACCACTGGACCACCAGGGAAGTCTCTGGGCTTTATCCCTTGTGTAGCAAAAGGGTTGTAATCAGAAGAGTGTAGAATAGTGCTAGCTTTTGTTCAGGTGTTATTTTATGCAGAAGTCCCTTGGGGGTGGGGGAGGATTGTAACTAAGCCAGTCTCTCCTCCCTCCATCTCTGGGATGTCTCCAAAGGGGCGTTTTGGCTCCCCATAGCCCCTCATAACCCACAGTTTTGACCCCGGTGCAGGCAGTTACAGAGTCTTGAGGGTCTGTGATTTGTCCCCCAGGACCCCTCGTCTGGTGTCCAGAAGCATGATCCAGTATTCTTGTCATTCTTGACCCAGAGGTTAAAGGCTGGTACTTCTTTTTTTGTCTGTATTTTTCATAATTCTCAATGCTTCCACTGGCCTCATGTATTGTGTGCACACTTAGATCACTAAATCATTTCCCCTCGACCACAAAATAATTGTAAGTCGATGCAGCAACTGTCTGAAACAGGATACATGCGTCATGCGTCCCTGAGTTTGGGTTTTTCCAATGACCTTGTGATACATCAAACCTTAGCCTTCCCCTCATCTGCTCTCAACTAAAAAAAATCACTTATTTATATTTCAGTCCAACTCAGTGTTTTGTTTTGTGATAGTTGATTTGAGGTAAAATATTGTCAACAGTGAGCTTCCTAGGTGGCTCAGTGGTAAAGAATCCCCCTGCCAGGGCAGGAGATATGGGTTCCATCCCTGGACCAGAAAGATCCCCTGGAGAAGGAAATGGCAACCCACTCCAGTATTCTTGCCTGGGAAATTCCACGGGCAGAGGAGCCTGGCGAGCTACTGTTCATGGGGTTGCAAAAGAGTTGGACCTGACTTTGAGACTAAACAGTTGGCAACAGTGGAAACCACCAGCTCCCCTGTGGAATCCACAAGATGGCACCTAGAGAAGGTTGGCAGAACTGTGCAATGTAGAGCGAGTGAGTCCCTCTGGCACCTTTAACACTGGGCATTGTTCACCTTGGGTGTGTTTGTAAAAATTATGGAAGTACTGAAAAAATGAGTAGATAGCATTCAATGCCTCATCTGACAGGTAAAGAAACAGCCTTAGAGAGGTGATGTGAGTTGAGTTGATCTCACCATTGGGGTATTCAGACTTCTGACTCTGAGTGACCCCTTGCACACCAGCCTGTGTACTTTGGAGACCACCTTCTGAGAACCAACAGCTGGTGTGGAGGGTGGCACAGGTCCTGCCATCTGGAAATCTGAGACGGTTCTTTGGTTAGGTTTCAACTTTTGGGTGTTGGAGCCTCCCCACCTGTTGATTCTACTCTAGAGGTTCCACCCGGTGTGTTTTGAGGCAGATGTGGCCAAAGATGCAATGTATTCACCTTGACTGGACTGCCTTGAAGGATGAGGCAGTTTGACCAACCGCTGAGGTGGATGGAAGCTTTTGGCAATTTGACATTTGGTTCATGGGGATGGAGACACGATAAATACGTTGTGATGTGAGCTAAGACCTGAAACGGCCTGTGGATGTGCACTGCCTGGCTGCGCTGATGAACTGCCCACTCCATCTGACTCAAATTCTCTTAAATCTTTTAAAAAATCAATTAATTAATTGTTGGCTGTGCTGGGTCTTCGTTGCTGTGTGCAGGCTCTCTCTAGTTGCAGAGAGCGGGGGCTGCTCTCCGTTTCGGTGCGCGGGCTTCTTGCAGCGTCTTCTCTGGTTGCGGAGCACAGGCTCTGGGGCACGTGGGCTTCAGCGGCTGTGGCGCACGGGCTTAGTTGCTCCGAGGCATGTGGAATCTTCGCGAACCACGGGTCTAACCTGTGTCCCCTGCATTGGCAGGCAGATTCTTCGTACCTGGGCCACCAGGGAAGCCCTTGAATTTTCTTTAATGAGTGGTGGGCAGGCCGAGCCCATTTGGCCAGGTGAAATATACATAAAAGAGGCACCGTCTGCCCTCCTTTTTGGCGTCCACATCCAGATTTACCTAAACCCCTCCCAGGTGGCATATGCATAGCTATGAAAAACCGGTATTTTCTACCCATGAATCACACCCCAAATCCTGGGCCTCCTTCTGTCAGGGGTGCGGCAGGCCAGCTTCCGGGAAGGGTGGGCACGGCTGAAGGCCACGGAGTGCGGAGGGGGCAGGTCCCGTCCGCTGCCAGGGGATCTGCCGGGTAACTGCTGATGTCTGCTTTCGGATCTGGACATGGAGCCGTCTGCGTGCCCTTCTGTCAAAAGGCCAGACACGGACGGAGGCTTCCTGAGTTTCTGCTGTCGGGGGCCCTGCCGTGCAGCAGACAAGACCAAGGTACAGAAGTGGCCTGATTCTGGGGGTCGCCGCCCCTCCCTGGGGGTCTCTCCTTTGCTGTTTCCTGCCTTCCTGACCTCCTGGGCATCTCACCTGAGGCCTGAGTTCTTCCTGGCCACTTGGTGCTGGGGGAGAGCCAGAGAGGGCCATGGGTCACTGTGATTTCTTTTAAGTTAAATTATGCTTCGGGGCTGAGGATAACTGCCCACAGCAGTTCAATCTTGTTTAATGGTAATTAGGTTGCTTTTCTTTACTCTGAAAAATCCCTTCATTTTCTGTACAAAAGGCAGGAAGCATTTTTCTGTGATTATACAGAACGTCCCCAGGTAAGATGTAATCCATCTTCACCATGCTGAGCCCTGAAATAATGAGTCTGGATTTGGAAATGCCACAAAGAGTAGGAAACCAAGTGCTTCTGGTTAAGAATTTTCTCAGCTGCTTTTTCTTCGTTCCTCCTCCCGCTTTGGTTCAGAGTTGTTGAGTTTGGTTAAGAGACTCGCAAAACATGAGCAACTGCTTCTGAACTAGTCTGGATTGCCTTTTCAAAGCATGAGGTCTGGCGTGTACCATCTTGTTCCCTCCTCACATAATCCATACACACAAGCACTGCCGACTCCCATGGGAGCCCGCAGTGTGGACAGTGGAGACCTCACTTCTCCTTGCTGCCCCAGAAGTTGACCAACTCTCTTCCCACAAGGAAGACGCTTTTGGGCCACAGAGGCAGCAAAGAGACTTTGGCTGTAGCTGACGTTTAAAAAAAAAAAAAAAGGAAAAGAAAAATTTCAAGAATGAAAAGCCCTAGAACAGGAGTTCGTTGGATGAGTCTGTCATTTCATGTGCCTGACTTTCCACTGCCAGAATCAAGGTGTTCTGAAAAGGAGCTTTAGGAAATGAGTCATGGTTACCAAATTCAACATAGGGCTAGGGTGAAGGGAAGAGCTGAGTTTTCGTGAAGGAACTGACCACCTGTGGTTTTAGAAACTTGAGTTTTAAGTTGTATTAGAAACATTTGGCAACATGAGGATTTGGGGTGTGTGTGTGTG
>SJYX01012336.1:305372-328762 GCA_006410675.1 Oreotragus oreotragus
CTGACTCATTGGAAAAGACCCTGATGCTGGGAAAGATTGAAGGCAGGAGGAGAAGGGGACAACAGAGGATGAGATGACTGGATGGCATCACCAGCTCAAGGGACGTGAGTTTGAGCAAGCTCCAGGACTTGATGATGGACAGGGAAGCCTGGCATGCTGTGGTCCATGGGGCCACAAAGAGTCAGATACGCCTGAGCGACTGAACTGAATACTGAGCAGGCAGCAGCAGGGCTGGAGGTCCATGGGGAATAATAGCAGGGTAAAACACAGAAAGGTCATGGGCAGGAGAAAGAAGATGCTAGTCTTTGACATGAAGAGAGCAAGGCCCAGGGACCAAGGACCATAAGATTTGGACTAGACAGAGCAAAGGAGCTTGAGTACTTATAAATGTATTCAACCAAGATAGAGATGGAGAAAGCAATGGCACCCCACTCCAGTACTCTTGCCTGGAAAATCCCATGGACGGAGGAGCCTGGTAGGCTGCAGTCCATGGGGTCGCTGAGTTGGACACGACTTCAGTTCCACTTCTCACTTTAATGCAATAGAGAAGGAAATGGCAACCCACTCCAGTGTTCTTGCCTGGAGAATCTCCAGGGACAGGGGAGCCTGGTGGGGTGCCGTCTGTGGGGTCGCACAGAGTCGGATACAACCGAAGTGACTTAGCAGCAATAGCAGCAGCAGCAAAATGGTCAGAAAAAACTTTTTTCAAAGAAGATATGAGTGGAGTGAGGTCAGGGAACTCACAGTCATGGTGCCTGTGGCCTGATAAAGAAAGGTAATGAGTTGTGCCCCCTTTCAGAATGGAGCATTCAAGAGCATCTCATTTTAGAGAGGACCCTTTCGTTTCTACCTGGTTATCTTTCTCTTCCTTTTCTTTGGGGGGATGGGGGGCGTGCTGCGTGGCTTGTGGTCTTAGTTCCTGGGCACTGGACTACCAAGGAATTCTCCTACCTGGCTTTCTAATGGCTTTTTAAAACTTGAGTCTATGAGAAAATGCAAAGGAAGCCATCATTAGAATTGACCAGCCAGAAGTGCCAACCATATTCTTGACTGAGGATGGGGTGGGCCTTGGAACCACATCCCCAATTCCCCAAGACTAACTCGAACCTGCATCCAGCTGGACCCCTGATACCCTCAGGCAGCTCCAAGACCCTGTTCTTGCCTAGTTAAGTCTTCTTGATCTGAGAGTCAGAACTAACTCAGAGCAAATTCCGACTCAGAGAGTCAGAGAACACAGCAGCTGAAAGTTATATCCAGCCATCCCCAGGTGACAGAGGTCACTGAAGCCAAAAAGCTTAGGTGACTTACTCAGGGTCACAGCTCAGCCTTCCTGAGTCTTGTGAGAATTTAACCCCGTTTATGACCCTTTTTTTAACTTAAAAAAATTTATTTATTTTTGGCTGTGCTGGGTTGTTGTTGCTGCGTGGGGCTTTCTCTAGTTGCAGTGAGCAGGCTTCTCATTGAGGTGACTTCTCTTGACGCAGAGCCTGGGTTCCCGGGTGCGTGGGCTTCAGTAGTTGTGATGCACAGGCTTAGTAGCCCCAGAGCATGTGGAATCTTTTCAGACCAGGATCCGACACGTGTCCCCTGCACTGGCAGGTGAACTCTCAACAGCTGAACAGCCAGGGAAGGCCTGACCCTTCCTGAGGAAGGCAGAAGGCTGTGATAAGGCAGGGCGTCCCGGGAGTCCCAGGTGGCTTCGGCACACATCCCGATGGCTCCCCTGGGCCCCAGTGTCCTGCCTTCTGATGCTCCTTGACCTGATTCCGGCCCTGGCTCCTGACTCCTCCTATGGCTCTTCCGTCAGTGGACTGCACAGGGAACCCTAAGAAGCTGGGTGGTGGTTCTGCCCACGAAGCCCTCTGCCCCAGGCTCATGCATCTCTGTGAACAACTCTAGTTATGCATACTGTCTGTGACAAGTGTAGTATGCCACAACACTTGTGAAAGGAAAATGACTGCCGGCAGAAAGGGAAACTATTACATACTTAGCTATTTACTGTATTATCCAGAGCCCAAATGAGTGAGTGTGTGAACACTCGCATACACACAGTGGCATGGAGTGTTTGAAATCCTGACTGGCTTTGAAAATCTGAGGTTGGGACTTTCCCGGTGGTCCAGGGGTTGAGATTTCAAATGCATGGGATGTGGGTTCGAACTCTGATAGGAGAACTAAAACCGTACATGCCTCTCAGCTGAGAAACCAAAACATAAAGCAAACAATATTATAACAAATTCAGTGAACACTTAAAAATCTAGCCACACCAAAAAAAAAAAAAATCTTAAAAAAAAAAGAGAATCTGAGGCTATTTGCAAGGACCTTTCCGTTCTTGAGCAGGTTTTTCCTCCAATTGTCCCTCTGCTTGTGCCACTCAATGTGTAAAAGTACATAGTTATACCACCCCCTAGTTTTCCACTAATTGTTTCATCTATAGGCTGTGTTTAATACATTACACCCTGAAAGCTGTCTGCCCGCTATCTTTACTCCAAAAACCTGAACACAGGGCCAGTATAAACTTAGATTCGGTGTTGAATGGTGAAATTTAAGTAAAATAAAAATAGTGTACTCATGTTAAACTGAAAAAAGGGGACACGTTTGTGAAAGATCCAAGCTGAGAATGGGGACCTGTGACTCGGACTGCAGTCTGTTATTAAAGAGGAGCGTTATGGGGACTAAACACAGAGCCAGACCAGGCGCAAAGAGCACTCAGAAAATCTCCGTCATCCGAGGGGCTTAGGTTTGATGAGCCTGTAGACACCTATCAGCGTTGCATCATCACAAGGGTGATCGCTTTCTCCAGCAGACGATTTTCCCTCAAAGCCCTGGGCTCAGGGGCAGCTCTTGGAAGATGAAGCCCTGTCTGATTCTAGCAGACACATGTGGGCAGAAGTTAAGCTACTTCTGCACTGTTCAATTGTGATGGAATTCCAGCTCAAGTCATCAGGGGACGGTGTTTGCAGGGAACTCTGCTTCTTTTTTTTAAAGCAGAGCTATCTTTCTGTGTGTAGGTGTTCCTGAGCGTTTCTCTTTTCATTTTTTTCTGGCTGCACGACAGGGCATGTGGGATCTTAGTTCCCCATCCAAGGACCGAACCTACGCCCCCTGCGGTGGAAGTGTGGGGTCCTAACCACTGGACTACCAAAGAAGTCCCAGCCTTTCTTTCAGTAGGAAAAAGAGAGCACAGATTTTTCACATATTAAATAGGGCAGTTTTTCATAGTCTTTCCAGGTCACTTGGAATTACCCTAATGGGAACTTTGTCAAAATACTTGGCATTAAAAATGGGCCCTATTTTGGGGGAGTCCCTTTTGGAAAGTCCTGAATTCTGGAGCTGCACTCTAGCCTGAGCACCCTTGAAGGTGTCAGACTCACAGGGGAGCCTGAGAGTGGGCTCCCTTGCTGGGGTCCCACCTCCAACTGCCCCGCAGAAGGGGTCTGTCCCAGGCATGAGGGAGAATGCTCTGTCTCGGGCTTGCAACTCCCCTCTCTTTCTCCTCTAGAGAAAGCAGGGTATGAGAGGAAACCCAAACAGATTTCTACTTCAGTCCCTGCCCCCAGGCCCAACCCCCAGCACATCCACACACCCACACACCACACACACACACACCCCTCCCGAGGTTGCAATTGTTCTTCCTGTGGCACTGGACTCTGACCGGCCAGACCATTCATCTGTGTCTGGCTCGGTTGTTCTAACAGGCTTAGGTGTCGAAATCCAACATTTTCCCATGGCTTTACAATTTGGTCCTGCAGATCTGTCCCCCTGCAGGAAACTGGGGTGGTGACGGAGGAGGGGGGGGGCGGGGTCCTTCCTTGGGTTTGTTTTTCTCACCCTGTAAAGAAATCAGAAAGGTTAAGCCTTCATTAGGAAACCTTGAGTAGGAAGGAAAGATCATGAGAATCAAACTGCTCAACATTGTAGAGTCATAAACCCGGATTTGTGTGTGTGCAGTGCCGGCTGGAGAAATGAAGATGGGGTCAGACCTCTTGGATGGATCAGCGAGGAGAATCAACGAAAGAGCAGTTACGCTTCTGGCAGCATGTTTTCATGTATATTCCTTAGAAGGGCTCTCTCCAAATGGATAGGGAAGCCTCTGACGAGGCAGATACCAGGGAAAACAAAGTATTTGCTGTATTTATTTGTGCCACAGTCAGCATTTGAATTGTGAAAACACTTGTGTATGTGTGAGTGTGTGTGTGTGTGTGTGTATGGCCGTGCAGCAGGTGAGATCAAAGTTCCCCAACCAAGGATCGAATCTGTGTCCCCTGCAGTGAAAGCATGGAGTCTTAACCACTGGACCGCAAGCGAAGTCCCAAAAGGCACAAGCATTTTTAAAAGGACAGTGTTGAGATGTAAAACAGCCCACTCTCAGCTTTATCCAGCTACCGCCTCTTGCCTAGACTTGACTTAGCTGCTGCTGCCGCTAAGTCACTTCAGTCGTGTCCGACTCTGTGCGACCCCGTAGACGGCAGCCCATGAGGCTCCCCCGTCCCTGGGATTCTCCAGGCAAGAACACTGGAGTGGGTTGTCATTGCCTTCTCCAGTGCATGAAAGGGAAAAGTGAAAGTGAAATCGCTCAGTCGTGTCAGACTCCTAGTGACCCCATGGACTGCAGCCCACCAGGCTCCTCCGTCCATGGGATTTTCCAGGCAGGAGTGCTGGAGTGGGCTGCCATTGCCTTCTCCGGCCTAGACTTGACAGGAATAGTTAAATCCTGGAAGGTGACACGGTCTCGCCTCACCTGTTCTATCTGTGAACGGAAGTGGCTCTTCTTTTCCTGAGTCTGCCCTGAGGAAAAGTGAAGTAACAGTAACAGTGAAGTAATACCTCACAGTATTCGAGGTGGAGGCTCAAAATGGCTCTTCATCAAAGGGACCTCATTACCGAGCTGCGTGACAGTCACTGTTCAGTGTGTCAGTTCTGGGTGCTCATTCTCGAAGCCACAGAAACAGTGTACCAGGGCCTCTCTGCCCTTGTCCGATACCTGGGTCGTCCCTCATCTGACTGTTTATGGCCATGAAGGATTTATCTTCTAATCTGGTTGTGTGGCACCTGCCTTCCAAACAGTCCTATAGACGTGCATTTAGTTTGCAAATGAGCTGGTCTTTGGTGCTCTGGGTTTTCTGTTGTTTTTTTGATAAATGGGTCCCGAGTTGTAATTTTGTACTCAGGTTAGCAAGCTCTTCTTTCCCTGGCTGTGAGGTGCTGGGTAAGGGAGGGCAGTGGTGGTGGTGGGAATTGAGGAGGGGAGCGTTGGTGTGAGAGTGGGGAGCCAGTCCCCTGTGCTGGGGGTGGCGGGCCTCTGTTGTTGGTGAGTACCTCTCGGGCTTTGTGCTGGAGCGGGAAGAAGCAGCTTCTGAAGTTTTGTCTCAGGAGTGGTAGCGGGCGAGGGGAGCAGACTCCACTGTGAAGAAGGATGGGCGGGGCTGGTGGAGGTTGGGGGTGCAGTGTGTCAGCGTGGTTACCTGTAATCGGGGCCGTGAGAAGAGACTGGGGGCATTTGACCGTCGGGGAGAGCTGCAGGGCCTGCTGCCATGCGTGTTGCATGGAAAGGACATTTGCCCGAGTTAAGCCATGGGAAAAATCTAAATTTAGACACCATAGTTCTTTCCAGCAGCTGAGCCAAGACACAGTAGACAAAATGGTTTGGCCTTTGAAAAATCAAGTTTTTGACCTACAAGGATCCAGTTTCACAGAAGAACGAAGCTCCCTGACTCTGTGTATGTGTGGAGAAAAAAAAAAAAGGACACACAGGATCATTGCAGTGTCAGGGATCCACACCACAGCCTTCAGCCCTTTTGAGTTATCACAGAGGATTCAGAGAGGGAAAGGTGGCAGATGACAGAGGAATGGGGTTGTTATCGAAGAGAACGCTGCCAGTGACGTGTTTGTTGTCTGGGAGGATAAGAAGAATTGCCCTGGAGAGGATTCAGACATCATTTCAACAGTCTAGAGAGAGCCACACAATGAGAAAAAGGCTTTAAAGCAAAATATTCATTGACCCAGTTGGACAAGTCGCCGTGACAAAACACTGGCCTGTGTTACCAATAGATGGGCTGTTGCTGGTTTAAGTCTGGATGATTATTTTTAAAAAAAATTTATAAAGTATAGTTGATTTACAGTGCTGTGTTAGTTTCAGGTGTACAGCAAACTGATTCAGCTAAACATACACATATGTTCATTCTTCTCTCAGATTTTCTCTCATACAGGATTTTACAGAATATTGAGTAGAGTTCCCTATGCTGTTCAATAGATCCTTGTTGGTTTTCTGTTTTATGCAGTGATACGTGTTAATCCCAGGCTCCTGATTTATCTCTCCTCCCCACATTTCCCCTTTAGTAACCATAAGTTGTTTTTTTTTTTTTTCAATACCTGTGCATCTGTTTCTGATTTGTAAATAAGTTCATTTGTGTCATTTTAAAAAATTAGATTCCACATGTGAGTGATATTGCATCATGTTTGTCTTACACTCTCTGACTTACTTCACCTAGTGTGTTAATCTCCAGGTCTATCCACATTGCTGCAGATGGCATTATTTTGTTCTTTTTTATGGCTGAGTAATATTCCAATGTGTGTGTATGTGTGTGTGTGTATCTTAATCTCTGTGTGTATATATATACACACACATAGATACACACCACCTTTTCTTTATCCATTCATCTCTTGATGGACGTTTAGATTGTTTCCTTATCTTGGCTATTGTGAATTGTGCTGCAATAAACAATGGGGTGCATGTATCTTTTAGAATTATGATTTTCTCTGGATTATCTGTCTTAAAGAGTAACTACTTGTGGGATTCCCAGTGTAAGGGGTTTGGGGAAGTGGGAGTTCTTCTTGGAATGTCCTTAAAGATAAAATACAGTCTTTTAAGGAGGCATTTGTAACTTTATTGTGGACAGGGGTCAAGCTCCCCTCACATGTAGAGTGCTCCCGAGGGGAAGGCTCCTCTCTCTGTGTCTTGGCGCTTTTTGAGCTGAAATCACCCAGTCAGTCTCCTTGCGTCTGCCTCCCACATGCTGCTGATACATGTGCGTGCCCGGGCCTCACGCAGAGCCTGGCACCCTCACCCACCCTCCGTCTTTCCCTCTTTACCACTCTCCATCCTTCCTCCTCTCCCCCCTCTCTCTGTGTATGTAAATGTCCTGAAGATTAGCATCTGTTTATACATTTTCTACTTGGACTTCCCTAGTAATTCACTGAGACTTCCCCTGTGGTGGTCCAATGGTTAAGATAACACGCTTCCCATGCTGGGGGCAGGGATTCGATTCCCAATTGGGGAACTAAGATCCACTTGCCTGATGGCCAAAAAAAAAAAAATTCACTGCCACCCCTGTTTGTTGGTGACTGTAAGGGTGTCTGCATGAAGGTGGCTTTGAACTGAAAAAGTGTAAAATGTTTGGCCATTTGAGGGAGAAAAAAAGACTTGAAAGACTTGGGTCATTCAGCTGTGCTGAGCCCTTGTGGGAAATCCCGTTACCCTGGTGACTCAGCTGGTAAAGAATCTGTCTGCAATGCGGGAGACCTGGGTTTGATCCTTGGGTTGGGAAGATCCCCTGGAAAAGGGAATGGCTACCCACTCCAGTATTCTGGCCGGGAGAATTCCATGGACAGAGGAGCCTGGTGGGCTACAGTTCATGAGGGTCGCAGAGTCAGGCACAACTTTAGCTCACTCACTCCACTGTTTGTCCCCTGCGTGGGTCTGCGCCCGCTGCAGCAGGGTCTGAACGGCACCTTTAATGTCTTACAAAAGGGCCTCGGGACGCTAGAAGGCCGGGACGGGCTTCCCCTTCCGCCACTTCCTTCTGCCACTACTGGCTCCTCTTGACTCTCAAAAGGCCTTGGAACCTCTTTATACCTTGTTTTCCAAGGATAAATTAACTGAATCCCATGTGTGTTTGGCAGACCAACCACTAAGCATTTAGTCTTTTAGGTTTGAGGGGCTCTTTCTTTCTGAGAAGCATTGTTCCTGACTGGCCTTACCCAACCGAGTGGAATTATGTTTACAATTCTGTGAAGAGCCTCTAGCATTTTTTATTATGAAAATAATTTTTAAAGATGTATTGAGGAGTAGGTTCTGGAGGCTTATTCAGGGTAATCACAGATTTCATGGTTGATGTACCCTGTCCGTGCATGCGTGGGTGCCCAGTCACTCAGTTGTGTCCGACTCTTTGCAACCCCCTGGACTATAGCCCACCAGGCACCGCTGTCCACGGGATTCTCCAGGCAAGAATGCTGGAGTGGGTTGCCATTCCCTTCTCCAGGGGATCTTTGCAACCCAGGGATCAAACCCATGTCTCCTGCGTTTTCTGCATTGGCAGGCAGATTCTTTACCCCTTGAGCTACCTGGGAAGTCACTCTGTCCATTAGACACCTCAAATCCACAGACGTGCAGGGTGGTTTTTCTTTCTCTGCTCTGAGGCAAGCAGGCTGTGTAAAACATATAAAGGTCAGAAGAGTGTTAGGCTGCTTGAAATTCAGTCATTAACTATCTTGGTGCTATTTTCGAGGCATGGAGAGGGACAAGAGAGATGCCTTTTAAAAGCACCTGCCTGGTGGCTTAGACAGTAAAGAATCTGCCAGCAATGGAGGAGACCTGGGTTTGATCCCTGGGTCAGGGAATGGCAACTTACTCCAGTGTTCTTCCCTGGAGAATTCCATGAACAGAGGAGCCTGGGGGCAAAAGGAAAAGAAAATATTAAAACATCTTTTGTAACTGACAACACTGACTTTCATCGTTGTATTATTTCACACTCCTTAATCCCACAGCAGCATGCCCTGTCCCATATCCAGCCTTCCTCTTAACTTTCTTTCCTAAGCTCTTGTCTTCATCCCAAGACAGTATCTGAACAAAGACTCTTCTTTCCTGAAGCAGTTCAGTAGACAGTGAAGAAACACTGGCCATCCCCCATCACTGTCTGTCTGTTGTCTTAAGGTCTTGCAACCCTCTTTCTGTGAAGGTCCTTCTTTCTCTTTCCTCTCTTTTATCCTCTGCTTGCTGAATAAAGAGACTGAGTATCCATTTTGAACTGGGTGCTATGCTACGCAGTGGTCGTAACTCAGCAAGCAAGATGCACAAATTTTCCCTCTTCTTAGCAGGGATTAAAGCATTAAATACGGACTTCCCAGGTGGTCCAGTGGTTAAGACTCTGTGCTTCCAATCTAGGGGGTGAGGTTCGATCCCTGTCTGGGAATCCCACATGCCATGTGACAAAAAATAAGATAAAGACGGTGAGTGTTAAAAGAAGGAATGTCAAATGAGGGGACTGACATCTGTGAAGGGGCTCAGGGAGTCAGGGAGCTCTGAATAAGTCGAGCCAGAGAGGAAATCAAAGACCTCTAAAATGTGTCTTTACAGGAGAGGAAGGAGAAAGCAGTACAATTTCGAAAGAAAGGGGTAAAAGATACTTTCTCTTCTTTTCTTTTTTGGTTGCACTCCACAGCTTATAGGATTTTAGTTCCTGGACCAAGGATCGAACCCAGGCCCTTTGGTGAGATAGGGGAGTCTTAACTACTGGATCACCAGGGAATTCCCCCCAGATGCTGTCTTTTTAATACAGAGCATTGGAGGCTACACTGTATTCCGTTTCCAAGTCTGTGCAGCTTAGAAAACGTGTATTTGTTTTCCAGATACTTCATCTTTTCTTTCTCAGATAACACTACTTTTGATCATTGTGCTGCTCAATAACAGTGTCCCCTGAGAGTAGATGACAGGAATCCTATCCTCCCCCCAAATCTGCCAGTGTGCTACTGAGATCATGTGACTAGCTGTCACTGGGGGTGAAGTGTAGAGTGTAGAGTAGAAATTTGTCGGCTTTGATTACAATGAGACTGAGTTATTTATAACTTTATGTTTGTCTTCTTCTCCATAAATATGATGAAATGCGTTTTCATCAAGCATCCATTAAGAGCCAAGAATTCATGTAGCTGGTGGGAACATAAAGATTAATAAAGATGATTTGTGTCCTCAAGGATCTTCAGTCTGGTGGCAGAGACTCATATCTATAGAGCCGATGGAATAAATCTTCTGAGGAGAACATGAGTAAGACATTAGAGGAACCCAGAGGATGAAAAAGTTCTCCCCAGGTAAGGGAACTTGGAAGGACTTCAGAGAGAAGGAGGTATTTGAATTGATCTTAAAAAGAATCATAGCCTGTTAATACAGCTAGCCAGGCATTTTTAAAGAGTTGAATTATTTTTGTAGTTAAGGCTTAATATGAGTAATAATGCTTTAAAGAGAGAAAAAGCACCAATTGAACAAATCTGTTTTCTTTTCATCGAGGTGTCACACTTGGCATATATTAGTCTGGAAACAACTTCATGTTTTGCTCACTGCTGCAGGGTTTGCCTGACGTTGCACAATAGAGTCTGAAATTTGGGTGTGGGTTGAGTTTTCATAAATCAAATTGCTTTTCCAATTACCTTACATTTAATTAAAGAGATGGTGTGCTTTCTGGTTACCCTGTAATTGGCAGTGGTAGCTGTCTCTTTAACTCTGTTTTCTTACCCTAAAGCTCCCTCCTCCAGCACTTAATCATCAGTGTCCTGACACTAACAGTAAGTTACTAGGGGGTGATGCTGTTGGAAAAAAACAAAACAAAACAAAAAACTGTCAGTGAACAGGAAAGGATTCTGGTGCAAATCTTTTGCTCCCTAGTTCTTTGAGGTAGAAAGGTTGGTTTTCTAATATTGGATTTTCATAAAACTGGGTGAACTAACAGTCCCCCGTATCCAGAATGTCAACAACCTGTTATATTTGAAATTCCTCTTTAAAGTGAGGTGTAAAGCTGTACTATGCTTTCTGCTTGCACCTTAATTGACTTGCTAACCTCCTGGTAAGATTTATCCGTTTTAAACATGATTGCTTTAAGCAGTCATCAAGAAGCATAAAGCAAATTGTGTTCCGGGAGCAACACGAAAGCTAATATTTGGATCTGACCAGCCACTCACTCAGCTTATCACATTGAAGGTAGAAGGAATCGGGTTGATTTTCTCCCAAAGGAATGTTGCTTTGGGACAGAGAGTCACTGGTCTCTGTTCAGTACAGTCCACCACCAGACAATAGGTTTGATTGTGTGATAATGTTCAAACAATGCAGATACTTATCAAGGGGCACTTTCAGAAATAGTGAAGTATCGAATGATCCCCCTCACCATGCTATGTAAAATCCTAAATAAACCTCAATTCCGTGGTTTTGAAGAGGGCCCTCGTCTCTTGTCAATATGTCATCATCTGCCATAGGCTCATGCTCAAATCCTCACAGATATGAAAGGGTCTCCTCCACCACAGGAGCGAGCAGTAGGTGACAGAACCAGAACCCAAGCCAGGTTGCTGAGTTCTGGGGTCAACCCAAGTCACTGGTCTGGTCTGTTTCCCTCACTTTATTTCTCTAAGATTTTTTTTTTTTTAATGTGAGCCATTTTTAAAGTCTTTATTGAATTTGTTACAATATTACTTCTGTTTTATGTTTTGGTTTTTTGGCCTTGAGGCACATGGGATCTTAACTTCCTGGTTACACACACCCTGCATTGGAAAGTGAAGCTTTAACCACTAGACCGCCAGGGAAGTCCCCCTGTTGCCCTCACTTTAGAAGGACGGTGTTGGCAATGGAAAATCCTCAGTATGTCCTTTGATTTCTAAAGGAGAGTGATCAATTTTCTTCATCTCTGTTGGTAAATCTTTCACATTTTGAACAATGATCCTGGACCAATACCCAGGATTGTCAGTTGATGTGAAGAGTAAGTTTGGTCACAGAGCACCATCACTTAGAGCGTCGTGACACTCGCGTGAATTCTGTCCTAGGCAACTCACGCTCATCTCCTCAACTGGTTCTCAGGATGTTCCTCTTTTGGCTATAGTGGGGTGTTAGATAAAAAACTCCTCCATTGTTGTAAAGGCAATTCATGCACATGCCCTGTTGGAATAGAGCACACTCTCATTAAATTACATGAAATATACATCCTTTTTTTTAAAAAGTCTTTTTACCAATTAGCTAGAATGAAAAATAAAGGTGATGGGATAAGCTACTACATGGTGGCTAAGTGAGGCTTAGATTTCTTCTTTTTGATGATACTTAAGAGTAGTCTGGCCTCCTCCCTGTGCCCATCCCCCCTGCCATTTCCACTGTAAAGCAATATTTCTTTGAACTGCAAACCACAACTCATAGTTCTCTGTTCTGCTGAAAGAAAATGGGTGCAATTGCCAGATTTCCCTGAGAATTATAGGGTTTTCAAGTCATTGTGGAGAAAATTGCTGAGGTTCAGTGTCTATGGAAAAAGCATGCTCTTAATTTGCCTGTAATTTTTCTTGTAATTGGTACTTTGGTCCCACTTTCAAAGCACTCTTGAAGCTTTCTTTTCCAATTTGGCATTAGCATTATTTTTTAAAACGTCATTTCATTTTAGGATTAGTTTCTATTTTGATTGACACAAGACATATTCTGAAGGGGAAAATATTAACACATTTTGGGGTAAGGAACTCAGATACCTTAAGCTTTATAATCACTTCCCTAGGAATTCAGTTTAGTGGTTATAGATACTGGAAAGACCTCACAGTATAACCAACAAGCTATCAGAAACTTGGTTGAGACTCTAGACCATAAAGTGCTAATTTCAGTTCTTACAATAGCCATTTCACTAGTGAACATTGGCCTTTTACTAAGAAAGTAGGGAATAGGGAAATGATATTATACATACACAAGCCTTTGAAAAAACTTCCCTCTTGCGCATACCTCGTTCTAAAGATACATATTTTTCTTTGCCCCACCCCCCACCCCCCAAACTCTTCACTTGAAAATCTTTTCCTTCAAAATAGTACCTGGCCCCATACAAGATAAAAAGGCACTCATGGTCAGGTTCATGCAGACTCACTCTGTTTTAGGGTAATTCCAAGAAGCCCAAAGAGACCAAAGTCCATGGAAATGCTCAGCAGAACAAGAAATATTGTGGGTGGGGCTCTAGGCTGGGGAGGCAACCTGGCATTTCTCTACCTGCATTGTGTGTCACTGCATTGTATGTCACTTTAGAAGGTCCCTCAGGCCTCTACCCTTCTCACCACACAGTCAGGGTTCCATTCCTGTAACAGATGGCAATGTGTTTAGGCAGTAAAATTAGAAAAGAGGGAACAATCAGGAAAATCACAAGTCAGGGTTGACAGAGATGCTCACTGTAGACCCCGGTTAGTGATGGTGGCTCAACCAGGAAGCAGGAGGGCTCTGATCTAGCCTCATTCTAACTTGATGTGTCACCTTGGTCTTAATTTCTTAGGTTTCAATAATCTCATCTATTGGAAAAAATGTTTGAGTTGCATAGGTCATGAAATGCCATCGAGGTTTCTTTCAGCTATGACTCCTTAGAGAGGGACCATTGAGAAGAGTATAAATTCCTGAACTCACATTCTCGGGAGCCCTACCAAGCCACTCTGTCATTGTTGAAAATAAAATATCAAGGTTGCCTGTCACATTCTAGGCAACTTGACTGTACATACACAAATTTTAGCCATCTTCTAGTCAAATTGAGATGGCTGTGAAAATAGTAACAAATTTATTTCATAATTTTCTTTGAAAATTTTCGTTTATTTCTTTCAAGGTAACCATTAACAGCCATCCTGAAATTTTTACTCTGTCATTGTTGAAAATAAAATATCAAGGTTGCCTGTCACATTCTAGGCAACTTGACTGTACATACACAAATTTTAGCCATCTTCTAGTCAAATTGAGATGGCTGTGAAAATAGTAACAAATTTATTTCATAATTTTCTTTGAAAATTTTCGTTTATTTCTTTCAAGGTAACCATTAACAGCCATCCTGAAATTTTAGCAGCAGTCTGTTTTCACATATTATTTAATGATCCTTATGAAATAAATCTTAATGAAGGGTTTTTTTTTTCTTCTTATGAGTTATTTGCCTGGAGAAAAAATTCTTGACTTTCTTTTTCATCTAAATGAATGCTAGAATAAAGTGTCCTTTGAAAAGTCTTAATGAAAAGAGCCAATATGGGCATATCTTCTACCCCAATTCTTTCTCTGCAATCTGCGCTCTGAGAATGAGGTTTCTGATTGTGGGAGGAATGTCAGGGGACTTCCACTGTGTGAAAGTCCACACCCTTCTGCCCCTTAGACAGCTGGCTTGTTGACTATTATGAAGAGTAGCCTTTAGGAAGAAAAAAGCATTAATAAGTGTTTCATTTTCTATGGATTATTTTAGCCACACTAAATACATGAGAGAAGCTGACATTTTCCATGTGAGACAACTCTTTCCTTTCCCCAGCTCAGGGGAGAGAGTAAGCATTATGTTTAGAAACTGATAAAGTTCCCTATGGTTACAATCAGGAGATCAAACTCTTATTAACTTCTGCAAAACAGGAACATTTGAAAAATAAACATTAAATTAAGTATTACCCTCTCCTTCATTCCCCTTTCTCTAGAGATATTCTTAAAGAGTCTATGCTAGGCATTAACAGATTTCTTTGAAACAAAATATACCCTTGTTACTTTCATGTCATGATTTTTTTTTTTTCCCACTTCCCCCTTTTGGAGTACATGAAGCAAATTGACATGGCAGTATCTCTCACATCTAGCTCACTATGCCAACCCAGTGCTGCTGCTGCTGCTGCTAGGTCGCTTCAGTTGTATCCGACTCTGTGCGACCCCATAAACGGCAGCCCACCAGGCTCCCCCGTCCCTGGGATTCTCCAGGCAAGAACACTGGAGTGGGTTGCCATTTCCTTCTCCAATGCATGAAAGTGAAAAGTGAAAGTGAAGTTGCTCAGTCATGTCCGACTCTTTGCAACCCCATAGACTGCAGCCTACCAGGCTCCTCCATCCATGAGAGAAGCTGACATTTTCCATGTGAGACAACTCTTTCCTTTCCCCAGCTCAGGGGAGAGAGTAAGCATTATGTTTAGAAACTGATAAAGTTCCCTATGGTTACAATCAGGAGATCAAACTCTTATTAACTTCTGCAAAACAGGAACATTTGAAAAATAAACATTAAATTAAGTATTACCCTCTCCTTCATTCCCCTTTCTCTAGAGATATTCTTAAAGAGTCTATGCTAGGCATTAACAGATTTCTTTGAAACAAAATATACCCTTGTTACTTTCATGTCATGATTTTTTTTTTTTCCCACTTCCCCCTTTTGGAGTACATGAAGCAAATTGACATGGCAGTATCTCTCACATCTAGCTCACTATGCCAACCCAGTGCTGCTGCTGCTGCTGCTAGGTCGCTTCAGTTGTATCCGACTCTGTGCGACCCCATAAACGGCAGCCCACCAGGCTCCCCCGTCCCTGGGATTCTCCAGGCAAGAACACTGGAGTGGGTTGCCATTTCCTTCTCCAATGCATGAAAGTGAAAAGTGAAAGTGAAGTTGCTCAGTCATGTCCGACTCTTTGCAACCCCATAGACTGCAGCCTACCAGGCTCCTCCATCCATGGGATTTTCCAGGCAAGAGTCCTGGAATGGGGTGCCATTGCCTTCTCCATCCCAACCCAGTGAGGATCCCACAAAAAGACCTTTTGCTTCTTTTTATATGCAACTATTCCACACCACATCCTCAATTAGAATCCCAGGTGATCTTTGAGAAGGACATGGGGCATCCCTTCCCTATCTCAATTTAAGAACATAAATAATACTCCCAGACATAAGCATTGACGATCTGGATCCCAACTACAGCAGACATTTAGTGCCACAAATTTTCCAGTGCAGTACCAATGAATGAGAAATACGTACCTTAAACAAGGAAACAAAAAGACAATAGAAATCTCATAAATAATAAGGTCATGTTTTCTGTTCCACATCCTACCAGAGTCATTCTAATAGTACACATATATATGAACTGATTGTATGTAAATTATAAGAAACATGTGAATGAGGGGGAAGATCTGAATCTGATATTGTGCTTATTTTCAAATTGGTTCAATAGTAGTGGGTAATTTGGGGGAATAATAAACATGTTCTAAGACTTGGTGATAAGAAAATTCAAATATTGCTTACTTTAAGAAACTTGGACATAGATTTAACAAAGAGATACCCAAATCAGATGACAGTGTTTATGAAGTGTTCACACTGTGTTAAATAGTTTTACTTTGTTGGTATTAAGAGGATTTGTCTGTTTTTATTCTAACAACAAGTTGTTGAAACTGAGCATTCCGTAAAAGTAAGTCTTGGAAACCAGTGGCAACGTGATGTAGAGGCTGAATAAACAGTCTGTTTCTGAGTGGAAGCAGTGGCCTAATGTTACATATTGCTTTAGTTAGAGCATCTTTGCAGAGTGACCATGTATTAGTATTACTCTGAAGCATAGGCAAGATTAGACTTGAGGTCTTGAAGTCTTAACTCCCCAGTGAATATGAATTGTACACCTGTAAAATTCTCATTGAAAGGAAGTCCATTTTGCAGGTGGTTAATAAGTATAACCTTTTTTTAAAGGTGAAACTATACTTCTGTTTAGCAGTTAATCATAATAATTATGATTAATTGCTAATAAAACATCACAATTTAGAGAGGATATGTAAGTATTAGCTGGCTATATTTTCCGACAGAAGCTAGTGATCAGAAATTGTAGAATTCTTAAATCTACAAAAAGTAGAAAAAGAATGTCCTATAGCTGAATAGCCCTTGCTTTTTCTCTGAAAGTCTTGTTTTACATACTTAGGGCATTTTTTACTGGAATTTGAAAATATGTTTGCTTCTTGTTATTCTCAGACATTATGTTCCAGAAAGTTGCTACAGACACTGAATTAGAGAATACTGGATTTATTCATGAAAAATATTGAATTTTCTAGGGGGTTAGGTTCCTGTGAGCCTCCAGTCCCAACATGCTTGTCAACCAGTTAACACAGAGCCTTGCTGTATATGTGTTCTGTCTAAAAACAACCTGTATGTAGTATTTATTGTTGGTTCATGAATCAACGTTGAACGCATGGCCACTGGCAATGTAGTTTGTGCCTGAAGGAAGCTTATCTAAGACAGATTTTGTCCATAAAGCACATCACAGCCATCCTGCACTCAGGAATACTAGGTAGCACTTCAGCACAGTTGGGGGGCATTTTATTTTATTGTTATTTTTAAATTTTTTATTATTATTTGTTTTTTTGGCATGGCTTATGGAATCTTAGTTCTGCCACCAAGGATTGAAGCCAGACCCTTAGCAGTGAAAGCGTGGAGTCCTGACCATTGGACCACCAGGGAATTCCCTTGGGGGCCATTTTACATAATGAAATCACACACACATACACACATTCTCACACACACACAATTGTGGCATTACATAGCCTGCAGAAAAGGACACTATTTTTTTTTCTAACAGTCTGAGCCGAAACAAGAAGACTGAGTGTAGCCTTGTTGGACTTCAAACGGGGCTGTATTCTTCCTGCAAGTCAAATTGTCTCCTGCTCTGGAACATCAGCTTCCCAGCTGGCTCAGTGGTAAAGAATCTACCTGTCAATGCAGGAAGCACAGGAGATGAGGGATTGATCCCTGGGTTGGGAAGATCCCCTGGAGGAGGAAATGGCAACCCACTCTAGTGTTTTTGCCTGGAAAATTTCATGGACAGAGGAGCCTGGCGGGCTACAGTCCATGGGGTTGCAAAGAGTCGGACACGACAGAGCACACACGCTGTGCATGTCACAAATGACAGCAGAAGTTCTGGGAGGATTGTGTGGGAGCTACAGATACTGGAGCAGGTAGGCGAGTTTTAAGTACAAAATCTGTGAATAATAAGAATTGATTGTATATAGTGGAAGGTATACAGTGGTTTTTAGTATCTTTTTTTCCCATTAAGCTTTTGCTTGAGATGTAATGAGGTACATTTTAACTATCTTAAATTTTTATTGATCAATTATGCCTCAATTAAAATTTTTTTTTTTTTTTGACCGGGTGGGGGAAGTTCCGGTGAAATTGATGTTCCTAGGTTGGTTGGCTTTAGCGTCAGCATAATTGCTTCTTCTTTCCTTTAGTTTTTGCGTACTCATCTCTCTCTGGCTGCACTGGGTCTTCACTGCGGCACATGGACTTTCTCCAGTCGCAGCGGTGGGCCTCTCTGACCGGGGCACAGGCTTCTCACTGCGCTGGCTTCTCTTGTTGCAGAGCAGGGGCTCTAGAGCTCCAGGGCTTCAGTATTTGCCGCATACAGGCTTAACTGCCCTGTGGCATGTGGGATCAGGGATTGAACCCATGTCCTTTGCATTGGCAGGCGGATTCTTTACCACTGGAACCACTGGGGAAGTCCAGTCCGTGTATTTGGCTCCTGATAGAATTTTTCAAAGTAGAGTTTACTGGCCATTATGGCAGTGGGATTCCCAGCCATCACATCTACTTTCTTGGCTTCCTTGATAAGTATTCTTTTCTCACCTGCACTTCTAGACTCTGCCCTCCAGTGAACTTGGCAGTGGTGTCCTGATCGCTGGAGGAGAGGCAGGCTGCTGCCCCAGTCCCGACCATTTCTCTTCTGCCAAGGCCTGCACAGAATGTGGAAGAAAAGTTAGATTTAATTCAGAAAATCAACAGCTTGAATACTGTTGTTTTTGCCCTTATTTAGCAGAACTGTCATTGAATTGAGCTGCAAAGTCATTGGAATCAGTGCTGTTTCATTTCAGATCATTTTACAGGTTGTTATTCTAAGAATAGTACAAACAACCTTCGATGCCATGTGCTGATCCCCCATTTTTTCCATGTCATTAAACAGAACCCAGAAACACAAAGAGAGTTATGTGACATTTCAGCTTTGATGTCCTCTGAGTAAGGAAGATCTTTTCAGAAACGTGTAAGACAAAATAACTTACAATTCCATCTAGTTCTGCCTACCGTGAGAGCATCCTTTTCTGTTCCTGTGGTAGCTACTAAATCCTGTGGAATTCTGGGTGGGAGTTTTTAAAAAACTTTCAAATCAACATCAGATGTTTTATCCTCTTACAAGCCCATCGCTAGTTTTGTAGATTGGAGAGTCTCCCTTTGTTCAAACCAAGTCTTAGCTCCAACCTGATTAAAAGGTGGCAGCTTATCAAATCCAGCCTGTGTCAGTTACCCAGCCTGGATTTGTCACTTGCAGAGCACAGCTTTTTAGCTGAATTTCCTTGCAGTAGTAATTCAGGTGTTTCTGAGGCAGGCCCTGGAGTGGCTACCACACACCGTGGACCCAGAAGGACTGTGGCTGGTGGTCCGTCTAGAGGCAGCCTCAGGGGCGAAGTGGGGGTGGCTGCTGAAGAGGAAGACAGCAGCCTGCGCTAGACTAGAGCCAGCACTGCCACCAGGCCTGCAGGCCAGGGTGCCCCCACCCGCCCAGGGCGTGCTGGCTTTTCTTTGTGATGCCTGTGGATGGCAGCTGTATGGTTTCTGCCTTTTGTCCTATGGAGGCCCTGTCTTGGCAGCTCGAGGGGGAGTCGCGGGTGAGATGCTTTAAAGCGTGGTGATGCTGAGCGTCTCTTAGGCTTTGTGTGCAAACAGCAGTAAGCCTGGTGAGTCAGTGGAGATGGGTCTCATGCGCCTGGGAGAAGCCCGTTCAAGCCCCAGCGGGGGTGCAAAGGGTCAATGCGGCCACTCACTTCTGGCAAGTCTTCATGTTTGAAGGACTGTCTACTGGAAGATGGATTGGAGTCACTCGGGGAAGCCGATGTGCAGACCTCTGGCCGTTGTGCGTGGGCCGCGGGGAGAGGCAGTGTTTGCAAAGATAAGGAACATGTTTTCAAGTTATAGAGGCCAGGTTTTCAGCATGTGTATGAGCTGTGTGACCTGGACAAAGCTGTTTAATCCCACTGACCGTCATCTGTAAAACATCTGAAAAGAATGCAGAGCTTGCAGAGTTGTGTGGATAAGAGATAATTGAGTCACAGCCTTGGGCAGGTTGCAGCCATGTAGTGGGCATTGGATAAGCCGCCTCCTCCTTAGACTTGAGTCTCATTCACTCATTCTCTTCATGTTTGGGTGCTGACTAGGGTACAGCTGTTCTGCTGGGCTCTGGAAACACAAAAGGAATCAGAGAAACAGGGTAACCTGGTGCTTATGGGCTAATGGGACAGCCAACAAATAGGTAGTTAAACTCTTGAGTTTTGTGATGAAAGAAGTTGGTGACTTCTTCCATGTGAGAGCACATAGGAGGGTCTCCTAACCCATACTTTGGAGCTGAGAGACTTTCCACAATTACAAAGCATCTCCACCGAGCTGCAGAAGGAGTTAGCCGGGCAAGCAGGGGGAGGACTGGGCTTCCTAGTGCATGGACCAGCATCTGCAGAAACCTGCTGGGAGGAGAGAGAACGGTTCTTTTTTTCTTTTTCTTGCTTTCCTTCTTTTTTTGGCTGCTCCAGGTCTTGGTTGAGACATGAAGGACCTTTTCCTTAGTTGGAACATGTAGAATCCAGTTCCCTGACCAGGAATTGAATCTTGGCCCCCTGCATTGGGAATGAGGAGTCTTTTTGTTTGTTTGTTTGTTTATTTTTGGTTGTGCTGGGTCTTTGTTAGTGCTTGGGCTTTTCTCTAGTTTTGGGGAATGGGAGCTACTCTCTAGATGCAATGAAGGGTGGGCTTCTCATTGTGGTTGCTTCTCTTGCTGCGGAGCACAGGCTTTAGGGTGCAAGGGCTTCAGTAGTTGTGGCACACGGGCTTAGTTGCTCTGAAGCATGTGAGATCTTCCTGGACCAGGGATCAAACCCATGACCCCTGCATTGGCAAGTGGATTCTTTACCACTGAGCTTGCTGGGAGGAGAGAGAACGGTTCTTTTTTTCTTTTTCTTGCTTTCCTTCTTTTTTTGGCTGCTCCAGGTCTTGGTTGAGACATGAAGGATCTTTTCCTTAGTTGGAACATGTAGGATCCAGTTCCCTGACCAGGAATTGAATCTTGGCCCCCTGCATTGGGAATGAGGAGTCTTTTTGTTTGTTTGTTTGTTTGTTTTTGGTTGTGCTGGGTCTTTGTTAGTGCTTGGGCTTTTCTCTAGTTTTGGGGAATGGGAGCTACTCTCTAGATGCAATGAAGGGTGGGCTTCTCATTGTGGTTGCTTCTCTTGCTGCGGAGCACAGGCTTTAGGGTGCAAGGGCTTCAGTAGTTGTGGCACACGGGCTTAGTTGCTCTGAAGCATGTGAGATCTTCCTGGACCAGGGATCAAACCCATGACCCCTGCATTGGCAAGTGGATTCTTTACCACTGAGCCACCAGGGAAGCCCAGGGGTGAGGAGTCTTAACCACTGGAGCACCAGGGAAGTCTCAGAGCTTTGGTCTTTAGTGGAACTGAACTAAGGTCAAAGCATGTGGGCACAGGTATAACAGAGTGGGTTGGAAAGAGTAGAGAGAGGACAAGCAGAGCCAGGAGGCCGTGTCCAAGAGGATTTTATGTTGAAGGAAGTAGACAGCCACTGAAATTTGCCTTTAGAAAAGCCACTGGCTGCAGGGTGGAGATGGGATGGGGTCTGGATGAGGGATGCTGTTAAAAGGCAGCAGGCTGGTGCAGAAGGTGTATGGGTCAAGAGGAGCCTCTGATTTGGGGTCGAGGGAGTGTCAGGGAGGATGAAGAGAAGCGGATGGATTCAGGGTGTCGGAAGCAGCTGAAATTGACAGGACTCAGTGAATGAAGGAGAGGGCAGGGGAAGCAGGAGGGGACAAGGGTGACTCTTCAGTTTCTAGAGTGGGTGACAGTGTCTTTCTCAAGAGGAAAGGGAAGTTTGAGAGCTCAAGGTAGATGAAGCCTTTGACTGCAGTGCTTGGGATTATAGAGGACGTTCAAGGGGAGGTGTTCACTGGGGAGTTAAACAGCAGAGGGTAAAGCTCAGAAGAGATGTGTGAGCTGGAGGGACAGGTTTGTGGCTCACTGACATGTATCTGTATGTGTTACCTATATCCACAGGGCATTTGAAGCCAAGGGAGTGGGTGGGGTGACCAAGGGAAGTGGGCATCACCAGATGAGGGCAGAGGACCACCTGCACACAGTGGCTCCCAACCAGAAAAGTTGCATACTCTCTTGGAGACGTCTTTGCATTTTACCAGTTTTGATTAGTGACAACAGTCAAGGTTAAACAGAAGGTTAGAGAATTTTCTACATCTTTTATTAACGAATTATACAAGACTATATTTTAATAACGTAGATTTTGAGAGAAGTTTATTAGGAAGATGGTAAGGAGGCCTTAATAGAAACAAAATATTCTAAGAAAGTAAGGGAGATTATTTACATAGATCAAGGCCCATTGCTGATGGGCTTTGCAACAAAACATTGTTCTCTAGGGATTATGAAATTTCTCCCTCCAGGTGTATGATTTGAGCCCTCCTAACCATACATCAGGAAGCTTTCATAAGCCTCTTATCCTTATCCATCAGAGGGCCGACTGAATGAAAACCACAATCACAGAAAACTAACCAAACTGATCACATGGACCACAGCCTTGTTTAACTCAATGAAACTGTGAGCCATGCCATGTAGGGCCACCCAAGACGGACGGGTAATTGTACACAGTTTTGACAAAACATGGTCCACTGGAGAAGAGAATGGCAATCCACTTCAGTATTCTTGCCTTGAGAACCTCATGAATGGTATAAAAAGGCAAAAAGATAGGAAACTGAAAGATGAACTCCCCAGGTCAGTAGGTGCCAAGTAGGTGCCAAATATGCTACTGGAGATCAGTGGAGAAATAACTCCAGAAAGAATGAAGAGACAGAGCCAAAGCAAAAACAACACCTAGTTGTGGATGTGACTGGTGATGGAAGTAAAGTCCAATGCTATAAAGAGCAGTATTACATAGGAACCTGGAATGTCAGGTCCATGAATCAAGGCAAATTAGAAGTGGTTAAATAGGAGATTGCAAGAGTGAACATCAACATTTTAGGAATCAGTGAACTAAAATGGTCTGGAATGGGTGAATTTAACTCATATATTATATCTACTACTATGGGCAAGAATCCCTTAGAAGAAATGGAGTAGTCATCCTAGTCGACGAAAGAGTCTGAAATGCAGTACTTGGATGCAATTTCAAAAACGACAGAATGATCTCTGGTTCTTTTCCAAGGCAAACCATTCAGTATCACAGTAATCCATGTTTATTCCCTGACTGGTAATGCTGAAGAAGCTGAAGTTGAATGCTTCTATGAAGACCTACAAGACCTTCTAGAACTAACACCCCCAAAAGATGTCTTTTTCATTATAGGGGCCTGGAATGGAAAAGTAGGCAGTCAAATTTGGCTTTTACAGGCAAATTTGGCTTTTAAGTACAAAATGAAGTAGGTCAAAGGCTAACAGAGCCTTTGTCAAGAGACCACACTGGTCAGCAAACACCATCTTCCAACAACACAAGAGAAGATTCTACACATGGATATCACCAAATGGTCAATACTGAAATCAGATTGATTATATTCTTTGCAGCCAAAGATGGAGAAGCTCTATACAGTCAACTCTATACAGTCTATCAGTTCAGTTCAGTT